>CM060676.1:69552007-70152007 GCA_030686995.1 Artemisia argyi | reverse complement strand
TGTATGGAACATAAAGACTTATTTGTTATAATACTTCCAACTATTTATTTTGTTATAATACTTCCAACTATTATTTTGTACATATAATAACTATTATTTGTACATATTATACAAGATCAATATATGAAGAATCCCCGGTTATGTTGTTAAACTTTTTTTTCGTTGTACATTAATTTATATCGCACATTAAATATTTTTTGTAAAACAATTTCATGAAGCGTATCCGGCCATCGGCCGGGTCATGAAGCTAGTATATATAAGAACATTAAACGTTATTAATATCTTTCGATATCCTTAAGTTTTGACGATCACAAAATATAAAAACATTAAACGCAAAGTTAATACGTAAACAAGTTTTAAGCAAAGTTTATATCATCTCATCCAACATAATCACTTAAGGTATGAATAAACAATTGACTAATACATTTTATGATCAAAGGGATGTTTATTTAAATAATACAAAATTTATAAAATTAAATAAACTTATTATATATTTTTGAAAAACATTTTTGGTAATAAAGGAAAATGTTTTATTCATAATAAATATATGAATTCAAAATTTTAACCAAAATCAGTTAGTTTTTCACCAAATAAACTTTCCCCAGAAAAAGACAAGAAAACTGAAGTTTTCGTCTGGGCGGCTCCCCTAATTTTAAGGGGGCCGGCACACAATTAAGGGGACCGGCCACGCTCCCCTGTTAGATTCTGTCAGAAATTTTTCCCTATAAATACCACCTCAAACCTGGAATTTTTCTCACCTCTTGCACGAAAATTTTCAGATCCAAATCTCTCTAAACATCCTCCTAAAAACCCTTTGATCATATAATTGTTAATCCTTGTTTCAAGTGATTCATTCCCTCACCTCTCATCTCTCAAAGTGCAAGAGAAGAATACTTCTTCAACATCAAGTTGTGAAGTATTGTAGATTTGTGTATATAGTCTAGTTGTTGTGTACATTCATTGTAAAGGTGTGATAGTAGTGTAACTAGATAGATTTAGGAGTAGAAGTTGTGAATAGAAGTAGTGAGATATAAGTAGTGGTGTGAAGAAGATTGTTGGGAGGTAGATAGTTGTGAAGAAGATTGTTGTGAAGTAGATAGTTGTGAAGATAGATAGTTGTGAAGAAGTAGAGTTGTGATTAAGTAGTGACTAGGTGTGAAGAAGTTGTGTAGAAGGTGTGAATAAGTTGTGACGAAGTTGTGGTGTGTAGATTGGTGTGTAAGGTTTTCTCCGCCATAAGGGAGCTTGTTGACATAGTGAAGAAAACTCTCGAGTAGGTGACTCAAGGAGTGGAGTAGGGCAAGGAAGGTGTCCTTGTAGCCGAACCACTATAAATCCTTTGTCTCGCTGTTAGATCTTTCCATATCTTACTTATCATCTTGCTTATATCGCTATTACTTTTGTAGACGTAGACGTATATATATATATATATATATATATATATATATATATATATATATATATATATATATATATATATATATATATATATATATATATATATATATATATATATATATAGTTGCTCATATAGTACTAGTATTGATTTTACATAAAGATCAAACAAAAGTGTGGAAAACTAGGAGGGGGGTTGAATAGTTTACCGATTAAAATCTTTTTAACTTGTTAAGTTAGCTTTGAAACTTTTCGTTTGATCAAAGATATATACACGAACACAATATATAACATGCAAGTAAATGAAAGAAACGATCAAACCACAACACGAGTATTTATCGTGGTTCGGCTACAAGGACTCTTTTTCCTTGACCTACGTCCACGCCCCGAGTATCCAACTCGAGAGTTACTTTCACTAGTCAACAAGCTCCTTTCATTGGCGGAGAAAACCTTACACGTCACTTATACTTTTACCGACACAAAGCTAGATGTCGAGTTCTTTACCAAGGGTACAACCACTCCCGTTAGTTCTTTACAAGGGTACAACTACTCCCTATACACTTTGTATTTTGAGGACTAAAATACTAACCGATCACTACTGAAAATACACAATCAAATGAAGTGTAAACTACTCAAGTCTACACAATGCAAAGCTAACAAGTCTTGCAACGTTGTGTTGAATACTTGTTACTTTTAGTAAGCTCGTGAATCTCTTTGCTACAAAAAGAAACTTCACATATGAAATGTTAAGAGGTTAGATAAAAGAATGAATGTGTGTGTAAAAATATGATGTCAAGTTGTGATCCAAAATTCAACTTGTGGCTCAATATTTATTGCCAAAACCTTCTGCAGGTCTGGCGGATCAGGCGGACCCCTGAGAAGGGTTCCGCCCGTGTACCTCCAGGGTACCGCCGGGCTTGCACTTGGTTTTGCAATAAATCTTGCAAACCAAACAAAGTCACATCTCATTACTCTTGCAAACCAAACAATGTCACATCACATAATATCAATTCAAACACTAAACTTGCAAGCAACATCTAAGTAAGTCAAACACATTTCTTTCCATAAATGTATAATGACAAAACTTGTCATAAATGTGATGTGACAATTCTATTTATAGAAAATAAGAAGTGTTGTGTTTTATGAAATGTAAAATGTAGCAAAAGTCTAGTTTATGCAAGTCTTTAAAACTAAGATTATGTTTTACTTAGAAACTAAAGTTTACATTTGTCATTAACAAAACTTAGCGAAGATCGTAAAATATAAATAACGTTTTTAGGCGATATTTGTATTAACAATCTCCCCCTTTTTGTTGATGACAAAACATACACTTTGTTTTTAAGTAACTCACAAAATCTTGGTTTTTAAGACTTAAAAAAAATTATATTAAACTTGTTTTACTTAATTTATGAAAATCATATTAAGTTTTGAAAGTTCAATATATTTCTCCCCCTTTTTGTCGAAACAAAAAGTAGAGTAGCGAAGCGGAAAAATGCACTTGCTCCCCCTTGCTTGTTACTCCCCCTAAAAGGAGTGCCAAGATGGGAAACATGGATTTTGGATCCTACAAAAAAAAATGGTTAGTTGGTGATATATATATATATATATATATATATATATATATATATATATATATATATATATATATATATATATATATATATAAATCCAAGTTTGTAGTTACCACACACATTGCAACCACAATACAAATGATCAACCAACAATGCACGAAAGTAAGTAGAAAGAATTAGCATTCCAAGTAAAATTTTGACTTATAAAAGTCAAAGGACATGAAATAGTAATATTCTTCTACTTCTAAAAACTTAAAAATTAACCAAGAAAGAAAAATAAAAGCCTAGGTTCCTAAATTGGGGCAAACGGCCTCCAAACGGTTGTCTAGGATTTGTTTGGGTGGGAAAGAGCATCCAAACATTCTATAACGTGTTGGAATGCAAACCGGGTTTCATCTTGGAGTTGGTGAAGCAACGTTTTGATGCTTGCACCCATTTGCTCACAATTTGAGCAAACATGGGGATGAGTGGGTGGAAATGGGTTGGCATTGGTTTCTTGGTTTGAGGGTTGATTGGTTTGTGGTTCTTGGGTGGATGATGGGTTTGGTATTGACTCAAGCAATGTGGTTTGAAATTCCATTGCTTGATGGAGATGGTTTTCAACCATGTTTTGGATATCCTCATATGTAGGAAATAAAGACTCAAAGGTTTGAGGTTGAGGGTGTGGTGGATTTGGGTGATCATGGTTTTTAAAGTTTGGTTCTCCATATAGAGGACCATGGATGTCATGGTAGATGGGGTGAAACAATAATGGTTTAGGTTGATGGTACACTTGTTGTGGTAGTTGAATGTGGTTAAAAAGGTCATCTTGGTCAAGAATTGGCCTTGGTGATTCATTTGCAAAAGGTGGTGGTTGTGTAGGTCTTGGTGGAAGATCATTAAGATCTTGGACAAATGGGTGTGGTGATTGTAACACCCCCAAAATACCGCAGCGGAAGACTGTGTCATAGGGATGCTACTTCAGGGCACAAAGTACAAGATATAGAAAACGAACTCTAAACGAGACGTTTTTGAAAAGTTACCATTCGAATAGATAAAAGTCATAGTTTACAAAACAAAGATCCCAAAGTAGAATACTACATAAGTTTCTAAAGTGTATCGAATGGTAAACGATAAAAGTGAAAGTCTCCAAAAGCATGCCCTAAGACTCTCAGCTCCACATACCTGCTATCGCCTTTCTAACCTGAGATAAACATGCTTAAAGTGTCAACACAAAGGTTGGTGAGTTCATAGAGTTTGTCTTAGTACAGATGAAAAGCCTATAAAGAATGTTCACACAGCAAAGGCATCGTAAATCCACTCAGTTGCAAGTCCCGCCATAAGAGACTTGTAACCTGTGTGTTTACAACCCACTGCTACAAAATAATATGATTAAGATATGTATAAGTTCATAACAACAGTTAAGCAATTAGTAGTGAATATACACTTCATCTCCGAAGACCTCATGTTTGTATGTATGTCTCAATGGTTGTGTCCAGCAACTTAATCTGGGGCCATTGGAAATCTGTATGTATGTATCCATGGTTGTGCCCAGCAACTTAATCTGGGGCCATTGGAAATCTGTATGTATGTATCCATGGTTGTGCCCAGCAACTTATTCTGGGGCCATTGGAAATCTGTATGTATGTATCCATGGTTGTGCCCAGCAACTTAATCTGGGGCCATTAGAAATCTGTATGTATGTATCCATGGTTGTGCCCAGCAACTTAATCTGGGGCCATTTCCCAAAGTATAATAGTAAGTATGTGTGCATGTATCAATCATGTATGTATGTAATCAAGAATAATGAAATCAAGTATAATGTAATCAAGTATAATGTTATGTGAATCCGTACAAGTAAGCAAGTAGTAGCATGTATCTCCCCCAAAGAGTTGATAGACAAATTAAAAGAGTAGGGGCTATGACTCACCTTAAGTGATGATACAATGCAACGGAATGTTAAGGACAACAATGCACGGTTATCTGCCGCAACCTAAAATGAATGATGAATGATCTCATTTAGATCACCAAATGATGTTATGAATGTCCATGCTCATGTTTCTATACCACTCTAGTCTTTGGAAATACACTTGTGTTATCAAAAATATATAATCCAAGAATTTGGAAAAATATTGCTATTAGAAAATATAATAAGCTAGTTGTAATATATATATACTTATATATATATATATCGTATGTTTCCATGTTAGCGTTGAAATCCTCGGGTTGTAATCCTTGTAATATCGCCTTGAAATGATGAAAACATTCTTGTAATAACTAATACTACATTAGTTATAAAGCTTGGTACTTAATATTATGTCTAGCTTATAAAAGTACTTCGTAGTTTTTGTGCCACTTTTATTAAAAGCTGTCAAATAAAAATGGTTTTAGCCGATATTCAAATGTGTATATCTTTGTCGTTACTTGTCCGTTTTACTTGTTCTTTATGTCCACGGTTACGTCTTAATATGTAGTAATATATTTTGGAAAGCTCGGCTCCTCCGGGTTACGTCTAAAGTCTCTTTTTGTCCAATGAAAAACGTCCAACAGCAAACATTTTCAGAAAAATACTTTTCGTCTACAATCTTGCAAAGATCATAACTCCTTCGTTATAAACTCTTTTTAATCCGTTCTTTCGCCTACGGATTCGTTTTTGAAAGTATTTTCTAAAAATTTTGCCAAAGTTCACTTGGTGTTTACTGATTTTCCAGATTTTCACAAAATGGGACAGCATGTCTAAAATAGGTTCCAAATCAAGTTTTCAAGGTTTATAACTAATTTCTACCATCACCAAACCTCTTGTAATCACCACATAGCTAATCTAATCCTACCATACACCTTCTTAGGGTGCCATGGACTCCTAACCAAGTTATTATAGCAAGGGATTCATAAATAAAAAGTTAGGGTTTGTATGTTCCATTTTTGACAAAATAAATGGTGGTATAGCTAGTTGTACATGGTTTTTAGCATGGAAATCATGTAATACAAGTAAATATAAGATGTTTCATGTAAAAATAAAGTTGATAACTTACTTGATAAAATGAGGTGATTAGATGATGATTATGCTTGATGTTCTTGTGTTTTTGTTGCTTGATTCTTGATTAGGCAAGTAAAAGGAACAAGTTTAGTGTTATAGCTTTTGAAAAATGATCACTTGATCTTGGTAACTATGTTGGGTCGTGGGTTTGCAAGAGAGGATGGAGAAGATGAGATGAATTTTGATCTTAGCTAAAAAGTGTAGTTTATGATTCATGTAATTTGGTAAAGTTAGGTTTTAAGTGTTTATTAGTTTAATACTAATGAGTTAATGCATAGGGTTAAAAGGGGTGGTCTTGGGCCGGTTTTTCAAGGGTAGAAGGGGGGGGGGGGGGGTAGGGTACTTGGTATTTAATTAGGAATTTGGTGTAGCGTTAAGTGTTATTACGTGTTATTCGTTAAAATCGGGTACCGGGTTTAATAGAAATAAACGTCCACAAAGTTAACCGGGATGAAATAATGTTATAATAATGTTAAAAACATATTAAAAATATGTTGGGTACATTTACTGAGTGATCGGGTGATTATTGTTTAGTTTTAACGAAAACCGTCGTTATATTCATACGCGTACGTTATAAATAAAATAATTTCCAAAATACTGGGTAATTGAATGTTATAAGTTGTATGATGTTAAAATGGATATAAAAATATGTCGGGACCATTATGGGAATATTTAGATATATTCGTCGTGTATAAACCGGGTGTTAACGTTTACTATAAATACTTATACGTAAAAACGTTAAATGTATCAAATATATAAATTTGAAAATCCTGAGAGTGGTATAACATGAAAATGCTGTTATGATGATATGCAGACTATCTCCAGTCCGTATGCAGTGTTCTCAACACTAATGAAATGAATTCGCACCTAAACCAATCCGGTTACGCGAATTTGAATACCCGTAAACTAAATTTACGATGAAATGAGTAATGCAAGTGAATAGTGAAAACTTTTCCGGAAATGAATAGTGTTTAGTGAATAGTAAATTTCCCAAATGTTTCTCAGAATATCAAAATGACCTCGAAAGTGATGAATAGTAAAACGATGAATAGTGTTTTGATGAATAGTGATTTATGAATAGTGTTTTTCCAAAGTTCCCGAAATGACCTGAAATGACCTGAAATAGTGAGTTGTGACAGTCTTCCCCTCTAAAAAGAACTTCGTCCCGAAGTTCAGTTAATGTTAATCAGTTAAATGTGTCAAAGCTTATGTATGTGGGTTTCTATCCAACTAGGTATGTTCTCGTGGTCAGACTTGATGAGGCAAACCTTCCCAATCCCGAGCATAGTCCTCAAAAGACCTCCTTTAGGTTAATCCTTTAGGTAACCGATTTTCACTTAATCCCACAACCCAATCAAACAAGAACAGTCATGAGATTAGGCTAAATCGGTTTGAGTGATGCCTTTAACTTTTAGCTTGATTTTCGCAACCCAATCAAACAAGAACAGTCACTAGAACCAAGCTAAAAATCAAGGTCTGGATTCAACATCCTTGAAAAAGATCTTTTGAAAGATTGGCTCGACTTTGGAATTGCTTACACTAATCAAATTACTAATGTTAGTATGACTAAGGTTAATGCTGCTAGGTCTCAGATTAGTCAATGTTGTGTATAAGTCCTATATTAAGACTTAAGTGCTACTAAAATACGATAGTTGTTCAAGAGAATGTACCCGTTATGCTACCGCGGACATGTTGGGTGATAGGATTTCCTAAGAAGTAAGCTCTGCCAATTGCGGGTGGAATCTCATTGGCCTCATCTCGTGGCCCTTCAATTGCTGCTGCTAAGTTTGGACGATTGCCTCTTTGGTTAAGATTTCTTTTCAACTTAGGACAGTTGTTCCGAAAGTGATCCGGGCTGTTACATTCATAGCATGTCCTTTGGTTGTTCGTCATATTGCCCACATTTGCTAGTTCTCTACACTGGTTTGTAAAATGACTAGACTGTCTGCAAAATGCACACACATGGCAGGGCGCAATCTTTTGATGATGATAGTTACATTTCGTACATTTAGGATGCGGGCCTAAATACTCTTTCTGACCAGGATTAGTTGCCGCAAAGGTCCTTGCCCTTTTGTTGTCAGCTATTGTGCCCATTTGCTTGTTTGACTCGCTTGTTCCCTTCCTTTTATCACTGTTCCTCAAGCTTCCATTTCTAACCATCTCATCTGTTAGAGTCCCTGCTCTCAATATTGCACTCTGAATTGTAGAAGGCTCAGTTGTTTTCACAGTCCCACGAATTTCTGGGACAAGACCATATATGTACCTCTCGATCCTCTTGGACTCAGGGGTAACTAGGTGTGGAACTAGTCTGGCTAATTCATGGAATCGATCTGTGTAGGCTGCATGTCCAGCCCCTATCATAGAGTGATGATAGAGTTCATCCTCCAGCTTCTGCATCTCGTTATCCGGGCAGTATTCCTCTTTCAATAATGCCTTAAAATCGTCCCATGTCATACCTACAGCTGCCGCTCTACCCCTAGCTTGAATCTGCGTATTCCACCATGTCAATGCCTTTCCTGATAGTAAGCACATGAAATACTTCACCATTTGATGTGCTGCACAGTTACTAATGTCAATCACCGTCTCCATCTTTTCAACCCATCGAGTATACACCAACGCGCCTCCTACACCATCGAAATCAATTGGCTTGCATGACGTAAATTCCTTATACGTACATCCGGTCCTAATGTTGTTGTTGCCATTACCATTCTGGCCTATACCATTGGTGTTGTTAATTCCGCTTTCGTGGTTTGCCAAGTTATTCATATGATCGCCAACTTGAGTGACAATAGTGGGGAGAAAGTTTTCAAGTTGTCGAGCGATGATGGCTTCAAAATCAGTATTTCCACCGTCGTTGTTATCATTGTTTTCAACGCCGTGACCACCTCCTCTACCTCCACGTCCACCAGTTCTTCCACCATCGTTACTTGGGTTACTAGTGTCATTAGCAGCTCCTCTACCTCCTCATATAATACCGTGCTACCAGTTGTTTCCTAAGTTGTGCCAACACCGATCTACATCTGCATAGTCATATGTCCACGTGTGTCGTGAAGCACTTATAATTATGTTGGCCACCACAATTATAAATGTTTCCTTTCACAAGTGTACATATCACCAGGCACACATATCTCAGTGGTAGACGTTGCTTAAATGGGCATCTAGGGAATGTCACGCTTAGTACGAAGGAACAAAAGGTTCTCCCTTAAGTGTTAAAGTCACTGGGAAGTCTAGTTTCTAACGGTTTCTACAAAGTATCTAATAGCGTGGGTCAAAAAAATAAATAAATTACCAGCAAGCGTAAGTGTATGTAAAGTGCAAGGCGATAGGGAGGAGAGTCTACATGTATGTAGTTATAGTCTAGACTCTAAAACAACCTAGTTCTCTATAACCAAGGCTCTGGTACCAATCTGTAACACCCCCAAAATACCGCAGCGGAAGATTGTGTCATAGGGATGCTACTTCAGGGCACAAAGTACAAGATATAGAAAACGAACTCTAAACGAGACGTTTTTGAAAAGTTACCATTCGAATAGATAAAAGTCATAGTTTACAAAACAAAGATCCCAAAGTAGAATACTACATAAGTTTCTAAAGTGTATCGAATGGTAAACGATAAAAGTGAAAGTCTCCAAAAGCATGCCCTAAGACTCTCAGCTCCACATACCTGCTATCGCCTTTCTAACCTGAGATAAACATGCTTAAAGTGTCAACACAAAGGTTGGTGAGTTCATAGAGTTTGTCTTAGTACAGATGAAAAGCCTATAAAGAATGTTCACACAGCAAAGGCATCATAAATCCACTCAGTTGCAAGTCCCGCCATAAGAGACTTGTAACCTGTGTGTTTACAACCCACTGCTACAAAATAATATGATTAAGATATGTATAAGTTCATAACAACAGTTAAGCAATTAGTAGTGAATATACACTTCATCTCCGAAGACCTCATGTTTGTATGTATGTCTCAATGGTTGTGTCCAGCAACTTAATCTGGGGCCATTGGAAATCTGTATGTATGTATCCATGGTTGTGCCCAGCAACTTAATCTGGGGCCATTGGAAATCTGTATGTATGTATCCATGGTTGTGCCCAGCAACTTAATCTGGGGCCATTGGAAATCTGTATGTATGTATCCATGGTTGTGCCCAGCAACTTAATCTGGGGCCATTTCCCAAAGTATAATAGTAAGTATGTGTGCATGTATCAATCATGTATGTATGTAATCAAGAATAATGAAATCAAGTATAATGTAATCAAGTATAATGTTATGTGAATCCGTACAAGTAAGCAAGTAGTAGCATGTATCTCCCCCAAAGAGTTGATAGACAAATTAAAAGAGTAGGGGCTATGACTCACCTTAAGTGATGATACAATGCAACGGAATGTTAAGGACAACAATGCACGGTTATCTGCCGCAACCTAAAATGAATGATGAATGATCTCATTTAGATCACCAAATGATGTTATGAATGTCCATGCTCATGTTTCTATACCACTCTAGTCTTTGGAAATACACTTGTGTTATCAAAAATATATAATCCAAGAATTTGGAAAAATATTGCTATTAGAAAATATAATAAGCTAGTTGTAATATATATATACTTATATATATATATCGTATGTTTCCATGTTAGCGTTGAAATCCTCGGGTTGTAATCCTTGTAATATCGCCTTGAAATGATGAAAACATTCTTGTAATAACTAATACTACATTAGTTATAAAGCTTGGTACTTAATATTATGTCTAGCTTATAAAAGTACTTCGTAGTTTTTGTGCCACTTTTATTAAAAGCTGTCAAATAAAAATGGTTTTAGCCGATATTCAAATGTGTATATCTTTGTCGTTACTTGTCCGTTTTACTTGTTCTTTATGTCCACGGTTACGTCTTAATATGAGTAATATATTTTGGAAAGCTCGGCTCCTCCGGGTTACGTCTAAAGTCTCTTTTTGTCCAATGAAAAACGTCCAACAGCAAACATTTTCAGAAAAATACTTTTCGTCTACAATCTTGCAAAGATCATAACTCCTTCGTTATAAACTCTTTTTAATCCGTTCTTTCGCCTACGGATTCGTTTTTGAAAGTATTTTCTAAAAATTTTGCCAAAGTTCACTTGGTGTTTACTGATTTTCCAGATTTTCACAAAATGGGACAGCATGTCTAAAATAGGTTCCAAATCAAGTTTTCAAGGTTTATAACTAATTTCTACCATCACCAAACCTCTTGTAATCACCACATAGCTAATCTAATCCTACCATACACCTTCTTAGGGTGCCATGGACTCCTAACCAAGTTATTATAGCAAGGGGATTCATAAATAAAAAGTTAGGGTTTGTATGTTCCATTTTTGACAAAATAAATGGTGGTATAGCTAGTTGTACATGGTTTTTAGCATGGAAATCATGTAATACAAGTAAATATAAGATGTTTCATGTAAAACTAAAGTTGATAACTTACTTGATAAAATGAGGTGATTAGATGATGATTATGCTTGATGTTCTTGTGTTTTTGTTGCTTGATTCTTGATTAGGCAAGTAAAAGGAACAAGTTTAGTGTTATAGCTTTTGAAAAATGATCACTTGATCTTGGTAACTATGTTGGGTCGTGGGTTTGCAAGAGAGGATGGAGAAGATGAGATGAATTTTGATCTTAGCTAAAAAGTGTAGTTTATGATTCATGTAATTTGGTAAAGTTAGGTTTTAAGTGTTTATTAGTTTAATACTAATGAGTTAATGCATAGGGTTAAAAGGGGTGGTCTTGGGCCGGTTTTTCAAGGGTAGAAGGGGGGGGGTTAGGGTACTTGGTATTTAATTAGGAATTTGGTGTAGCGTTAAGTGTTATTACGTGTTATTCGTTAAAATCGGGTACCGGGTTTAATAGAAATAAACGTCCACAAAGTTAACCGGGATGAAATAATGTTATAATAATGTTAAAAACATATTAAAAATATGTTGGGTACATTTACTGAGTGATCGGGTGATTATTGTTTAGTTTTAACGAAAACCGTCGTTATATTCATACGCGTACGTTATAAATAAAATAATTTCCAAAATACTGGGTAATTGAATGTTATAAGTTGTATGATGTTAAAATGGATATAAAAATATGTCGGGACCATTGTGGGAATATTTAGATATATTCGTCGTGTATAAACCGGGTGTTAACGTTTACTATAAATACTTATACGTAAAAACGTTAAATGTATCAAATATATAAATTTGAAAATCCTGAGAGTGATATAACATGAAAATGCTGTTATGATGATATGTAGACTATCTCCAGTCCGTATGCAGTGTTCTCAACACTAATGAAATGAATTCGCACCTAAACCAATCCGGTTACGCGAATTTGAATACCCGTAAACTAAATTTACGATGAAATGAGTAATGCAAGTGAATAGTGAAAACTTTTCCGGAAATGAATAGTGTTTAGTGAATAGTAAATTTCCCAAATGTTTCTCAGAATATCAAAATGACCTCGAAAGTGATGAATAGTAAAACGATGAATAGTGTTTTGATGAATAGTGATTTATGAATAGTGTTTTCCAAAGTTCCCAAAATGACCTGAAATGACCTGAAATAGTGAGTTGTGACAGTGATGTGGGAGGAGACCCAAATAGTTTCATTGGCTCAATTTTGGGTAATGGTGATGGTGATGAAGTTTTGGATGGTTGAGTTGGAGCACTTGGTGGAGTTGGGTCAATAGGTGATTTAGTTGGTGGTGGAGTGAGCTCATTTGGTTCATTGGGTGATGGTGATGGAGATGCAAGGTTCAAAAAGTGTTCATTTTTTATGGGTGATGTGAATTCATCCGAGGATGAGGAGCTTAGGTTGATGGGTTGATTAGACCATAGTGGTTTAACACTAATCCGGGTGGTTTTCCGGATGGGTCTTGATGGTTGAGAGGTGATTGTTGACTTAGTCATGGTGAAAAATGGTTTATAAGTTTCAGAAATTGTGTTGAGGAAGGTGTGATTTGATGATGTTTAGGATGGCTTAATTTATAGTGTTGATGGATTATGGAAATGAGTGTTTGGATTTGATGTTAGTCCATACAAAGATGGAGGTTTCTAATGATTTGGAAAACTAATTGTGGGTTGTCAAACCATGGAAGTCAATCCAATGAAAATGGTGAAGTGAGAAGACAAGTTTTGCACTGAATGCTTAGTGGTTTTGGTGGATTTGTGGTAGTATAAATCTCAGGGATTTCAAGGATCCCTTAAAAGGGTTCCTTCCTTTATGTTTGAGGGGTCCTTGAGGTTGTTATGGCTAAATTTGAATTTTGGCGGGAATTGGTTTGGTTAAGTTTATGGAAGAAGGAGTATCCTATTATGCTTAAACACATTGCAAGTAATTGGTTTCTACCTAAAAGGATTGGATTTTGGTGTTTGGATGTTGAATTGGTAAAAATGAAAACAAAAATTCTGCAGGTTGCTGGCGGCACCCTCAGAATACACAGGCGGAACCCATTTGAGGGTGCCACCTGGTCTGTTGGGCCAATTCTGGAATTCCCAGAATTTACACTGGCGGAACCCAATATTGGGTACAGCCAGATCCGCCAGACCCAAAAAAATTGGCAGTCCGCGTTTTTGACCCGCGAGACGTTTTTCAAAATTTTCGAAAACTCCTAAAATAAAAAAGATAAGGCATTTCTGGTTGGGCAATGCAAAAAATAGACACGTAAACATGCATTTCATAGGACTTTGACCTTGAGGTCGATAATTTCACTATACTTAGTGAAAATATCATAAACTTGAAAATTTGACAACTTACCAAGAGTTGTCTACCTGCATCAAAGTTAGATACTACATGTTCCAAATTGTATCAAACATTGTACTAACACATAAATACATCACAAATATTGTTTAAACGACCAAATTTGTCCAAATACCACCTAATGCCAAACACTCCTACACACCCGCACTCATTGACGGTCAATCTTGTTCTTGAGCTTTCCAAGGAATCTTTCAAGATTCTTGAACATCCCCTTTGTTTGCTTGAACTCCGCCGACTCATTTGGAATATCCGGAAGTTGGGATAGGTATTCGAGAGGTGGGAGCCTAGAGTTTGGCAAATTGTCATCTTCACTCATTGAGGAAGATGATGATGAGGTAGGAGGATGAGGACGTTTTCCTTGGGCTTTGTACACTCTCTTATAACTAAGTGGAACAAAGGTGTTTGGAATGAGAGTGTAGTCAAGACGAAGACCATTTGGAGTTGGTGGAATAGGTGAGATGAACCTAAAGAGACGGGTCAAGAGCATTCCATACGGCATAGCCGTTGTGCCATGCACGGGAATGTCGGCCATTCTCCTGGCCATGTAGTAGGCAAGGTTGAAGGGTTGCCTAACGGACAAAGAGTAGAGCATGTAGCAAAGGCAAAGGTTGATATGGTCACGGTTCCCTATTGTGCTAATGACATTGGCTCTAAGGACTTCCTCCCATTTCTTGAATTGGGGCTTAAGTTCATTCATTTCCATTCCATATGGGTCCTTATCGACCTCATTTCCCGAATGGGTTCTCCTAGTGTTGGTGGTCCTAACAAAGAGGTGGTCACGGAGTACATCTTTTGAGACAAGGGGTGTGTCATAAGGGTGGATACGGTCTTGGAGGTTGTCAAGAGTTGAGAGGGAGTGCAAGTCGGAATAGAGGCAAGTACCACGGTTTGGGACACCTAGGATTTGAGCAAACTCCTCAAGAGTGAAGGAGTATTGATGACCGCTAACCCTAAAGTTGATAGACATATGACCATAGTCATCCGTGGAGAGGACGGAGGATGCATAGAACTCTAGAATGAACCTAGGACAAATAGGCTCGTCGATATTCAAAAGGCACTCAAACTTGATTGTGGCAAAATCGGCGTAAAGGTTTGTGCCTTCTAGGAAAGACGGGTCAATGATTCTACCCTCATGGACATAGTGTTTTTCTAGGGCTTTGAAAACGTTTACTTGGTTTGGGGTGAGGCCTTTGGTTTTGTGGTGTTTTGGTAAGTACTTAATGGTATCCTTGTGGTCGTAGTGAGTTAGAGGAGGCATGATGATTCCTAGAACAACAAAATTTCATATTTTAGTTTACGTAAACCACTATTATAATATGGATGTTCTAGTGTGTGTCTATATGAAAACAATGTGGAGGTGCGGTTATCTTGACTCATTTTGATGCTTCAAAATCGTTTTATGCAAGTTTTGTTATAAAACAAAAGATAACCCAAACGCTCCTAGTTCAATGTAGCTTTGTTTGAATGTACCCGAAAATACATATTGGTTATATATTCCCTTTAGCATTCAAGAGACATTATGCAAGTGATGTTTTAAACATAACGTTTTAATTTTGTATTCTCAATGTGAGATGAAAAAATATTTGTCCTACTTGTGAGAAATTTTTGGAAGGATTTGACATGGGGTGTTTTAGCAAACATGTTTATACTAATTAAAGATGCAATTCCTAACTATGGGAAACATGATTAGTTTTATTAAACACCTAATCTAATGCATGAGTTTTTCAAGTTAATGCATAACCCCAAGTTTTTGTTTTTGTGCAAGAAATAGAATTCCTAGACTCAGATCAGGATTGTAATCATGTTTAGAATACTTACAATGATGATTTAGTTGCAATGTAAATGAATGGAAGACCAAGAATTCGTAGGTATGGATGGATGGTAAAGTGAATAGTAGCAGTTTGGAAGTGGTGGTATGAGATAATGGGTGTTTGGTTTAATATAAACAAAGAAAATGATTCTGCAGGTCGGCGGATACGGCGGACCCCTGAAATGGGTTCCGCCCGTTGTGTCTGAGGGTTCCGCCGACCCTGCTGAGAAAAAGAGTTATGGATTTGTTTTGATTTTTGTGATTTTTGTCTAATGTCCAGAACTACAATGTATGTTCCATGAGTCCTAAGCCTAGCCTAAGAAGGTTAAAAGGTTCACGTTTAAGGGGTTTTGTGAGAATTTCGGCTATGTTGTCTTCGGAAGAAACTTTCTCAATTGAGATATTTCCTTTTTGAACGTTGTCACAAAGGAAATGATGACGGATTTCAATATGTTTGGTACGAGCATGTTGAACCGGGTTTTTGCTAAGATAAATGGCACCTTTGTTGTCACAAAGAATCGTGATGTCGTTGAGTTGAATTTCGTAGTCGACAAGAGCTTACTTCATCCAAAGAGCTTGTTGACATGTCTTTCCGGCCGAAACGTACTCGGCTTCCGTTGTTGAGATAGCAAGAGCCGTTTGCTTCTTAGAGAACCATGAGGTGAGACAATGTCCTACAAAAGTACAAATACCACTTGTGCTCTTTCTATCGACATAGTCACCGGCATGATCCGAGTCGGCATACACTATGGTGTCTATTCCCGTTCCTTTGGGATACCATAAACCTAAATGTGTAGTGCCCTTAATATACCTAAAAATCCTTTTAACGGCTTTGAGATGGGTAGTTTTAGGATCTTCTTGAAAACGAGCACATAGACAAACACTAAACATAATGTCGGGTCTACTAGCCGTTAGGTAAAGTAGACTACCAATCATACCTCTATATTTAGTGCTATATACGGATTCACTTTCCTCATCCTTGGTAAGTTTAGTTTCCGTGGACATGGGAGTTTTGATAGGTTTCAAATCTTCTAGTCCAAATTTCTTAAGCATATCCTTAATATATTTAGATTGGTTAAAGAAGATACCATCTTCTAGTTGTTTGATTTGGAGTCCTAGGAAAAAGTTGAGTTCTCCCATCATACTCATTTCAAACTCATCATGCATGATTTTTGAGAAATCCACACATAATTCTTGACAAGTTGATCCGAATATAATGTCATCAACATAGATTTGGACTATGATAATATGTGAATCTTTCTTCTTAGTGAAGAGAGTATTATCAACTAAGCCCATGGTATACTTATGGTTAACTAGGAATGTTTTAAGTCGATCATACCATGCTTTTGGAGCTTGCTTAAGTCCGTAAAGAGCCTTTTTAAGTTTTTAAACATGATTTGGTTTTTCAAAATCGATGAAGCCCGGTGGTTGAGCAACATACACTTCTTCATTAATGACTCCGTTTAGAAATGCACTTTTGACGTCCATTTGAAAAAGTTTAAAATTGTGTGCACATGCATATGCAAGTAAGATTCTAATTGACTCGAGCCTAGCAACCGGAGCAAAAGTTTCATCGTAGTCAATGCCTTCTTGTTGGTTATATCCTTGTGCAACTGACCTAGCTTTGTTTCTAGACACAATTCCATTTTCATCCATTTTATTTTGAAATACCCATTTTGTTCCAATTATAGTTTGACTCTTTGGTTGAGGAACTAATGTCTATACATCATTCCTAACAAATTGGTTTAACTCTTCTTGCATTGCAATTACCCAAGACTCATCTTTAATGGCTTCATTAATATTTTTAGGTTCAGTTGTTGATACGAAACACAAATAGTTGCTTTCATTTTGAACTTTTGACCTTAGTGTTCTTTCGTTAATGTTGCCAATGACACCATCTAATGGATGACTTTTAGATTCTTTGACATTGACAAGTTCTTTGTTAAATAGTTCATCTTCTTTGTCATCACTTAAAATTCCTTGATTTTCTATTGCTTGGCTTTCAACTAGGTCATCATCTGCCAAAGGTGATGTCTTAGAGGGAGGTGGACTCTCGTCAAATGTTACGTTCAACGATTCCTCGACTCTTAAGGTTTCTTTGTTCAAAATAATGTATGCTTTACTATTTTGTGAATATCCAAGAAATACACCTTCATAAGACTTTGGGTCAAATTTGGTGAGATAATCCTTGGTGTTAAGAATGAAACATTTACTCCCAAACACTCTAAAGTATCCTAATGTAGGCTTTTTACCTTTATATAGTTCATAAGGAGTTTTATTCAAAAATGGTCTAATTAAGACTCGATTTAAAATGTATGTTGATGTGTCAACGGCATTACACCAAAACTTTTGTGGAACGTTTTGTTCATTAAGCATTGTTCTACTCATCTCTTGCAATGTCCGATTTTTACGTTCTACTACACCATTAGATTGAGGAGTACATGGAGCCGAAAAGTTATGAGTTATACCATTATTATCACAAAAGTTTCCA
This sequence comes from Artemisia argyi, assembly GCA_030686995.1. Taxonomy (NCBI): domain Eukaryota; kingdom Viridiplantae; phylum Streptophyta; class Magnoliopsida; order Asterales; family Asteraceae; genus Artemisia; species Artemisia argyi. Next base: position 70,133,953 of record CM060676.1, on the reverse strand, counting down.
AATTGAAATTCATTATCAAATTCACGACCGTGATCCGTTCTAATAGACACAATATTAGACCCTACTTGATTTTGAATTTTCTTACTTAGAATTTCAAATTTATCAAAAGCTTCATTTTTACTTTTCAAAAATTTTGTCCAAGTATATCTTGAGTAATCATCAACTATGACCAAAGTGTAGAAGTTACCTCCATAACTTTGTATAGCGGATGGACCAAATAAATCCATATGCAAAAGTTCTAGACACCTAGATGTAGAAACCAAGTTTTTAGCCTTATGGCTATTATGGACTTGTTTACCGACTTTGCAAGCATCACAAAAGTGTTGGTAATATTTCAACTTAAGTAGGTTTCGAACTAAGTCTTTGGAGGAGAGGTTTTGGATTAGTCTCATGTTAGCATGTCCTAAACGTCTATGCCATAAAGTTGAAGATTCATCTAATGAGGTAAGACAAAGTTTGTCTCTAGATGTTGGATCCATCTTCATGACATATACGTTATTCTTAAGGACACCTTTGGCTATGGTTATACCATCTTTAAGTATTTTACTTCCGTTTTCACTAAAAAGAACATTATACTTATTACGACAAAGTTGACTAATACTAAGGAGATTAAAACCTAAGTTATCAACATGAGCTACATCATCTATAAAAAGGGAGTCATGAGAGATTGTACCTTTTCCGATGATTTTGCTCTTAGCATTACTACCAAACGTAACATTACCTCCGTCACATTTGTGATAAGAAGTGAAGAGGCTTTTGTTACCCGTCATGTGCCTTAAACAACCGCTATCTTTAATCCATTCATCCGGTTCCAAACAAACTTTGAGGCACACCTATTTTATGAAAAACACTCAAACATTTGGTCCCCAATTTCTCATGGGTCCATTTTGGTTAAGCATGCCATTAATTTGTTCCAAGTATGAAAATAAAGCATAAGGGTTCCATGGCATGTGGTTTGGAGTTTGGTAATGTCTAGGAGTGTTTTGGTTCCAAACATGTTGGTAATTTGGTTGAGCGTTGAAGTTGCTCTTTGGAAAGGGGCGTTTGGGAATTGGAGTCTTAGGTCTTGGTTGAGTAGTTTTAGCTCTAAATTCATTTTTACTAAATCCTACTGCAGTTTTAAACACAGGTTTTGTTCCACTTTTGTATGTGACTTTAACAAATTTTGAACGATCCGAAGTGGATGAGGTTACTGCTGCAGCAGGCCTGGCGGAAACTTCGGGACCAACGGGCGGAACCCTAAATTGGGTTCCGCCTGATCCGCAGGCTGCTGTAGCAATTTTATTTTTTTCTTGTGCAATCTTTTCTTGTTTCATTTGACCCATTGAAGTTTCTATTTTCGTAAATCCTAATCCTGTTTTATCAAAGGGTGACTTTTGAAGTTTCATAATTTCACCGCACAAGAAATGCTCTTATCGAACTTCTTAAACTTTGTGGTTTGTTTTATTAGATCATTTTGAGTAATTTTGAGTTTCTCAACTTCTAGTTTAAGCTCTTCACATGATTTTCAAGGTGTGTCAATACCTTTACTCTTTTCTAATCTCTTAGCTTTTTCTTTTAACTCATAAACTTCATTTTCTAAAAACTCCTTTTTAGTTTTCAAAAATTTATTTTTGTTTATGATTTTTAAGCTCAATTCACAAAGTTTGTTATATTCTTTTTGTAAAGTGTCATCATCAATAGAGGAGTAAGATCAGTCGGATAATACCTCATTTGAGTTGTGAGCCATGAGAGCAACATCGTCATTCTTTGGCTCATCGGCATCTCCTTCATAGTCACTCCAAGCACCACCCACAAAAGCTTGTTGAGGTTTGCTCTTGGGTGGTTTTGGACATTCTCCTACAAGATGACTTGTGTCTCCACACCTATAGCACTTTCTTTCAACCTTTCCTTTCCTATCATCACGATCTTTTCGGAAAGTTTTCTTGTCATCTTTAGGTTGCCTTACAAACTTTCCTCTTCTACGAAAGAACTTCTTGAAGTCTCTAACGGCCATAGCATATTCCTCATTGTCACTATCCGAAGTAGATTCTTCATCATCACTTGATTGGACTCTAGCTTTCAAGGCAATGGACTTAACTTTTTCTTTCTTGCCTCTAACTAGTTCTGAATCTTTTTCCATTACCATTTCGTGAACTTTGAGGTTTCCAATTAGCTCATCAAGTGACATGCTTGAAAGATCTTTGGATTCTTCAATTGCCGTCACTTTTGCTCTCCACTTCGGATGGAGTGCTCTAAGAAATTTCCTGACAAAGTTCTTACTACAAAAAGATTCGTCAAGTGCTTTAAGTGAAGTAATAATAGTATTAAATCTAGCAAAAGCATTATCAATAATCTCATCTTCGGAAATAACAAATTGTTCATATTGTTGAACAAGAAGATCAATTTTGTTATCTTTAACTTGTGAGTTTCCTTGATGAGTGACAATTAAAGATTGCCAAATATCTTTGGCGGTTTTACACAAAAAGACTCTTTCATATTCTTTCTTAGGCAAAGCATTGTAAAGCATCATTTTAGCTTCATTATTTTTACCTATTAATTTCTTTTGATCATCATCTTTGATGTTAGTAACTACGTTATCACCATCAATAATTATATACCACAAATCTATATCTTTAGATTTCACGTAAGTTTCAAAACGGTTTTTCCAATATATAAACCATTTGCTTCAAAGAGTGGTAGTCTTTGCATAGATTGCCCTTCTTTGTAATTTTCAAAATCCATGGATCGTTTCAAGTTTTAAAACACAATATATTTTAAAAGCTTGAGTAACGTAGCTCTTGATGCCAATTGTGGAAAACTAGAAGGGGGGGTTGAATAGTTTACTGATTAAAATCTTTTTAACTTGTTAAGTTAGCTTTGAAACTTTTTGTTTGATCAAAGATATATACACAAACACAATATATAACATGCAAGTAAATGAAAGAAACGATCAAACCACAACACGAGTATTTATCGTGGTTCGGCTACAAGGACTCTTTTTCCTTGCCCTACATCCACGCCCCGAGTATCCAACTCGAGAGTTACTTTCACTAGTCAACAAGCTCCTTTCACCGGCGGAGAAAACCTTACACGTCGCTTATACTTTTACCGACACAAAGCTAGATGTCGAGTTCTTTACCAAGGGTACAACCACTCCCGTTAGTTCTTTACAAGGGTACAACTACTCCCTATACACTTTGTATTTTGAGGACTAAAATACTAACCGATCACTACTGAAAATACACAATCAAATGAAGTGTAAACTACTCAAGTCTACACAATGCAAAGCTAACAAGTCTTGCAACGTTGTGTTGAATACTTGTTACTTTTAGTAAGCTCGTGAATCTCTTTGCTACAAAAAGAAACTTCACATATGAAATGTTAAGAGGTTAGATGAAAGAATGAATGTGTGTGTAAAAATATGATGTCAAGTTGTGATCCAAAACTCAACTTGTGGCTCAATATTTATAGCCAAAACCTTCTGCAGGTCTGGCGGATCAGGCGGACCCTGAGAAGGGTTCCGCCCGTGTACCTCTAGGGTACCGCCAGGCTTGCAGTTGGTTTTGCAATAAATCTCGCAAACCAAACAAAGTCACATCTCATTACTCTTGCAAACCAAACAATGTCACATCACATAATATCAAGTCAAACACTAAACTTGCAAGCAACATCTAAGTAAGTCAAACACATTTCTTTCCATATATGTATAATGACAAAACTTGCCATAAATGTGATGTGACAATTCTATTTATAGAAAATAAGAAGTGCTGTGTTTTATGAAATGTAAAATGTAGCAAAAGTATAGTTTATGCAAGTCTTTAAAACTAAGATTATGTTTTACTTAGAAACTAAAGTTTACATTTGTCATTAACAAAACTTAGCGAAGATCGTAAAATATAAATAACGTTTTTAGGCGATATTTGTATTAACAAAAAGTTTCATTCACAAAACAAAGTTTTTTACAATCAAACTAAAAAGTAACATACATACAATTATTCATTTCGATCAAGTATAGTTTTCATACAAAATATAACTAAGGATTATAAAATAAACGTTTACTTACTTATCTCTCGTATATAGCTATAATTGTTTATATTATGCATGTGTTGATTTCACGTACTTAGTTTATATTATTATTATTGTTCATACTTAGATATAGTTGTTCATATTGTTCAAGATTTGAGTTCACATAAGATCGAATCGAATTTTTTAAAACAAACTTGTTTTTATAAATTTTAAAACGGACGTAAACTATTCAACCCCCCCCCCCCCCCTTCTAATTTTCCACAATTGGCATCAGAGCCAGGTTAAACAAGATTTTTAAAATATACTGTATTTTAAAACTTGTATCGATCTATGGAATTGGAAAAATATTTAGAAGGGCAATTTATGCAGAGACCACCACTATTTGAAAGTGATGAATTTTCATATTGGAAAAATAGATTCGAAACTTATGTGAAATCGAAAGATCTTGATCTTTGGCATGTCATTACCTTTGGTGATTTTCCCCCTATTCAATATAATTTTGAAACAAAAATGGATGAAATTGTATCTTTTGAAAAACAAAATGATGATTTGAAAAGGAAACTAGCAAAAAATAATGAGGCTAAAATGGTTATTTATAATGCGTTACCACGCAAAGAATATGAAAGAATTTTTATGTGTAAAACCACAAAAGAAATTTGGGATTCTTTACTAATCACTCACCAAGGTAATAGTCAAGTTAAAGATAATAAAATAGATCTTCTTGTTCAACAATATGAACAATTTATGATTCCGGAAGAGGAATCAATAGATAATGCTTTTGCTAGGTTTAACACTATCATCACAAGTTTAAAAGCACTTGATGAAAATTTTTCTAGTAAGAATTTTGTTAGGAAATTTCTTAGGGCTCTTCATCCAAAATGGCGAGCTAAAGTTACGGCGATTGTAGAATCGAAGAACTTGTCAACTCTTCAACTTGATGAGTTGATCGACAACCTGAAAGTTTATGAAGTAACAATAAAGAAAGACTCCAAGATAGTCAATGGAAAAAGAGAGCAAAGCAAGTCAATTGCGTTGAAAGCTAGGAAGGAATCTAGTAACGAGGATAGCTCAAACTCCGAAAGTGATGACGAAGAATATGCGATGGCCGTAAGAGACTTCAAGAAATTCTACAAAAGGCGAGGAAGATTCGTTAGATAACCACATGATGAAAGGAAAGCAAACCAAAGAAATAAAGATGACAAAAAAGGCAAAAGTGATAGGAAGTGCTTCAAATGTGGTGATCCAAATCATCTCATCGGAAAATGTCCAATGATGTCAAGAGATCAAAATCAAAAGGCGTTTGTTGGAGGAGCTTGGGTGATAGCGATGACGATGATAAAGAAATCACAAATGAGGAGAAGTGTCTTATGGCTAAGACATCAAGCGAGGTACGTTCCGAAACCGAATACTATAGTGACAAAAATTTATCATTAGACGAAAAAGACCTAGATAGTGAATATAATAGGTTACGCAAATTAGGTCAAAAGATTGTAGCTAAAAATAAGTCACTAAAACATATTAATAATCTATTAGAAAATGAAGTACTCGAATTAAAAATTAGACTACAACATTTGGAAAAAGGAAAAGAAGTTTTTATAGAATGAAAAACATGCATAGAGGTTAAAAATGAAAACGAAAAACTTAAAGATAAAATTTTCAAAATTGACAAGTTTAAAAATAGTAGTAACCCACTTAAGAAAATAATAAGTGTTCAAGAAACTTCGGAAGATAAAACCGGTCTAGGATTAACCTCAACTAATGTTTCAACTAGTGAAAATAAAAGTATAAAGTTTGAATGTGAATCTAGTAAACAAAAATCATTAGAATCAAAACCTAAGTATATACTTACAAAAGATAGAAAAATACCCATTGCGTATGATGAAAAAGTAAAAACTTTTTATAAACCATCCTTAAAGACCGAAGTAGGATCCTCTAAATCTAAATTAAGATCTAAAACTCCACCACCAAGAAAACCAAATAATCTTCATACTCGATCTAAAACACCTCAACCTAGAAGAAACCAAAATAGACAAAACTACAATAATACTAGTCATCAAATGTGGAATTATCAACCAAGTTACAATCCTTGGGGAATATTACCACCATACATGCATCCTAGCCAAATGTTGAATATGTTTGGACCAAACAACTTTGGACCAATGAGACAATGGGGATCAAGTGGCTAAGCTGTCAATCTTGGAAGTAGTTGGAATATTGTCTACTAATGACTTCTATAACTCAACATGGTCACTTGAAGTGCTTGAAGATATTTCATTGAAGACTAAAAGGTACGCGTTTCTTTTAAGTTCATCGCTATAATATGCATGCTTAGATAAATGATTAGTTAGATTAATGATTAGCTATACATATATATGTACATAATAGCTTATATTCTTATAACCTAGAAACATCATTGGTTGACTCTCCTAGGAATAAGATAAAATTGTTCATTGCCGAACAAAATAGAAAATGGAAATCTTCTATATCCACTATTAGCAAACTCATGGTGATGAAGTGAAATGAGTTAAGTGGATCGATCGTTAATATAGAAGTAGGATTAAATCCCTCGCGTAAGAAAACTACGGATGAAACAAGCTCTCGTAGACTATGGCATTAAGTTAGATAAGCGAGCGAAACCAAATGAACTATAGATGTTAGGTTATACCCCATTCAACACTCTCGCATCTAACATATATATTATCGTCTTCATTTCCTTTAGGATCATAGGATATGTAGAAACGATAGCATGAGATAATAATAGGCTTAACCAATCCTCTTGAGCATGAGATCTTTAATAAACATTTTTTAAAATATTTGATTTATGATATTTGTTGTCAAAAATCTAATTTCTCTAAAAATATGCAAAAAAAACCTCACATTTTGGAAAATAGTTTTTCAAATAACTATCCCACTTTTAAATAACATGTTTTCACTATCAATATCCACAATTTTGTTTTGATCAAAACTAAAGATTGGGAAAATATCCTTTACCGTTCATTCACACATTTTGAAGTAAAAACCCAATCTATCTTATTCAAATAACTCTCACATCTAAGTGAAAACCTACTTTCAAGCATTGTTGAATAATGCTAAAAACGTCTCTTTTAAAATCATGCATGTGATCTCATATTTGTCATCTATATTTATATAAATGACACTTATAAGTGAACTAAATAAAATCAAGAGGACCATGGTTTGTTTATTAAGACTTTGTTTGTAACAAGTCTATAAATCCATGCTATCATAACTACCCACTTATTGCACATTGATACACATTAGGATTAATCCTCCTAGTTATGTAGTTACGTAATACTTGATGTTGCTTATTGTTTCCTAGCACTTATAGTTTACTTGCTTGATGAGTATGTTTGCATGCTAGATGAAATTTGATGAGGCGAAAAATGAACCACTTTTAGGGGGTCATTTAAGCCCGGAATTGAATTTATTTGATCAAATATTGCCCTAAATCGTTCCTTTTGTGATTTTAGGTACTTTGGGAGTGAAATCTGGAAAAGGAAGCAATTCGGACATTTTTTGAGCACAAAAGTGAAGAAAACGCCAAAGTCTTAATTTTCCTTGCTGAGAATAGTAGGTGACGGTGTCAAGAAGAAAATCCTGACGGCGTCAAGAGTAATTTTCATGACGGCCCAGTACAGAATTGAAGGCGTCACAAGGTAGAGCGTCAAGAGTAAAATACGTGACGGCCTGGAAAAAGTTATAACGTGATGGCGTCAGAAGTAGATCAAGGCAGTCCGAGAATTCTTTTGGCGGCGAGATGACGGCGTCACCAATTTGGTCTTGACGCCGTCAGCCTCAATTTCCTATATATATAGTTTTCTAATTTTCATTCATAAAAAAAAGGGAGAAGTTTTGGAGAAACCCTAAGGCCGAACTTAGTACGAACTTTACAGGTTTTTCAAGGGTTTTCAGCCCTTGAACCCTTTCATGTGTAATTGAGATAAGTATTCTTTTAATTCAATCAATATGTCTATGTGTTGGTTGTCTATATCTTGTTCTTGTCTTAATTCCATCATGCTAGGCTAGATCTATCTTGTGTTTGCTTAGATCTAATGAAACCTAGATGTTAATTATGTGTTGATTACTTGTTTATGGTTGTATTGGATGAATGATTTCGATGTTAGGCTTAAGAAAACTGGCAGATCTCCAATTGATAACATGCTTGAACGTCTTAAGAAACATGAACTGACGTGCACTAGGTTTTATTGGTTGTATTTAATGCATGAGTAAATTTTAATGATCCCATGTTAGGAGCTTCTTAGCCAGCTCGACATAGGAGTGAAGTAGGCACTCATAGGATTGGGGAATTAAGTGCGCCACCCCATGAATGGTATTAAGGAATAAAATCCGTCATCCACACAACTATAACAAGTAATTAACGTGTAAAAGATATCTAGGGAGTAGTGAAATCTAAGTAAACACAATTTCTCCACTTATTGCTCACAACCTTAGTTAATTTAGTTTATTTTCATTTTTAGTATTTTATTTTGATTGCATCTTTAGTATTGGGTTAGTTGACTAGCAACTAATTCCGCCCAAATCCTTAAAACCCGAGATTCTTACTTGCTTTCTAAAAAAATATAAAAATACAAAAATAATCATCCTTCATCTCTAGAACTAGTATTTAGGTTTTCTAATCCTAGCGACACTATTCCTAGCTGAACGATCAATCCCCCGGTACTTGTCACTATACTATACTACAACGATCAGGTACACTGCCTGGTGGAGGTTGTAAGCATCTCAAGATCCCTTGAGAGGTAAAGCCTGGTGCGATTCCCACGTATCAAGTTTTTGGCGCCGCAGCCCGGGAAATAATCATTGTCTAGGTTAGAATCTCTTTTTATTAGGTCTACTTGCTAGATTCCTTTCTAGTAAGATTTTATTTTTATTTTTAGGTTTTCTTTAGTCTATCTTATTTCTTTGTGTTTTTGTTCGTAACTCTTCACCACCTGCCATCATGGCCAACCGACGAGTCCTCTAACCTTAGGATCACTAGGAGTCGTAGTTCCACTAGAAACCTTGTCTTGCCTTATGCAGAACCTGAAAGAGAAATGCGTAGATTAAGACAATCTCACTCAACTTCTGAACCATCTAGCGTTGCCATCGATTTTGATGCACCCCTTTCTGAAGAAAATTCAGAAAATCATGTTACAACCCCTAGCTCCCAACCCAACAACGAGATAAGTACCCCCGCAACTCCCATTCCTAAGCGCCTTAAGGACTACTCCTCCCCAACCCCTCGTGGCTTCTCAAATGCCATCGTCTACCCAAACGAACACACCAATGAGGTCTAGCATGCGAACGATGTCTGGCTTGTCCAAAGTGTGTGTAAGTTTTGCGGATTAGATGAGGAAGATCCAATTCAATACATTAAAGACTTCTTGAAAATTGTAGACACCCTCCATACGGATGGGGCTACTAGGGACACGTCCCGATTGCGATTCTTTCCTTTCACCTTATATGAGAAAGCCCAAGAGTGGTATGATAAACTTCCTTCTGAATCTATTTTCACATGGGAGCAACTCATATCCAAGTTCTATGAGAAGTTCTTTCCACCTGGAAAAATCTCAGCGTTTAGAGATAGGATCCTCCGTTTCCGAAAAGGGAAGGACGAACCCTTCCATAAATTGTGGATTAGGTTCAAAGATTTAATAAGACAAGTTCCCCATCATGGCATTGAGCTTTGGCTCTTGGTCCAAATCTTCTACGACAATATCTCCTCTAATGATCGAAACGGAATCAACCAATCTAGAAAAGGGAGATTGGCCAACCTTAGTGCTGAAGAAGGATGGGATAGGATTGAAGAATATGCTCAAGACTAGGATGACACTTGGGATGAACCTGAGTCAACTGTCAGCATTTCTGAAATCACTTCAGATCGGTTGAGAAAAATTCACAAAAGAGTGGAATACCTAGCTGGGTCGCAGTTACCTAAACAACTTTCAAATCCTTACTTAATCTGCGATTACTGTGGGGGCCCGCATGAGGTAGAAGAATTCGGAGGAGCAGCCACGACTGAACATGCATGCTTGTCAGGAGGTGACATCTATGCTGATCCCTCCCTTTTGCTTTTTTACCAAAATGACGATTACACCCTCTAGGGAAATCTGGTAAAGAGAAAAGAAGGGGAGGAAGGCCCTGAATTCGAAATCAGGAGCACTTTTGAAGATGACCTTGGTCACTTCACTCAAGAAAAAGGCTTGCAATTGAGAGGTCTTAATGAACTTGTTGACGAGCAGCAGGATGACATTGGAGAATTTTTCAACAAGCTTAACTCAGCCCTAGATAACCTTGTAATTCCATCAGTAAGCAAAAATGACCCCATGCTTGCGATAACCACTCGAGCTAGGACAACAACCAGGGACCCCCCTTACCCAAGCTCGTCTCCCATCGCTCCCGATCCAAACAAACCTCACGAGGATGAGGAGGATGTGGGCAGCAAGACTCCCGACCAACCTCCCTTGACGACCTCTTCCCCATCAACCCCACCTAACCAACCGATGAGAATCCCGTTCCCATCCCGATTAAGGAACCAGAAAACCGAGAATGATAACAAAAGATTCTTGTCATACCTAAAAGACTCGGTAGTCACCATACCCCTTCTCGATGCTTGCTATCACATGCCAAAGTATAGCGCATACTTTAAAAAACTACTTGCTAACCGAAAGAAACTCGAGGGTCTTGTGACCCTGGGGGAAGAATGCTCAGTGGTGACCCATCGAGGGCTACCAAAAAAGGTAGATGATCCAGGCAGCTTCACCCTGCCTTGCTCCATAGGATCTCTATCAATAAAGAATGCTCTTGCCGATCTGGGAGTGAGTATCAATCTCATGCCTCACTCTATGTTCCTTAAATTAGGATACTCTGGATTAAAGCCTACCCGCATAAACATCCAACTAGCCGATAGATCAGTCAAGTATCCCGTAGGGATATGCGAGAATGTGCTAGTCAAAGTTGGGAAATTCAAATTCCTGGTCGATTTCGTAATCCTGGATATGGAAGAGGATGACTTGGTACCCATCATCTTAGGAAGACCATTTCTTGCTACCGCTCGTGCAGTCATTGATGTTTATGACGGAAAATTAACCCTGCGAGTGGGAACCGATAGCACAACTTTCGACATTAAGGATTCTATGGATCTCTCTCTTGAAGCAGCTAACCGGCTCTATTTCATTTGGGAGGTCGATGAACTCACGGATGTCATTGATAGTTGTGTAGATGAACAAATTGAGGAAGGCTGGCTACAGGACGAGAGTTTTCTGCCTTTGCTAGAGGTGGAAAAGATGGAGGATGTTGGTGCAGTCTCCTTCTACCCCAGACAAGAGGCAACGGAGCATCTCGAGCTCTGAAAGCCCGAAAGCAAGCTCAAACCTTCTATTATCGAACCTCCTGAGTTAGATCTTAAAGAGCTTCCTAACCATTTAGAGTATGCCTTCCTTCAGGGAGAGGACCAACTGCCGGTAATCATAAACTCTTCCTTGGAACGTGAACAGAAAGTTAAACTCTTAGAGGTCCTAAAGAAATATAAGGGAGTGCTCGCATGGAGTGTAGCCGACATCAAGGGGATTGACTCAACTTTTTGCACACATAAGATTCTCATGGAAGAAGATTATAAACCTACCGTGCAACCCCAGAGGTGGGTGAACCCCAACATTAAGGAAGTAGTAAAGAAAGAAGTTATTAAACTTCTGGATGCAGGATTGATTTACCAAATCTCGGATAGCCCATGGGTCAGTCCTGTACAGGTTGTACCTAAGAAGGGTGGAATGACTGTAGTTAAGAATGACAAGGGTGAGATGGTGCCCCAGAGAACGGTCACTGGATGGCGGGTATGCATTGACTATCAAAAGCTCAATGATGCCACGAGGAAAGATCACTTTCCCTTACCATTCATTGATCAAATGTTAGAGAGATTGTCTGGACAGGAGTACTATTGCTTCTTGGATGGATTCTCAGGGTATTTTCAAATTCCCATAGCACCTGAGGACCAAGAAAAGACCACGTTTACTTGCCCTTATGGAACATTTGCCTACAAAAGGATGCCTTTTGGGTTATGTAATGCCCCCGCCACTTTCCAGCGATGCATGACCGCAATCTTTCACGAACTCATGGAAGACAGCATGGAAGTGTTCATGGATGACTTTTCGGTCTTCGGGAACTCCTTCGACCGTTGTTTTGCTAATCTAGAAAAGATGCTTAAACGTTGTGAGGAAACCAACTTGGTGTTAAACCGGGAAAAGTGTCATTTCATGGTAAAAGAAGGGATTGTGTTAGGGCATAAGATCTCAGGGAACGGAATAGAGGTGGACCAAGCTAAAGTTGAAGCTATATCTAAGTTACCATACCCCACAACTGTTAAAGCAATACGCAGCTTCTTGGGGCACGCCGGGTTATACCAGAGATTCATCAAGGACTTTTCTAAAATAGCTCGGCCAATGACTCAATTGCTTGTGAAGGATGTTCCGTTCGATTTTTCCCAAGAATGCAAGGATGCATTCGATCTCTTGAAAAAGGAGCTCACACAAGCCCCAATCATGATCACACCCAACTGGGAGTTACCGTTTGAAATCATGTGTGACGCTAGCGATTTCGCTGTCGGGGCTGTATTGGGCCAACGGCATGACAAGCTTTTCCAACCTATCTACTACGCTAGCAAAACCATGAATCCCGCTCAAGAGAATTACTCCACCACCGAAAAAGAATTATTAGCCGTAGTGTTCGTATTCGACAAATTCTGGCAATATCTTATCCTTTTAAAGACAGACGTTTTCACTGATCACTCGGCTCTTCGATATCTTTTTGCGAAGCAGGATGCTAAGCCACGACTAATTCGGTGGATCTTGTTGCTACAAGAATTCGATGTTGAGATTCGCGATAAGAGGGGGGCAGAAATTCTGGCCGCAGATCATCTATCTCGTCTTGATAACCCCTTAGATAAGCACGATAGAAGTGAGATTAGGGATTCATTTCCTGGCGAACAACTCATGTTAATGATAGATTCGGAGCCTTGGTACGCCGATTTTGCTAATTATCTCGCAAGCAGACTTGTTCCTGAACACCTGACTAGATACGAAAGGAAAAGGTTCTTTTCTCAGTTAAAATACTACTTCTGGGATGAACCATTTTTATTCCGAAGGTGTCCGGACCAAATTATAAGACGTTGTGTTTCGGAAAGTGAGGCAGTAAAGATTATGAGGGAATGCCACTCTGGCCCCTCTGGCGGGCATCATGGGATAAACACCACCGCCCGAAAGATTTTTGATGCGGGATTCTATTGGCCCATAATTTTCCGTGATGTCAAAGAGATGGTGCAGGCATGCGATGCATGTCAACGGGCCGGGAACATATCACATAGGGATGAAGCACCTCAGAATTTTATACAAGTATGTGAGGTCTTCGATGTTTGGGGAATTGATTTCATGGGACCCTTTCCATCTTCAGGGGGAATGAATACATTTTAGTTGCCATTGATTATGTTTCAAAATGGGTTGAGGCACAAGCCCTTAGGACCAATGATGCCAGAGTAGTTATCCACTTCCTGAAGAAGCTTTTCGCTGGATTCGCGATTCCTAAAGCTCTCATCAGTGATAGAGGGACCCACTTTTGCAATGCACAAATGGAAAAAGTCATGAAGAGGTATGGAGTATCCCATCGGTTCTCCACCGCCTATCATCTACAAACCAATGGCCAGGTCGAAAACACCAATAGGGCTATTAAAAGAATACTTGAAAAGATGGTTAGTCAAAATAGAAAAGACTGGTCATTTAAACTCGACGAAGCCTTGTGGGCATTCCGAACCGCCTACAAGACACCTATTGGAACGACCCCGTTTCACATGATGTATGGTAAGGCGTGTCACTTGCCAGTAGAATTAGAACATAAGGCTTATTGGGCGCTTAAGACGTGTAATTTAGAATATACAATTGCCGGAACTAATAGGTTCTTGCAATTACACGAGCTTGATAAGCTTAGGTTAGAGGCCTATGAATCTTCCATCACATATAAAGAAAGAGCAAAAAGATGGCATGACCAGAGAATTAAGAAACCCAAAGAATTTTCAGAAGGAGACAAAGTCCTATTGTACAATTCTCGGTTGAGGTTATTTCCGGGAAAACTAAAGTCTAGATGGTATGGGCCGTTTACAGTGAAAAATTCCTCTAAAACTGGAGCAGCTGTGTTATTAGACGATGAAAGTAGGGAATTTACTGTCAACATACAACGTGTAAAACATTATCAAGAAAATAACAATGAAATGATTAGAGAGGAGGATGTGACGTTTGATGATGAGGTCACGTAGTAACCCATGACCTTGAGTCTAGCTACAAGACTCGTAAATAAAGAAAAGCGCTTCTTGGGAGGCAACCCATGTTTTGTGTGATTTTTATTTTGTTTGTTTGTTTGTTATTTGCTTCCGTATGCGTGCTTTATTTTTATTGTTGGTAGATCATGTTTCTCAATTAAAAAGTGGAAATACTTTACTTTGTTGTTTTGGCCTAGTCTTAATTCCACCTAAAAGTATTTTTGCAAAAGATAAGTGTAAGGGGAAACCCCAAATATGTTTCCAAGAAACAAACCGATCATGATTCTCCACAATATTAAATGAACATGTATATTCGTATTTGTTAGAGTCAAATGCTTGTATTGAGTCATAATGAAGTTTTGTAGGATTTTCTAGTAAGTAGGACCAAGTTTTTCTAGAAATTTTCCGGAAACTTAACATAAGAATTTCTGCAGGTCACTTCTGACGGCGTCACGAGTTAACTCTTGACGGCGTCACGTGTAAAAATCTGGAAATTTTACCGGTTTTGTTTTACTAACGGAGTCTTATGTTTTTTGTGAATTATTAAGTTTTATAATCTCCAGGAAATCTGCAAACTTCATTCCACAAGCATTATATCTTATTTTGTTTTCTAGGATTTAGTAACTTATGTAGGTTGCCGCCGATTTTATGCGAGGTTGTCTTGTCTATTTTCTCAGGATTTACAGGTTATGTATGACAAGAAGATGATTTATATTCTGGAAGGGAAGCTTTGATTGTTCATTTTCTTGGAGGAAGATCTAACCTGGCCACCTTATTATCCATACCGAGTGAATCAGGGGAGTATTTGATTTCATTCTTTTTACTTATTTAACTTTTATATTCTTTACTTGAACATTGGGGACAATGTTCATCTTAAGTGTAAGGGGATGGTAAAATGATGATACCTTACATATGCACTTTCGCTTGAGTTTGTTTTGTTTGATAGTAGATGTGTAATAAAACTATGAGAAACACTTGTTAGTGCAATTTTAGCGCCAAATTTAAAATTTTTTACGACATTTAGGAGTGAAACTTTAGCCATAGCAAGCGTCTCATGGATAGGAGATTGTATGACTAGCACATAACCGTATATTCAAAAAAAAATTCCACCCAAATATGTGAGGTTCGCCTTTAGATTTGATAGGAAAAGCATTCACTATTAGTGCTTATGAGTGTACCGGTAGTATTTAGATTCTAGAACTTGCGTTAGTGATGCATCCCGAGACCGCTAGTGAGACTACATTCGTGTGGTAGGATTTACTACATGATAAAAGGCATTAGGATCACCCTTGTGTTAAACCCGTATCATAATTACTTGACCATTTATGTCATATTACTTGGCTAGTTAAGTCAACTAATTTTTCCCACACCCTTAGCGTTGTACTCATTTTTAGTACACGAAACCCCTAGTACACCCCTCCGAGCCTATCTTTTCATTTCAAACTTTAAGCATCTTACTTAAAGGTAGAATTTGTTACACCCCACTTAACTGTACACCCAAATCGCCTTAGCCTTCCGTGTATGCGCTCATCTTTAGTGCATTATTGTTATTTGTTAAACCCTAAGTTAACTATCTAATTGATTGCATGGTTGCTAAGTCGAGTCATATCCTTGTACATATTGTTTTGGGACGATTGGGACTCATGGGTAAAGTACTTATTTGATGGAGTAATGGGGAAGAATGTCATATTATTACCCCCGTATGTACGTTAATCTTAAAAGTACTCCAAGTGTTTTGATTTTCTTAATTCGAGTCATTAGAATAGTTTATTGTAAAGTATGTAAAAATTCAAGTTTAAGGGTAAGAGTGTATGCAAAAAAAAAAAAAAAAAAAAAAAAAAAAAAAAAAAAAAAAAAAAAAGAGAAAAAACATACGGACTACCATCCCTTTTCATTCTATGTTCATTTTATGTTTTGGTTATTTTTTATTTATTAGCTTAAGTCGAGTCTAGTCTTGGCTTAGCAACGCCATATTGCACATGTAATTAACCAAGATTGTTAACTCGCCACCAGTAAAACTTCCTTTATCCAACAAAACCGTGTATTTCATATCCCTACACCTAACGTTACAACCCTTTAAAAAGACCTCTTTGATAGTTTATCCTAGGTGCTTACGCCATGTGGTGGAGGTTTGATCCTTTCCCAAGCCTATGGTAATTTATTTTGCTATGACAGGTAGTGAGAGATATCTTCCGTTTCCATATTGTAATTTATACTTTATTACACCCGAGAGATGTGAGTATCTAAACACTATTTGTGAGGTGCTAGTGTATGACCTCCGTGCTTGTCTATTGGTCTTTAGTTGAACGATTATTTGTTGTAATTACTTTTATATTAGTGTTAAATGACCCCTAACTTATATTTTGAGTAGAATAAAAGCGCATTTGCTTGAGGACAAGCAAATCTCAAGTGTAAGGGTATATGATGAGGCGAAAAATGAACCACTTTTAGGGGGTCATTTAAGCCCGGAATTGAATTTATTTGATCAAATATTGTCCTAAATCGTTCATTTTGTGATTTTAGGTACTTTTGGAGAGAAATCTGGAAAAGGAAGCAATTCGGACATTTTTTGAGCATAAAAGTGAAGAAAACGCCAAAGTCTTAATTTTCCTTGCTGAGAACAGTAGGTGACGGCGTCAAGAAGAAAATCCTGACGGCGTCAAGAGTAATTTTCATGACGGCCCAGTACAGAATTGAAGGCGTCACAAGGTAGAGCGTCAAGAGTAAAATACGTGACGGCCTGGAAAAAGTTATAACGTGACGGCGTCAGAAGTAGATCAAGGCAGTCCGAGAATTCTTTTGGCGGCGAGATGACGGCATCACCAATTTGGTCTTGACGCCGTCAGCCTCAATTTCCTATATATAGTTTTCTAATTTTCATTCATAAAAAAAGGGAGAAGTTTTGGAGAAACCCTAAGGCCGAACTTAGTACGAACTTTACAGGTTTTTCAAGGGTTTTCAGCCCTTGAACCCTTTCATGTGTAATTGAGATAAGTATTCTTTTAATTCAATCAATATGTCTATGTGTTGGTTGTCTATATCTTGTTCTTGTCTTAATTCCATCATGCTAGGCTAGATCTATCTTGTGTTTGCTTAGATCTAATGAAACCTAGATGTTAATTATGTGTTGATTACTTGTTTATGGTTGTATTGGATGAATGATTTCGATGTTAGGCTTAAGAAAACTGGCAGATCTCCAATTGGTAACATGCTTGAACGTCTTAAGAAACATGAACTGACGTGCACTAGGTTTTATTGGTTGTATTTAATGCATGAGTAAATTCTAATGATCCCATGTTAGGAGCTTCTTAGCGGCTCGACATAGGAGTGAAGTAGGCACTCATAGGATTGGGGAATTAAGTGCGCCACCCCATGAATGGTATTAAGGAATACAATCCGTCATCCACGCAACTATAACAAGTAATTAACGTGTAAAAGATATCTAGGGAGTAGTGAAATCTAAGTAAACACAATTTCTCCACTTATTGCTCACAACCTTAGTTAATTTAGTTTATTTTCATTTTTAGTATTTTAGTTTGATTGCATCTTTAGTATTGGGTTAGTTGACTAGCAACTAATTCCGCCCAAATCCTTAAAACCCAAGATTTTTACTTGCTTTCTAAAAAAATATAAAAATACAAAAATAATCATCCTTCATCTCTAGAACTAGTATTTAGGTTTTCTAATCCTAGCGACACTATTCCTAGCTGAACGATCAATCCCCCGGTACTTGTCACTATACTATACTACAACGATCAGGTACACTGCCTGGTGGGGGTTGTAAGCTTCTCAAGATCCCTTGAGAGGTAAAGCCTGGTGCGATTCCCACGTATCAAAATTGCTTGTTTACTTAATCTCTTTGATTAAAATGCTTTGGCTACATTATTGCCTACATAATTAGTATATGCTTAATTGCCTCAAAGAGTTGGACTTGTTTGAAACCAAAAACACAACCTTTCTTCAATTCACTACCAAAAACCCATTTCTGGCAATCTGGGAATCACCAGATGGGCGGCCCCCTTAAATCATAAGGCGGCCCCCTTAATTATTAAGGGGACCGGCCATCTGATGGTCGAAGGTGTTGTTTCCTTTTTCTACTTTTTAGCCTATTTCATCCTACACTTCCCAAAATTCACAAACCTATTCTATCCTAAACCCTCCATCAAAGTTTATCCATTCTTGATCCTACATTATAAACACTCTCACTCCTCTCAAGCTCCACTCATCTCATCATTTCCTCTCCCATTAAACCAAAACCACCAAGAAACCCTTTTGGAGAAGAAAGCCTAACTTCCATTAAAAGCCCGTCAAACCAAATGATGTTATCAAACATCCAACACCAAATTCCTCCTATGTTTTCAACATTACATACCTAACACCTCACACTCCTTCTCACCAACATTACATATCAAAAATCTTTACACACTCAAACCTCATATCCTTCTACCTTACACTCAAAACCTCAAAAACTTTACACACTCAAACCTCATAACCTTTACTCACATCAACCTCAAATTTCATCTCCTAGTGCACCTAATGCACCATCTATAACACCCTCCTACCAAGAAGTCCCTTCCATTAACATCGCTCTTTCACTTTAACCAATCATATCACTTGATACTCATTGTCCACCTTCACCAATAACTCCACCTAGTCATCCTCACAAAAAGATTCAAGCATATAACCATTCCCTACACTCTACATAGTGTGTCATCACCACTACATTTAACCCATGAAGGTCAAACCATATTTCATGATACACAAACCTCATGTTCACTCAAATGAACCCCTTCACAAACCTCATCATAATAACCAAACATCCATCCTTGTTCCCAAAAAAAATACACCTTCATCTCACCCACATAAGCCATATGATGAGCATGTTCAATCTCAAAACAACAATCCCAATCTCATTCCTAACACCTCACATTTTGTTCAACCTACCAATACAATCATCCGTCCCTAAATAACAACCACACTCCACCATCATCACCTTCCTTCGAACACTTGATGTTCATTGAAGAACTCAAGGAAGCCCATGAGCTTTGTGCTCTTCTCGCCTTACACCTTGCTCAATGCAACTTGGAATAATTTTCCTCTAGCTCTCCTTCATCACCCCACAACTTGAAACAAGTTGCAAAACACGTCAACAATTTTCCTTGTTGCATCTTTCTCCAAAAACCAACCATTTTCATTGAATGAACACTTCACTTGGATTGAGTATCTTCTCACTAGATCTCATCCAAAACCCTTGCTTGAACAACATCCAAACTCTCAATCAACCTCTTCCACTCCTAACTCTGCACCTCTAAACTCTCCACCACCAAACTCTCCAACACTCATGCACCCAAACATATACCTCCATTAATCCAACAATCTTACCCTAACTTAACCATTTTCATTCCAAACACTCCATCATCAACCATCTAAGCATAATATATGCTTATGATTTTCACTTTCAAATAAGAATCAACCAACCTTTTGTTACAAGCAAGTCCGATGGCTTTCTTTGGCAAATTAGGATCTTTAACATAATCACCTTTGAATTAATTGTTATGTATACTTAATATTTGTTTGATATGCTTGTTATTTGTATATTGCATGTTTTTCTATGTTGTTTGTGCTCTAAATATTTTTGCAAGCATTCCATATCTCGATTTCTTATGACCTCAAAACGAGGGGGAGCTATACATTTGTCGAGATAACCTTTTTGATGTTAACAAAAAGGGGGAGAAGTGATATAAACTCACACTAAAAACTTGCATATATATTAATTTTTAGTTTAATGAGTTTAGATTTTGTAATCATCAAAAAGGGGGAGATTGTTGAT
The DNA here is from genome assembly GCA_030686995.1 of Artemisia argyi. Classification (NCBI taxonomy): domain Eukaryota; kingdom Viridiplantae; phylum Streptophyta; class Magnoliopsida; order Asterales; family Asteraceae; genus Artemisia; species Artemisia argyi. Next base: position 70,113,797 of record CM060676.1, on the reverse strand, counting down.
ATAAATAATGTATAAAAACGTTATTAATATCTTTCGATATCCTTAAGTTTTGACGATCACAAAATATAAGAACATTAAACGCAAAGTTAATACGTAAACAAGTTTTAAGCAAGTTTATATCATCTCATCCAACATAATCACTTAAGGTATGAATAAAGAAGTGAGTAATACATTTTATGATCAAAGGGATGTTTATTTAAATAATACAAAGTTTATAAAATTAAATAAACTTATTATATATTTTTGAAAAATATTTTTGGTAATAAAGGAAAATGTTTTATTCATAATAAATAAATGAATTCAAGATTTTAACCAAAATCAGTTAGTTTTTCACCAAATAAACTTTCCCCAGAAAAAGACAAGAAAACTGCAGTTTTCGTCTGGGCGGCCCCCTTAATTTTAAGGGGGCCGGCACACAATTAAGGGGACCGGCCACGCTCCCCTGTCAGATTCTGTCAGAAATTTTTCCCTATAAATACCACCTCAAACCTGGAATTTTTCTCACCTCTTGCACGAAAATTTTCAGATCCAAATCTCTCTAAACATCCTCCTAAAAACCCTTTGATCATATAATTGTTAATCCTTGTTTCAAGTGATTCATTCCCTCACCTCTCATCTCTCAAAGTGCAAGAGAAGAATACTTCTTCAACATCAAGTTGTGAAGTATTGTAGATTTGTGTATATAGTCTAGTTGTTCTGTACATTCATTGTAAAGGTGTGATAGTAGTGTAACTAGATAGATTTAGGAGTAGAAGTTGTGAATAGAAGTAGTGAGATATAAGTAGTGGTGTGAAGAAGATTGTTGGGAGGTAGATAGTTGTGAAGAAGATTGTTGTGAAGTAGATAGTTGTGAAGATAGATAGTTGTGAAGAAGTAGAGTTGTGATTAAGTAGTGACTAGGTGTGAAGAAGTTGTGTAGAAGGTGTGAATAAGTTGTGATGAAGTTGTGGTGTGTATATTGGTGTGTAAGGTTTTCTCTGCCATAAGGGAGCTTGTTGACATAGTGAAGAAAACTCTCGAGTATGTGACTCGAGGAGTGGAGTAGGGCAAGGAAGGTGTCCTTGTAGTCGAACCACTATAAATCCTTTGTCTCGCGGTTAGATCTTTCCATATCTTACTTATCATCTTGCTTATATCGCTATTACTTTTGTAGACGTAGACGTATATATATATATAAGGAAAGCCTAATATTTCCACTACCTATAAAAGAAAGCTTTTATATCGCGAAATATTAGGAAAGCCTAATATTTCCACTACCTATAAAAGAAAGCCTCAGTTCACATTCTCGAGGTAATGACTTTCTCACTTATCACAACTCAGACATTTCTCTGACAACTATCAGTACTTACTCTCACGCCGGAGCTTAATCGTGGGGTCCGTCCCCACGGTAAGGCTAACGGTTTACTTTCATTTGTGAAGGATACTTCATCCTCTACTTGGATTAGTGCATAAGCCCACAGCGGACGGACCACCAAGGACGGCCCACACCTAAATTAAACCTAATTCCATACTATCCACACTTTTCGCACTAACAGTTACTTACAACATTGTCATATACTTGCACTTATCTTTTTTAAGCCATTATCCTTACCTATATAGAGAATATAGGTAATTTGTGGAATATGTTTAAATTTTCACATCACCCTATAAAAGCTTTAATTCCAGTAGTAATTTAGGGTTAAGATATATAGTTATTCACCCCAAAGTTCACATCACCTTCAACGAATCAAAAATCAAGAAAGCTGAAGTGTTTCATTTGTTTGATCATACTAATTATGCACTTGGTTGTATTATTATAACTGTAATTTGGATGAATTTTCTTAAGTTATCGTTTCCGTCATTCCGTGTTGAAAGTTGTTTGTTTTGTAACAGGGTTATGTCGGAATTCCTCAAACCATACAGGTAAGTTGCATATGTTTAGTTTGTAAAATGCCTCAAGTATTATTGCACACCGCGTGGTTACATTTGTTGTGCTTATCTACTTATTATTTATTATAATTGGAATTTTGCAGGTGACAAAGTTCTAATAAATTTAGTGTAATCAGTGAATGGGAACCAACTTTAGGATTAAATTGAAGGCCTAGAAGATAATAATCTGTTATACTACACACAAATATTTTCAGGTATTTTGCACAAAGTTCTTTCATTTATATTGTAAACTGGTCGATATTTGGGTTGTATCCTATCTGCAACTGGTTAGCTAAAGTTAGAAGTGTATAACCAGCTGCCTAGCGCAGTTGGCCACCAGTTACCTTAGAAGCCTCATGTGATGTCTTGATGCAACAAAGGACGCGAGTTCGAATCCGTTCTGCAGCATGGTTGGGTATTGGGTGGAGGTATTTCACATGCATCAAACCTTTGTTGAGTAGGGTTGATGGGTACCATTATGGTACACAAGGTTGAGGTGTACCTGCCAATCTACAATTTTTTTTTTGCAAGTTAGAAGTTTACCAAATTGGTTTAACATGATGAATGCCAACCAGAGCATTTTAGGATACTTAAGTCTGTCGAACTTGCTCTATTAGGAAAATAAATTACTCAAGGAAGCTCGGTCCTAAGTCCTTACAAAGCAAAAAAAAAAAAAAAAAAAAAAAAAAAAAAAAAAAAAAAACATGTTCTAATTATTCCCAGTTCTAATCACCGGAAACTGTGCATAATTTGGTCCTTTAAAGCCTAATCAGTCCTAAGGATGAAAGTGATTTTTATTTTTTTAAATTGTTGGGATTAATCTCATCCATTAGATCAAATAAAAATGGAGGGTGGAGATTAACCCCTTGGTATGTAAAAAAAGGTTTGTTCCTCAAATGATCTTAAATCTTACTATTAAGAAAATAAAATTATAGTGGGATCTTAGGATCTTGATCCGATCTTACAATCTCGATCTTGCAAAAGCGATCTTGAAAACCTATTTGTTTTTTAATAAATAAAAGTACATTATTAAAAATTTTAGAAAAAACCTGCGTGTACGCGAGCATTATAACTAGTACTTATTATTGCATAATACTTATTAAACTTGAGCCATATGCGACATGAGATATTATCACTTTGGAACAACTTATTTCAAAAGACGAAGGAGAAAGTTAGTACGATGTCGGAGAAGTAAATACTTTAAACGTATTTTTAAATGGTATGGTTGACAAGAAAGAAATTGATAAATAAGAAATCAACGACTTAGTTGTTAAACAGGCTAATATTGTCAAGCATTAGTCGCAGGGGCGGGAGAAAAGATAGAGGTGAGGTAGGTACCCATCCTTCAAGAAAATAATTATGGTGTAAACTTAAAAAAAAAAAAAAATTATAGCTATTTTTGTCATTTTTTCCATCGTAACAACATTTGTATTGCAGTCAGTTAAATATTATCAAAGTTTGTTCCCGCAACAACTTTGTGGCTCCGCTCTTCCTCAATGAGTATTTTTGAATCTTTTTATCTTACTAACAAATAATCACTAAGAGATAATTTGTGTAATCTATTACTTATCTCTCTTTCTCACTTAAGTCTTTGATTTGTCATCATCAAATCATTAAGATTCATAGTAATAACTAATAAGACCACACCAAAACCACAAACTACATCGCCACATTAGCACCATCTCAGTTTTTTCTCTTCTAGACCACACCAAAATCAAATGCTCATAGTAAGGGGGACCCCAATCGCAATAAAAAAACATATCCCACAAAAATATACTCCATTAAAAAGCAACTCTCACACACAAAATATTCCATTTTTCGGTCTGTTGAGGCAACATGATCAAGATCTCCTAATGTTTTAATGATGACAAATAAACCTTCGAAACACATAAAATAACAAACGGTAGCCAAAATTCCCCGAATCCATATCTGATGCTGGCGCGCTACCCACGCGTTGACGCGTGGCTGACGCGCCAGGCTTCTGTATAGTTCGGGATGAATTTTGAAAGTCGGCTTTCCCCTTACCCGACAAATGTGGATCTTTCAATACAGGTATGAATATGTTATGTGCTTAATTAAGAACACTCGAAACGAGTTTTGCTATTAGAGAGATCCCACTTTTAAAACACCCGATTACGGGAAAACACCAACTCAAGTTTTTCTAATACTTGCCTCTAGCCAAGGATTTTCTAAACTTAGGGAGCTTATATACTTCACGTAACATCAAGTGAAAGCATCCATATGCTCATATCCCGTGCTTACATCTTCTCTAATCACGTAACGGGTTTACTCCCTTATTGGTCAAACTAAGTCCAAGGTCTCTTTGCGTAAACGCGTCCTTACCCGCATGGGTTATGCTTTACATCAAGGCAAAGCACTTGACTTGTTTGCACCAAGGTGTTAGTTGAGTACGTCAAGTCGTGGAAAGTCACGAGATATGAAACTATGGATTCTCGACGTTATGTTACTTGGACTTATAAGTAACTTATGATTTTCTCAACTTATAATCTTAATTGTCTAAACTTTTTTCTTCTTAATGACAATACGATTACTTCTTAATCCTTTCCTAATCACTTCTTAACCTTCTTAATCACAAAAGACAAAGCCACCAAAATCTCCCACAATCTCTCCCAAAAATCCTTTACCAACATCTTCTTACATATTCCCTTACACCTCTTACACACCCTTTGACTCACACACTCTCCCACACAAGATTCCCCTCACTTTATACAATACCAATACACCTTTCTTATACACCAATACTCTTCCCTATACACACATACACTCTTTTCTACACACACATCCTTTCACATACACTCTTTTCTACAACATACACACTTTCTCATACATACACTCTTTGAGTCTTTTCTACACACACCTTTACTTTCAAAATTCACACACTTCACTCACATACTCCTTTTCACACACACAAGGCTCCTCATCCAATCAGTCTTACACATACTTACACATACAACTCACTCTCTATACACATCACATCTATACAACCCATATCTCACACTCTCCAATACTTCCTCATTCAAAATACACACACTGCTCACAACCATTTCACCTTCTACATACACTAGGCTCCCCATCACATCCAACTCTTACATACTCTCTTACACACTCTTACCTTATCCAACCTTTATTCCCTTACACACTTACACAATCCAACTCATACTCTACACACTCTTTATCTCAACCATTCATTCTCTTACAACACATCTCAACCATCCATTTCTCCTTCCTCCCTAAGAAATGGAATATTCCTTGGAAAATACTACTCTTAACCCAACCATGGTTCTTCTAACCCAACTATGGTTAGTTCTCTACACTTAATCATGGTCAACTCTTAACCACACCAAGGATAGAACATTCCCTTGGATATTGATGAGGCGAAAAATGAACCATTTTTAAGGGGTCGTTTAAGCCTGAATTCGAATTTATTTGATCAAATATTGCCCTAAATCGTTCCTTTTGTCATTTTAGGTACTTTTGGAGTGAAATCTGGAAAATGAAGCATTTTCGACGTTTTTTGAGCATAAAAGTGAAGAAAATGGCGAAGTCTTAATTTTCCTTGCTGGGAACAGTACCTGACGGCGTCACATGTTCCTTAATGACGACGTCAAGAGTAATACAAGAGGTGGATGTGGACAATACACGTGACGATCCAGAGAGTTTTGTGCATTGGAGATGACGGCGTCACCCAAGGCCGTCATGGTCCATGTATGTGACGGCCCAGAAGAAATTTACACATGACGGCGTCAAAAGTGGATCTGGGCAATCCTATTTCATTATAGGCGGCGAGTTAACGGCGTCACATGTTTACACATGACGCCGTCACCCTGTATTATCTATATATAGTTTTCCAAATTTTATTCACTAGTGTGCAACTTTGAGGGAAAAACCCTAGGTCGAATTTTCCAGCTTTTTCAAGAGTTTCAACCTTTTGAAACTTTCATGTTCTATTTGAGATAAGTACTCTTTCAATTCAATCAATATGTCTATGTGTTGCTTGAATATATCTTACGCTTGTCTTCAATTTAACATGCTCGGCTAGATTACTTTTGTGCTTGCTTAGATGTAGTGAAACCTAGATGTTAATTATGGGTTGATTGTTTGTTTATAGTTGTTACAGATGATTGTATTCGAAGTTAGGCTTAAGAAAACTGGCAGACTTCCATTGGTAACTTGCTTGAACGTCTTGAGAAACATGATCGGAGTTGTACTACGATATTTGGTTGTATTTAATGCGTAGGAGAATTCTAATGATCCCATGTTAGGAGCTTCTAACGGCTCGACATAGGAGTGAAGTAGGATCCTATAGAGTTAGGGAATATTGTACACGGCCCTACGACTAGTATTAAGGAATATGACCCGTCATCCATGCAATTGTAACAAGCTATCAACCTATAAAAGATATCTAGGGAGTAATGAAACCTAAGTAAACACATCTTTCCCCATCATTGTTTACACCAAACTAGTATAATTAGTTTAATTTTCATTTATGTCATTTTATTTTAATTGCATTTGTAGTAAATTGGGTTAGTTGGCTAGCAACTAATTCCGCCCACTCTTTCAAAACCATAGATTTTATTTGCTTTTATAAAACATAAAAAATACAAAAAGAATCATCCCGGACCTCTAGACTTAGTTTATGAGACTTTCTAATCCTAGCGAAACTATTCATGAGTTGAACGATCAATCCCCCGGTACTTGTCACTATACTATACTACAACGATCAGGTACACTGCCTGGTGGGGGTTTTAAGCTTCTCGAGATCCCTCGAGAGGTAAAGCCTGGTGCGATTCCCACGTATCAGATACACCATTTAACCTAACCATGGTTTATTCTCCATACACTTCTTTCTAAACCCAACCATGGTTAACTCTTAACCACACCAAGGATGAAACATTCCCTTTGATACAACCTTTAACCTAACCATGGTTTATTCTTTACACCTTTAACCTAACCATGGTTACTTCTTAACCTAACCCCCCTCACTCTTCCCTATAGAGGAATATACCATGGCATATTCTCTTCTCACTTATGCCATGAGAGGAATACCATTTCTACCCCTACCAAATTACCCTTTCTACCCTTGGTAATTTGTTTTTCTAATAAACACTTCACAAAACATTTTTCAAATTGGCTATTTGAGTTGGTAAACCTTAGATTGATTAATGCTAAGGTTTTGTGTGAATTACAATTGGGGGTTTACTAAGGTAAGGTATTTATAAGGTCAACACCAAAAAGAAAATCTTTACAGACGCCTGGCGCGCTGCCCACGCATTGACGTGTGGGTGACGCGCCAGCCTCGGTAAAATTTTCCCAAGTTTGGGTTTTGCCTATAAATACCATGCCTTGCCTCTTGTATTCTTCACCCTTTGTCATTATTCTTTCTCTCTACATTCCTTCTCTCTAATCTCTCTATCTCTCTTGTGTTCTTAGTAAAACACACTTACATCTTTGAAAGAGCACATTTCCTTGCAAGGGAAGAATCACAAGAACCTAATCCACTCTTGTGATTGTGTCGAGGGTCTTCTTCTTATACCCTTTCTATTACAATTGATTCTCTAGGTTAGGTTAGGGCTTGGTTGACAAAACAAACATTCATTCTTTATATTTGTTTGTAAGGGAAGTCTTGTGTCTTTATGACCAAGCCTAGATCATTGGGGATCTAGTTGGGGTTTGATACTTCCGGGTGGAAGTTTGGTTGTGGTCTTGGTGACCAAGGTATAAGTCGAATCACGAGATTCTTTAGGGTGGTTTCCGAGGGGGGAATACCGTGGGAGTAACTCCTTCTTTGTGAGCATCGATATTGGTGAATATCGGTGGAGTGAATTGTAACGGTTTGTAGTCCACAGAAAGGATTATACTAGTGTAATAGTATCGGTGTCGTGGATTCGCAACTGGACGCACGGATGGTATAAACCCCCATCCCGAACCAGTATATATCGTGATGTCTCTTTACTCGCTTTATATACTTGTGTTTGTATTAGTGGTTGCTCTTGTTTAAACCATTTGGTGATCTTCTTAGCTTAAAGTTTTTAAACATCTAAAAAGCCGAAGAAACCGTATTCACCCCCCCCCCTCTACGGTTCTACACGGTCCACTCACACACAAACACTTTAAATATTTCAGTCCACTGACAGACTAAAAGAATGCAATGGACTAGTGGGACGTGTTCCATTCGGTCTCCGTATTGGGGACGCATTCGGTGTTGGTAGACTAACCGAATGGTGTGATCTTAGTTACGTTCGGTCTAAGAGAAAATGATTAGAAGAAGAAGAATGAATAAGAGAAAAGTATCAAAATGGTACAAAAGTACAAAGCAATTCCATTTTCTAGACACTTTTGACACCTTTTTCCCAAAACGGTCATGCTCAACTGCTCGACTACTCGACTCCTCCCTTTTTGTGACAAATGTCATTTGCAAATACAAAAGTTAGGTGAAGATATTTTATTGCTTTTTTTATGAGATTACAAATGTACTCTTATTTTTTGTTAATATATTTGTACTTTGTGCTTACATACTTGTACTCCACCTACCTCCATATTCTCTTTCATTATTTCACCACTACTTTCATGAAACAACTTTACTATTTCTCTTTTTTCAACCAAACGCAGCCACCAAATCTCTCCACAGATCTCACACAAATCGAATACATGAATATTACTCTATTTTTGCTTAAGCAAAAAAATAAAACCATTCCCTATCTGCTTATCACTTTTTACACGAATCTTATAAGATAAACAAACAAAACATAACCTGTATATGCTTCAAGATCGAGACGCAAGACCAAAGTTTGTTCCATCTTCAAGATCCTTTTATAAGGGTCTCGGGTAGGTTAAGTTTGTTGTTGTTTTTCGTGTTTTTACTTAAACATAACAAAATTATTAGTCTTTTTGTAGTCGATCCTTTTATAAGGTTATGATGTTTTTTTCTTTTCATTTTTTTTTTGTAGCCGATATGTTTTTTTTCCCGATTTAGACCAGTGAAGAGTAATAGATATGAGGTCAACTTAGTGGTGGGTTGGGGTGGTAGTGGGTTATAATTTTAATAGTAGTGAGTTCGGGTGGTGGTGGTTTATTGTGGTGATCGGTTCAGGTGGGTTACGGAGATAGTGGGATATGGGTGGTCAGAGGGGTGGTGATTTGCCAGAAATTGTTAGTCGTTGGTGGTTGAGCAGTGGATGGTGGTCAAGTAGTGGTGGTCGAGAAGTTGAGCATTGGTGGTCGAGAAGTCGAGCAGTGGTGATGGTGGTGGTGGTGGTGATGGACTGGTGAAGTGGGTGGTGGCTGGTGGTTGAGCAGTTGAGCAGGTGGTTACACAGTTGAGCAGTGGAGTTGAGTAGTGGTGGTGATGGACCTGTGAAGTGTGAAGTGGGGAGGTGGTGGTCGGAATCTTGGTGTTAACATATGAAGATGATGAATAGTTAGTTGGGTACAAGTATATAAGCACAAAGTACATATATCAAAACATAATTGAAAAAATATAATTAATAAAGAATAAGGGTATTTATATAATTCACAATAAAGTAATAAAGCACTTTCACTTAACTCTTGTACTTGTAAGTGACACATGTCAATAATTGGATAGAGTCAAGCAATCGAGCAGTTGAACATGACCGTTTTAAAAATAAAGTATAAAAGTGTCTATAAAATGAAATTGTTTTAAACTTTTGTACTATTTTGATACTTTTCTCGATGAATAATAAGAAGGAGAGACAGAAACTGTTAAACAATCCAAACTTGAAACCAAAAAGGGGTTAAAGCAAAGAAAAGAGAGATAAGCTAACGGTGACCCAGAAGCCACGCCAACATTCTAGAATCGTACATACGCTTCCTCATATCCCCTATAAATAATCCATCCCTCACTTGATTATTCATTCAACCTACAAACTCAACAAACAATCTTTCATTCAAGTATCTCAAACAATCTTTTTTCAATTCTCTCAAGGTATCATTCTTTTCTTCCTTTTATTTTGATTATTACTATTATACGATGCTAGATCTGTAACTAGGAGATTTGAAACTGTTTGATCTGATTAATTATATATGAATTTGTGTATATGTTTGTTTAGAAACCTTTTAAATCATGTTTTTTGTTTGTATTATAATTTGTGATTTTTAGTGTAGGAATATATATATTTATCCTAATCATTTGATTTGATCGAATTATTGTTTATCTTTGCTATGTCTTTTGTTATTGAATTTGATCTTGCTTGCTGTTAGGGGGTGTTTGTTTTAAGCTTATATGTTGGCTTATGAGCTTATTTCATTTCGGCTTATGTTACATAAGCCCCGATTTTCATAAGCCCCAATTTTCTGGCTGAGACGTATGGCTTATATGAGTTTATCATATCATAGTAAACTTACATAAGCCCACAAGTTTCTAAATAAGCCAAAAAAGATAAGAGCTTATGTAATATAAGCCGAAAAACAAATAAGTCATAAGCCACATATAAGCTTAAACAAACACCTCCTTACACAGTTTTATATGAATTAGATATAACACTAGTATGTTGCAGTTGATTATTACCTTTTGGTTGTACGCTTTGTTCTTAATGTGTTTGGATTCTTATTGTACAGATGCAAATCTTCGTTAAGACCCTCACTGGCAAGACCATCACTCTCGAGGTCAAGAGCTCAGACACCATCGATAACGTTAAGGCCAAGATCCAGGACAAGGAGGGTATTCCTCCAGATCAGCAGAGGTTGATCTTCGCTGGAAAGCAGCTCGAGGATGGTCGTACTTTGGCCGACTACAACATTCAAAAGGAGTCCACCCTCCATCTCGTTCTCAGGTTGAGGGGAGGAATGCAAATCTTCGTCAAGACCCTTACTGGCAAGACCATCACACTTGAAGTCGAGAGCTCAGACACCATTGACAATGTGAAGGCGAAGATCCAGGACAAGGAGGGAATTCCCCCAGACCAGCAAAGGTTGATCTTTGCCGGCAAGCAGCTTGAAGATGGCCGTACCCTCGCCGACTACAACATCCAGAAGGAATCGACCCTCCATCTTGTGCTCAGGCTTAGAGGAGGTATGCAGATCTTCGTCAAGACTCTGACCGGGAAGACGATCACTTTGGAAGTTGAGAGCTCTAACACGATTGATAATGTCAAGGCCAAAATCCAAGACAAGGAGGGGATCCCACCAGACCAGCAGAGATTGATTTTTGCTGGTAAGCAGTTGGAGGATGGGCGTACCCTTGCGGATTACAACATCCAGAAGGAATCGACCCTTCATTTGGTTCTTCGTCTAAGGGGTGGTATGCAGATTTTTGTGAAGACATTGACTGGCAAGACAATCACCCTCGAAGTGGAAAGCTCTGATACTATTGACAACGTCAAGGCGAAGATCCAGGACAAGGAAGGCATCCCTCCAGACCAACAAAGGCTCATCTTTGCAGGGAAACAGCTCGAGGATGGACGTACCCTTGCTGACTACAACATTCAGAAGGAGTCCACTCTCCACCTTGTCCTCCGTCTTCGTGGTGGCAAATGAATTGATACTCTTTTCTTGTACCTGGATGTTTCTTACTGAATGTTTTATGTGAACGTTGTGGTACTTATTTGATATGAAGTAATAATAATTCTGAATGGTAACTTGCAGTGTTTTTGTGAACGTGCACATAAGATTTGTTTACATGGTTTTTATTTGGTTGTGTTTGACGGTTTGAGCATATGATTTGTCTAATTGCCTTGTAGCATAAACCTAGTTTAAGTGCATAGTCACGTGCTATGATTTTGCTTTCGCGGGTATGCTTTGTCGTTAGCGAGAACCTAGTTCAGTTGTGCTAAGTGTGGCCTGTACATGATAACCAGAAATGGTTGGGACTGATTCTTGATGATAAAAGCTATTGGTATATCTGTGAAATCATAGCAATATCTGTGAAGTCATGTGCTATGATTTCGCTTTCGCGGGTATGCTTGTCGTTAGTTGGGCACAATTATCTCAGGTTCTTCTTGTCTCAAGTAGAGAGGTGAGCATTGATTTAGGTTCATATAAGCTCCAAGTCAAGGAGGGTGTTAGTTGGAGGTTCAATTGGTGAATGTTCATGTTTTTCAGTCAATTGTTGTAGTACAGTTTAGGTTTTAAGAGAGATCAAATCTTTTGTTTCACATTATGGTTTGAACATATGGCGTTTAAAACCTCCTTTTCAGGTTGCCGTGTGTGAGTAAGAATATTGGTGTATATTCATGTGAGTGGACATTAGGCTCGAATCAGTCTTCCCTAAAGAGAATAGCCTCAATAGAACAATAGACCAGGCTAATTAGCTTGGCATTGTCCCGAGCCATTCTAATTGCCCCTTGAGTAAATTACACGTTTGGTTCTCAGTGTTACGCAAATTGCACTTTCAAGTCACAAACATATCACTTCGGCTTGACTGGTGGTATGAAATTGACGCCATGGAAATAGTTCCCCATGTTTACATAGAAGGTAAGAATTGCAGAGGTAAATGTTCTTGGCAGTTATCAGAGATAAACTAGTTTTATAAACCCGCACGTTGTTGCGGGAATGCGGTGTTACCGAAAGATTTTTTTATTTTAAATTACTGTAGCGGCTACAGTGATGTACAACTCGCGATGCGTAACGTACATCTCGCGATGCAAAAAAAAAATTACTGTACAAAGCACTGTAGCTGCTACAGTGCTCGGCACTATTTTCCTCCCCCTCTTTAGTATATATATATAATTAATCAATGTTGGATGATGGGTAAGTCCCCGAGGGTACCTAGCAGATGCAGGAACAATCATCTGCTCATTGTACATCTACTTCTTTTAACGGCGAATTTATACACACAACTACACTATATATATGTGTTACACAAATTTTGTATCATAATGAACTCAAAACTGGCTGATTATACATACCCCCATTATAGTTGTCTGCAGCGATAAACATCATATACATTATCCCGGCCATCATTTACAAGTCAATGTTTCACTAGTTTGTCAGATAACAAATCATCAACATTTGTGCTAAGACATAGTACCCGATTCTATGCTGCTTGGTTTACAAAAAAACGAATAGATTTGCATTAGTGTACAAAGCTATCCTCAGCCAGATAACATAAGTGGAATGTGAATTGGTTGTATGTTGCCATCTCTTTCATTCTTTCAAGTTCATATTATCATATGTCTTATCTTCTTCTCCAAGTGGTTTTGTTTGGTTTTGATCACGAATTTGCAATCCGTTTATTCTCTTTATGTTATTTCTACATACCTATAATTTGTATTGGCTCTATTACGTGACTTTTGCATGGAACCTTCTGTTGGAATTATTATATCATGACAATCATATAAAATAAATCTAACACATCAAGTGAGCATAGCGGAAGCAATAATAACAAGATCATATAACATGTAATTAATTAATCAATATTAAATAGTAAACGTACCTTTGTGATTCTAGCCCGAACAAGAATCAAATTGCAATCTTCAATCAAGAACCCTAATTAGGGTTTATGTGGATTATAAGAATTACCCCTTACCGCTTTTGTAATTCAATCCAAGAATAAAACAATAGTGTGTTTAAATCACGTTCTTGTACACACGTACTAATTCAAGAAAAAGTTTATGCAAGTAAATAAAACACAAAACTTGTTTGATCAATAAAATCAAATCCCTTATGGGATTAGTTTGATGGATCGACTAGAACAAAGAAGAGGAGAGAAAACACCAAGATGTGTGTGTACAAGTTATGAGAAACAATGAATCTTGGGTTTGTATTTATACTAATGAATACTTGGAGCTCAAAGCACAAAGGAGGTGGAACTCCTTCTAGAACTTTCTTGACCTTCCAATTATTCACAAGTATTATTTTCCTAATCTTCGTTTAATAGTCCATTAGTCATTAATCATTAAATACTAATTACTATTATTAGTTTTGTGTTTATTAATAATTACTTATAACATTTATAAATAATTATTTCTTTTTCTCTTCATACGTATTGTGTGCAATCCCGTGATCTCGAGTTCGATCCTAACATACGACTACTAAAATAATGTCCATAATCTAACAGCTCCCACTTGGACATATTTTAATAGTGTAATCACATCGGTTAGCGTCTTGCAACACGCCGATGCCTCTAGTACGATCTCGAGTAAGGCTCCTGGAAAAACCTTTTAATGATTTCTCATTATTATTATCTTTTTGTTTCTAATACCATGTTAATAAGGATATGGATTAAAGTCATTCCTTAATTAACCATTCTGTTTCTCGTTGTTTGTGATTGAGTAAGATTACCAAATCTTCTGAACATATTCAGGGGAGATCTTGGGTGTGGCCACACATACATCTTACCAACCCTACAAGGGGCCCAGCAGTATTAAACTCCAAAAATAAATTTGAAGGAACAAATTCTATCTTGAATACAAGCAAAACCCACAAACTTTGTAATATTTCCGAAAACAACCCTTATGACTACCAGTTACGTATAGCGTTAAGTTGTTCCACAAAAATGTACTACATTCATGACACTTATCTTGCATCTCAAGTCTGAGGATAACTTCTCATGATTTACTTAATAACAAAATCCATAAAGTAACATCATGTAGTTGGGATAAGTCCTATATTCGGTATCATTGAATATCATCTGAAATGGCATGACTACGCATCAATATACTATAAGTATATTATACCAACCTTCAGATTTGTCTTGATTTAATAATATTCCCATGTTATTAACTGACAATGGATAATTTAGAATAACATTTATTCATGGATTAAACATACAAATATAGGATACAATTTATTATAAATTAAACATACCATGTATTTAAATTTATTATAATAATTGTTTAACATCTCTTATCCAAATACTAAATAGATCAATGCATGAAAATCTTGTTGATGAATTATGTCTCAAGTAATAACATTCCTACTTGTTGACAAAACATAAATCATCCAACTTTGATCTATCGGAATTTTAAGAATACTTATTTCAAGAATTCAACTAGTGAAGTTCTTGTATGTGCATACTCAACTATTTTGACAATGCCATATAATATTTCATAAAATGTGTGACATCCTTAACCACCAATTTATGATAATCAAACTCCCATACATTTTAAAGTTTAAAGTATTCTTATTCTTTTAATGTATAATGCAACTATGCTTTTAGTAAGCATAACTAGTACATATAGTCAAAGATGAAATCCTTACCATGACTAGTATTGAGTGTCATCTCAATTTCATTAGCATCATTGTATGCAACAACAATATGCTATTAAAACTTTCCGTAAACATTAATATCTATCGTGTAATGTTTGATGCCCTTCAAACTTTCAAGTTTGTTGGCTATGACAATTTTCACAACAATTGAAAAATTGTTCATCTATAGAATTTGGAAGCTTTTCCAGATTTAGGATGTAATTCTATAATCAAACATATTCTTTTTAGAATATTACACAAGTTATCTAATAACTTTCAATTAGATATTAATATTGTCAAATCATCATGTAATCAAGTATGATACAACAAAACATGATATACATGAAAAATCTATGAGTCATACTTAGATTTTATTCATATCATACATATCTATTTAGACTTTCTAAATAATATATCATGACATATTAGATTTATTTACCGCACATGTTTCAACAATAAACATTCATTCCAAGGTTGTATGTCTTATTTCCTAAATCTTACAAGTAAAGTTTCATTCCATTCTAAGACTTAACATTTACTTATATGGAATGTTACTTTTCATATGTTCTACAACATATATGATTTAAGAAATTAAACATAATACTCCCACTAGCTTTTAGGAATACTTAGAAATTATCTTATTTCAATTATAAATCAAAACATGAATTTAATAATTAAACATAAGAGTAATCTTTTAGATGCATGCATTTATCCATCCATGGATTATTGCACCATGTACACTTTCAAAGATTTATTTGAATTCATAAACTCCTTTTGATTACTTATCGTCCTCGCTCAAGTAATCACTCAAGAAAGAGTTTTGATATTCTATTGTCTATTTCATAAATATGACAATCATAATCTTTATATATTTAATGTGTTTAGAAAAGAATATTCAATCACAGTTAATTGCTTAAGTGTGATTAATAATCTTGTCATAAGACATGCATTAAATATGTGCACAATATTGTCCATATGATTTCTATACAAAGATTTAAACCACAAGAGTTACCTAATCTTTGAAGAAACTCATCTTCATTTTCTAGTCTAACTATTAAGATAAACCAAGTTTCTAAAATTGATTATCTTTATGGATATCATCTTAATCATTCATATCATGTATACTTTACCCAATTTCATATTTGGTAATGTATCATAATGATTATCAGGTTTACAATAATCCTGTAAATCATAACCCTCAGCATATTAATCAAATATCTGAGATATATTGCTATTCTATGAATGATAATTCCATCATCTTGAGATTTAACATTTAAATGTCAAACTTTATTATCATGTTAAGATTTAACATTCAAATGTCAAACTTCATCATGATATTTACTAGTGTATTTTAGAAGATTATGTATCTTGTAATTTTATCTTTTAAAGATCAACACTCCCACTGACTATCTTTAAATACTTAGCAAATAAAGCAACAATACAATATTCTCTTTTGGGATATTACAAATACATATTGACAGTTCCTGACTTGACTTTGTTAATAACCTCTTCATAAGCAGTTAAACAAATTTAGAACTTCAATTTAAGACTTAATGTGATTCATCACATTCCATCATATGATAATGTCTTATTAATCTTCTATGTTGGAGTTTTATTAAATATGTCCAAGTCATACTCAACATTCTAACCTTGATAACTTTTGAAAGAAAATAAGTCATAGTTATCTTTAATCAAACAATATAATAAGAGTTTGATTTTCCTAACTGAACATACCATAAACATTTGGTATTTCATTAGTATTAATATTGCAAAACAATCTAACAATATTTAAGATAACCATATTCCTCTTGACTTGTCTATTTACCAACTAAGTCATTTTAATGGTATAATAGTATTTTCAAGCCAATTACATGCTTTATAACACAAGTACTTTTTACAAAGTTACTTCATGTCCATGTCTTTACAAGAAAACATAAACTGTTATAATCCCACTATTCGTTATAAGTCATTTAATAATTTAATGACTTCATGTATATGTCTTAATTAAAAACATAATAAGATAACGTCTTACTTTATTATAAGTCTTGTAACAATTAAAAGACTTTATGTTTATATCTTTACAATGAAACATAAACATGTTTAACTAAAGTAATTATGAACACCATCTTTTGGTTTCAATAGTAATTTCAAGTTAATTTATTACTTCACAATAATGTAAATAACATAATTTCTTCATTTATTTATGTCATTCCAAGAACACATAAATATTCAGATTGAAGTAGCATTAGATTACTTAAATAATTTATGTCATTCCATGAATTCATAAATCTATAAATTAAAGTAGTCTTGATATCATATTGACACATGTTCTAATAGGTATCTAATTTAGAGACTGCAAATTCTCATAGTTCAATTACATCAGTTGATCTGCTAGTAATGAAAATATGAAATTCACCTTGTTGTTGCAATCTAGTTAAGCTCTCACATAACATAAATTGTAACGCCAAGTGTTTCTTGAATTAGCCTAGTATAATTCATATCAGAACATTATTCTAACTTAGAAACTGCAAATTCTCATAGTTCAATTACATCAGTTGATCTGCTAGTAATGAAAAATGAAATTCGCCTTGTTGTTGCAATCTAGCTAAGCTCTCACATAACATAAATTGTAACACCAAGTGTTTCTTGAATTAATATTAGAACATTATTCTCTTACCTTGTAGTCAAGAGAATCCATTGAATCATATCTTTATGAGTTGTTTCTTGCACACATTAAAGATAACATTTCTCCCACTTGTGCATGGAACAACCTCATATAGTTGATAAACAACACGCCATGTATTTGTTTATGTGATCAATATGATTGTGTCATAGATTTTAGCATAACAAGTATTTGTAAAACAACAATGTCTAGTGAGGAAATGTACAAGACTATCCTTAAAAGTATGAGTTTCTACACTTGGAAAGTAATTATCTTTAGCTACCAAGATATCAAAGCTTGTAACTCCCACTGAATTAAATATCATTACAATAATTCCTTATTCAGTAATAAGTACGCAATACTCCCACTGAATTTGACAACATTGTAAATGTATCATATCCAGTAAAAGAAAATAGTGTGCTTTTAATTTTTCTACACCTTTGAATGTCCATACGTAACAATTACTTATGTACTAAAAGTGTATTCTACTACGTAAATGATGGACTATCCACCAAATGCTATTAACTTGAAAATTGGGCATGCAATTTCTTCCTTAATAGGTCTACCATCCTACAATGTATGTAGCACCTTTAAAATAGTCAAAACAACTAGTTTGTCTTTAAACATTTTGCAGTAATTAGTCTAGCTTCTAATTATAATAACTCATAAAATGTCATACATAGTTTTCTGTTAACCAAATATCATATTTGTTACTAAGAATTTGATCACCGAATGAGGATGATAAAATCCCTATGAAAAATATTCGCAATTTTCTTAACTATTAAAAAATTTGCTATGAGTTATATTAGAATTTAGACATATCTAATATTCCTATTATCCTTTCTCATTCATGAAAAGGAATAGGATTGTGTCTCACTCTTCCTTCATAGAAAGGAGACTTCTTTTGTCTTTTAAGTAAATATTTCTTAATCAAACATTTGTTTGAAAACAGAACTAGATCAATTTACCAAAGCCCAAAGTGTGTTTACGGTTTGAACGTTGCATTAATACATTAAAACGAATTACAAAATTCAATTTCAGTATTTTCGATAATTAGATCTTTAAGAAAATAAAATACCCATTGGTAAATATTCATATAAACCATAGTATTTTCTTAAAGCTAGGATCCTAATTGACATAGTACCATTACATCAGTTGATCTGCTAGTAATGATAGTATTCAACAAGGTTGTCACAACTCACCATTTCAGGTCATTTCAGGTCATTTCCCGAACTTTGGAAAAACACTATTCATCAAACACTATTCATCAAAACACTATTCATCAGTTTACTATTCATCGTTTTCGAGGTCAATTTGATATTCTGAGAAACTTTTGGGAAATTTACTATTCACGAAACACTATTCATTGCGGGAAAAGATTTCATCATTCACGTGCATTACACATTTCATCGTAAATTTAGTTTACGGATATTCAAATTCGCGTAACCGGTTTGGGTTAGGTGCGAATTCATTTCATTAGTGTTGAGAACACTGCATACGGACTGGAGATAGTCTGCATATCATCATAACAACATTTTCATGTTATACCACTCTTAGGATTTTCAAATTTCTATATTCAGTACATTTAACGTTTTTACGTATAAGTAATTATAGTAAACGTTAACACTTGGTTTATACACGACGAATATATCTAAATATTCCCACAATGGTCCCGACATATTTTTATATCCATTTTAACATCATAAAAGTTATAACATTCAGTTACCCAGTATTTTGGAAATTTATTTTATTTATAACGTACGCGTATGAATATAACGACGGTTTTCGTGAAAACTAAACAATAATCACCCGATCACTCAGTAAATGTACCCAACATATTTTTAATATGTTTTTAACATTATTATAACTTTATTTCATCCCGGTTAACTTCGTGAACGTTTATTGCTATAAAACCCGGTACCCGATTTTAACGAATAACGCGTAATAACACTTAACGCTACACTATATTTTCTAAGTGATCAAAACCGTTTTGGCTACTCCCTTTCACACCCAAAACCGGCCCAAGACCACACCCTTTTAACCATGTGCATTGATTTCCCATTTTATACTAATAAACTTAAAAACCTAACTTTACTAATTTTTACAAAATCATAATCAACATTTTAGAAAGAACAATTTTCTTCTCATCTTCCCCATTCCTCTTCTCATTCCCACGACCAAAAACAAACACCATGATCCATCCATGATTTTCCATAAAGTAAAACACAAAACTTGTTCATTTTACATGCCTAATCAAGAATCAAGCAACAAAAACACAAGAACATCAAGCATAATCATCCAATAATCATCTCATTTTGTCAAGTAAGTTTTCATCTTTATTTTTTTATGGATCATCTTATTTTTACATGTATTACATAAGTATCATGCTAAAAACCATGTACAAGTAGCTATACCACACTTTATTTTGGCTAAAAACAAACATACAAACCCTAACTTATTTGTTATGAATCCCCTAGCTCTAATAACTTGGTTAGGAGTCCATGGCACCCTAAGAAGGTGTATGGTAAGATTAGATTAGTCATGTGGTGATTACAAGAGGATTGGTGATGGTAGAAATTGGTTTTTAACCTTGGAAACTTGATTTGGAACCCATTTTAGACATGCTGTCCCGTTTTGTAAAAATCTGGAAAATCAGTAAACACCAAGGAAACTTTGGCAAAATTTTTAGAAAATACTTTCAAAAACGAATCCGTAGGCGAAAGAACGGATTAAAAAGAGTCTATAACGAAGGAGTTATGATTTTTGCAAGATTGTAGACGAAAAGTATTTTTCAGAAAATGTTTGCTGTTGGACGTTTTTCATTGGACAAAAAGAGACTTTAGACGTAACCCGGAGGAGCCGAGCTTTCCAAAATATATTACTACATACTAAGACGAAACCGTGGATATAAAGAACAAGTAAAACGGACAAGTAACGACAAAGATATACTCGTTTGAATATCGGCTAAAACCCTTTATTAATTGACAGCTTTTAATATATTTGGCGCAAAAACTACGAAGTGCATTTTCAAGCTAAACATAATATCAAGTACCGAGCTTTATAACTAACGTAGTATTAGTTATTACGAGTATGTTTTCATCATTTCAAGGATTACAACCCGAGTATTTCAACGCTAACATGGAAACTTACGTTATATATATATAAGTATATATATTATAACTAGCCATTTATATTTTCTAATAGCAATATTTTCCTAAGTCTTGGAATATATACTTTTGATAACAACAAGTGTTTTTCAAAGAGTAGAGTGGTATAGGAAACATGTGCATGGACATTCATAACATCAATTCATGATCTAAAGTAGATCGTTCATCATTCATATTAGGTTGCGGCTAGTGTGCGCGCCTTGTTTTTCAGCTCATTACATGTTCATGGTACCATCATATTAGTTTGCGGCGGCAAATTGTTCATGGTTGTTCATTTCATTTCATCACGGTTTCATCAGTTGAGGTGAGTTTTCATAGCCCCGTTTTCAATTCAACATTTTTGATTGTTTTCAAATCCCACGGGGGGAATACATTGCATCAATTATTTCAGTACGAGCCCAAGTATTCAAACATGTACATAGCTTAAGTTACCTTGCCAAGTGCTAAGTCCCCTGTAACATCATGAACCGTTAATTTCAAGTACTAAGCGAGAGTGAGTGGATAGATCTATCGAGGGTGACGCCTCCATCCGTGGTAGTGGATACCAACAGTAAGCGGATGCATGTCATGTCTTTTACATTTGAATGTTTCGGCAGAACATTCGGGAGGGGCATAGAATTTCATCAGTCATAGCTTCGGTGTCATGAGCTTAAGGCTATTGTACAATTTTCACGAGATTTTTATCTTGCACTTTTACTTGTGGTGGCCGTACATCAGTACATTTTACAAACCTATGGAATTCACCAACATTCGTGTTGACGTTTTAGCAATGTATTTCAGGTTATTAAGGTAGCTCATGAGACATGCATTTGGACCTTCATGGAGTCGCGGAGTCGACGCGTCTCATCATTATTTCATGCACTTATGTAAACATTTGATCTAGTAGGACTTGTTTTCCTAAACATGCAACACATTTTGGGGACCTCATTTTGTAAACTCTGAATTATTTCAATGATCAAATGCAGTATTTTCCAAACGACACTTTAGGTCGTTCAATGTAACTGTAACTGTGGTGCTATGACAGACACCCCCAGGTATTCCATTCCGCTGCAAGTCAGGTAAATTGGGGGTGTGACAGATTGGCATCAGAGATAAGGTTATAGCGAACTAGGATGTATCTTGGACCCTAGACTATAACCACATCAGCATAGCATCTCATCATTTCATCATAAGTGCATAATCATGATACATGTTGTTTTATACATCCCCTGTGCGAGTTATTTATACTCATATCCGTATATGTATATCATTTTATTGACCTGGTTCACAAATGACATGTCTTCAGATACTCACCCTGACATCCTTTTATCGGATTCCGACATTGAAGATGCCTTGTCATCTTCCACTACCATTATACCATCAGTTGCACTTACACCACCATTAGTACTATTGATTTGCCATAGGAACAGAGTCTTCCTATCATTCAGCCCGTACATGGAATGCCTTCTGGTAGTGTATTCAGAATTAATCTTAATGGACTTATTAGGATGCTTATTGCAAGGAAGATAGTGTGTTTTCTTTCCATCACTAGTAGGGCGCTTACTACTCAGGTACTATCACCACCATCAGTTACTTATTACACTATTGGCCTTCCCACAGTGTGTACTTTAGTTTTACCTTTTGGATGTCGTGAGGTAGCACGAAAGAGGGTAGTATTTCATTCACTAGTACCATCATTGTCATTTCCCTTTTCCATTCCCACTTGACATGAACTAGATGACACCTAGTAGATAATACCAATAACACGGACTCAACAGAAACATCCGCAGATTCTTCAGGAATGGTTCAGAACCTACATTATCTAAGATTTGATAGATGCACAACTTCAGATACCACTTCAGGACTATCCCAACCTTATGATGCCACAAACCTGATTTCACACAGAGGGACACCAGGAAGTCCCTGGACCAGACAGGTTGATTTCATTTTTGACGAATTTGTAGACTATTACCATTCGACAAGATTCACCCACGTATCCAATACACCATTCAAGCTATTTTACTATCATATGGGGAAACTGTTTTACAGAAAAATTTTCTGAAGTAAGCTATTTTATTACCATCCTATACATTGATTTTTCTGTCATTACACCAAGTATTTACTATTATTACGCGAAGCAATTTTCATGTTACTTGAAAGGAAACATCAGGATACCATTTTAATAACAATGCGTTGAACACCATCTAAAACTTTTGAGAAAAGTTATGATATTTTAACAAAATCCAACATCGCATCATTAGTCCTCAATTATACATAGCCTGATCACCTATGTAAAATTCAGGAAGGATTATGCCATGAAGGAAATAATTACCTTTTCAAAGGATTGTTAATAACAATCTTCATCCAAAAGTTTTGAAAACAAAGGAACTCATTCATAAACATTCATTTTGCCGAACTATCCTTGGATACTTACCCCACCAGTCACTCATTCAGACATTAAGTTGGATTTTCCCATTGACTTCCCTAGAAGAGACTTTCCATATCAATTACATGCAGGATTCCTTTATACAATAAAAGCAATGAAAGGATTACAGAACTAGAAGTATATAGTGAGAAATTCATAACTCAACAACAATCCTAAGATACTGCGGGACCATCTGAATCACCATCCCTGACTTAGTTGTCAAATTCTATCATTTAAAGGTACTAGCTAGACTGAGCTACAGGATTGAACTCAATATAAATGTCCACAGGACAACACAATAGAAATAAACCAAGCTTCTAATTGAGACTGTAGAGCATTTCATTCAAACATGGCCTCATCCATACATGAACTTTCCTGCAGTAAGTTTTCACAAAGTACAATTGTTTGAATCAAGAATATCGATGTAGATTCCTTTAAGGCATTATGTCTAGAAATTTTAGATAACCTCACCTTCATACCAAGCAAGGGATCAAACCAGAACATATCTCCTCATCTACATGGGAAAACAGAATAGATATTCATCGACACAACATCAAGTGATACCTTCGTCTTGTCTATTACAACGATAAACTATTTCAGGACTTAAGTTAGTCTAAATACCTATGCTTGTAGTTATGCCAGATAACCATCAATAGACATTATCCAACTTCAGGAACTAAGTGTTAGACATCTATGCATTTAAGCGAACATTTCCTATTCTACCATTTTATCCTTTTCAGTGTTTTCACTTTTAAATAAAGTTGATGCGTTTACATAAATCACATACCTTGTGGAAAAATGATTTCTGAAATTCCTATTTTGAACAAGTGCGATCCTTTTTGGTCAATATTTAGCAACACTATTGTACAATGAGAAATATACATAAACATCAAACTTTGGTAAGCAGTCTTAATCACAACATGTTTGAAAACAGTTCCTATTTCATAACTACTGGATTTTGAATCATCAAGGAAAATATTACTCAGTAAATCATTTGCTCCATGTTTCTAAATTCGTTTATTCAGAAAAGGATTTCAACTAAAACTCATAATCGCGAGACAAATTTCCAGAACAAATTTCCCTACAACATCGCTTATGCATTTAGGATTTGTGACTGGACAATAGAGAGTATTTGGATTATGTGATGAAGGAATTAGGAGGAACATCACAAATTGATCACGAACTTCAGTAGTGGAGACCAAACCCAATAGACAAAGAAGGACATATGTCTTATCATCCGTTGGAACAAAACACAAGGAATCAAATTGTTACCTATATTCTATCCCTTCAGATAACGCCAAGTTCGAAGGACCGAACGTTGTGGAATTAGTCACAAAGGTTTATTGTACCCATTTCAGTAATTCCTGTTAAGGAAACCGATTCACCTTGGACTTCAGGTAATCATTTCAGGATTTCCTTCAGAAACCCATTTAGATGTGAACATCACCTATCACCCTCAGGCCGATGGTCAAAGCGACAGAACAATTCAAACATAGGAAAGTATGCTCAAAGCATGAGTGATTGACCCTAGAAATGGTTGGACAAATCATTTAACATAAATCAAATTCATCTACAACAATGGTTATCACACCAACAACGGGAAACTGGCAGAAGTTAGATTGGTACATAACACACATCATTTAGATTGGATATCCTAAACAACAAACCAACCAGATTCAGGTAGGAGAACAAACTAAGTTAAAAGCATTGCCTTGGATTGGCACGATACAAATTGGATAACAAGAAAGGTTGAACCTTTAGCATATTGGACTATTTAAGATTCATTTTAGAATCGACCAACTAGCATACAAACTTGAGTTCTGGCAGAATTCAGCAGTATATATTACCAGTATCACATTTAAAACATTAAGAAGCGCATACCATCTATTGATGGGCCAAACTTGGAAAAAGCTCAACTCACTAGTTCAGTAGGCATTCATGAGATAACCAGAATTTCCTACAAGTCAAGAATCAGTTACAAGTTCAATAAGTCGTAAACCATTAAAACTTCAAGTTCTGCAGAGTTATGCAGAAAGTTCTACCTAGGAAAGGCATGTTATCGTTCAGAAAACTTGGAAAGTTACACCAATATACGCTGGACCATTTATATTTTGACAGAGTAGGCCTAGTGGCCGTCAGACTTGAACATTGCCAGAGAACAACAGGATTACACAAACATATTTCACGTTTTCAGATCCCCAGAAATGACTTTCAGATGAGTCACTCATGATTCCATTGGAAGGGATCCAACCCAAATGACAATCTCAGACCTTGTAAGAGGACCAACAGAAATCATGGACCGTGTGGTCAAACAGTTGAATCAGAGTTGAATTCCTATCGTTAGAGTTCGCTGGAATTCTCGAATATCATCACCTTTTCACCAATACGTTTTCAGAGACCAACATAAACTGAACTTCGGGACGAAGTTCCTTTTAGGGGGGAAGACTGTCACAACTCACCATTTCAGGTCATTTCAGGTCATTTCCCGAACTTTGGAAAAACACTATTCATCAAACACTATTCATCAAAACACTATTCATCAGTTTACTATTCATCGTTTTCGAGGTCAATTTGATATTCTGAGAAACTTTTGGGAAATTTACTATTCACGAAACACTATTCATTGCGGGAAAAGATTTCATCATTCACGTGCATTACACATTTCATCGTAAATTTAGTTTACGGATATTCAAATTCGCGTAACCGGTTTGGGTTAGGTGCGAATTCATTTCATTAGTGTTGAGAACACTGCATACGGACTGGAGATAGTCTGCATATCATCATAACAACATTTTCATGTTATACCACTCTTAGGATTTTCAAATTTCTATATTCAGTACATTTAACGTTTTTACGTATAAGTAATTATAGTAAACGTTAACACTTGGTTTATACACGACGAATATATCTAAATATTCCCACAATGGTCCCGACATATTTTTATATCCATTTTAACATCATAAAAGTTATAACATTCAGTTACCCAGTATTTTGGAAATTTATTTTATTTATAACGTACGCGTATGAATATAACGACGGTTTTCGTGAAAACTAAACAATAATCACCCGATCACTCAGTAAATGTACCCAACATATTTTTAATATGTTTTTAACATTATTATAACTTTATTTCATCCCGGTTAACTTCGTGAACGTTTATTGCTATAAAACCCGGTACCCCGATTTTAACGAATAACGCGTAATAACACTTAACGCTACACTATATTTTCTAAGTGATCAAAACCGTTTTGGCTACTCCCTTTCACACCCAAAACCGGCCCAAGACCACACCCTTTTAACCATGTGCATTGATTTCCCATTTTATACTAATAAACTTAAAAACCTAACTTTACTAATTTTTACAAAATCATAATCAACATTTTAGAAAGAACAATTTTCTTCTCATCTTCCCCATTCCTCTTCTCATTCCCACGACCAAAAACAAACACCATGATCCATCCATGATTTTCCATAAAGTAAAACACAAAACTTGTTCATTTTACATGCCTAATCAAGAATCAAGCAACAAAAACACAAGAACATCAAGCATAATCATCCAATAATCATCTCATTTTGTCAAGTAAGTTTTCATCTTTATTTTTTTATGGATCATCTTATTTTTACATGTATTACATAAGTATCATGCTAAAAACCATGTACAAGTAGCTATACCACACTTTATTTTGGCTAAAAACAAACATACAAACCCTAACTTATTTGTTATGAATCCCCTAGCTCTAATAACTTGGTTAGGAGTCCATGGCACCCTAAGAAGGTGTATGGTAAGATTAGATTAGTCATGTGGTGATTACAAGAGGATTGGTGATGGTAGAAATTGGTTTTTAACCTTGGAAACTTGATTTGGAACCCATTTTAGACATGCTGTCCCGTTTTGTAAAAATCTGGAAAATCAGTAAACACCAAGGAAACTTTGGCAAAATTTTTAGAAAATACTTTCAAAAACGAATCCGTAGGCGAAAGAACGGATTAAAAAGAGTCTATAACGAAGGAGTTATGATTTTTGCAAGATTGTAGACGAAAAGTATTTTTCAGAAAATGTTTGCTGTTGGACGTTTTTCATTGGACAAAAAGAGACTTTAGACGTAACCCGGAGGAGCCGAGCTTTCCAAAATATATTACTACATACTAAGACGAAACCGTGGATATAAAGAACAAGTAAAACGGACAAGTAACGACAAAGATATACTCGTTTGAATATCGGCTAAAACCCTTTATTAATTGACAGCTTTTAATATATTTGGCGCAAAAACTACGAAGTGCATTTTCAAGCTAAACATAATATCAAGTACCGAGCTTTATAACTAACGTAGTATTAGTTATTACGAGTATGTTTTCATCATTTCAAGGATTACAACCCGAGTATTTCAACGCTAACATGGAAACTTACGTTATATATATATAAGTATATATATTATAACTAGCCATTTATATTTTCTAATAGCAATATTTTCCTAAGTCTTGGAATATATACTTTTGATAACAACAAGTGTTTTTCAAAGAGTAGAGTGGTATAGGAAACATGTGCATGGACATTCATAACATCAATTCATGATCTAAAGTAGATCGTTCATCATTCATATTAGGTTGCGGCTAGTGTGCGCGCCTTGTTTTTCAGCTCATTACATGTTCATGGTACCATCATATTAGTTTGCGGCGGCAAATTGTTCATGGTTGTTCATTTCATTTCATCACGGTTTCATCAGTTGAGGTGAGTTTTCATAGCCCCGTTTTCAATTCAACATTTTTGATTGTTTTCAAATCCCACGGGGGGAATACATTGCATCAATTATTTCAGTACGAGCCCAAGTATTCAAACATGTACATAGCTTAAGTTACCTTGCCAAGTGCTAAGTCCCCTGTAACATCATGAACCGTTAATTTCAAGTACTAAGCGAGAGTGAGTGGATAGATCTATCGAGGGTGACGCCTCCATCCGTGGTAGTGGATACCAACAGTAAGCGGATGCATGTCATGTCTTTTACATTTGAATGTTTCGGCAGAACATTCGGGAGGGGCATAGAATTTCATCAGTCATAGCTTCGGTGTCATGAGCTTAAGGCTATTGTACAATTTTCACGAGATTTTTATCTTGCACTTTTACTTGTGGTGGCCGTACATCAGTACATTTTACAAACCTATGGAATTCACCAACATTCGTGTTGACGTTTTAGCAATGTATTTCAGGTTATTAAGGTAGCTCATGAGACATGCATTTGGACCTTCATGGAGTCGCGGAGTCGACGCGTCTCATCATTATTTCATGCACTTATGTAAACATTTGATCTAGTAGGACTTGTTTTCCTAAACATGCAACACATTTTGGGGACCTCATTTTGTAAACTCTGAATTATTTCAATGATCAAATGCAGTATTTTCCAAACGACACTTTAGGTCGTTCAATGTAACTGTAACTGTGGTGCTATGACAGACACCCCCAGGTATTCCATTCCGCTGCAAGTCAGGTAAATTGGGGGTGTGACAAAGGTAATTGTCGAACAATAATTGCCAATATCATATTGCAATTCCTAGATTTATGGGATTTACAATCACAAAACTTTTGTAATGTAAGCATGTTTGATCCCCATCTTAATGCCTTGAGTCCAAGATCTCACTTCCTACTCAATTTAAGTCGTCTAACTTAAAAACTGCAAACTCACAAATCCATCACATCAGTTGATCTGCTAGCAATAAATTTATGAAATTTACCTCTCCATTGCAATCTCGCCAAGTTCTCACATGACGTAAATTACAACTTCAAGTGTTCTTAATTAGATGGCATTCAACTTAATTTTATAAGGGTATTTGTATTTTGATGTGATCAAAATAATGTATGAAGAAGCATGCATACAACTTCATAACATTGGTTTTACAAAACATTTTTATTACCAATTTGCTTAAGAATAAAATAACAAAGTTTTGATTGAGGTATCGGGTTCACCAATTAAAGAATTACCATCAATTATCGTCCACTATATCGTACTTTTGCATAAGCCCGAAAGCTTAGTGTTTCGGATAATCATTGTGGAATTGTGGTTAATTCACCCTTAAGATGACAGTGTACATGTAATGGTTGTTCGGTAAGTCTAATTTACACACAAACGAGCGTTAAGACAGAATGTTGTCTCTCTAAGGCCACAATTTAATGCGAAGCCATCCTTATACTCATCTTATAGTGTGTAAACTTCGGTCGAGCCTATTTAACCATTACATACAAAAACATCAATCAACCAATCCTTTGAGATTTATTCTTAAAAACCAAAACAATTTTGCCATTATTTAGTCCGTATTATTTTTATATTCAAAAATTACCCTTTTCGTTTATAAACATGTCTAGCACAATTAATAAACAAAAACAAGTAATGAACAATAAAAAATAAAACAACTAAATAAACAAATATACATAATCATAACAATTAAATATGTATAAAACATGTAGCCACATGCAAATCTTATTCAATAGTCCTATTAATAATCAAATCTAGGTGTACAACGTATTAATTCAATTAAGGCTTTCTTCTTCTAGGAAAAAGAGCTATATACATCGATAAATCGATTGCGTAAGCCAAAATTAAATAAATACCACATAGCACATAATTGATTACTTAATATTGGAGTCTTCCCCAATTCGACATCTATTAATAAGTTTACATGTTTCGATATAACTTAACCATTAATATATATATATATATATATATATAGAGTGGGGTTATTATAAAAAGGGTGTTATAATAAAAAGTGTAGGAAGCGATCTCAACCATTGAAATTACATTTGAAGATTAAAAAAGCGGAGTGGCATTTTTGAAAATAAGAGAAACTTGAAGGGTAAAAGATGTAATATATAAAATTAACACATCGTTAATAATTCACAAACGCGTTTCATAATTTCCAAAAACCCCCAATCATTTCCCCTCACTCTCTCTTCCATTTGATCTCGTTTCTCTCTCTTCAATTTGATCTCGTTTCTCTCTCTAAAAATCAAAAAACTTGCTCCATTTGATCACTGCATCTTAAATGACGAAGAAAAAAGTCCCACCTAGTAAGTGTATTGTTAAAATAGTTTATTTTAATGCATCGATTTGATATATATATTACTAAAATAATTTTTTTTATTTAGATAATAAAATGAGTAAATCGTTAATTGAAGCTGCTGAAAAATCGACTACGGAAACATCAAGTAAGTTTTATTAATCTGATGCTTTATCTGTTGAAAAAAGATGCAGTAGAAGATTTTGTAAAATTGATGTTTTTTATGATGCACTAGAAGTTTGATTGTTGTGTATGAACATAAGTTAGGTTAAATGTAGTTTCCGAAATGTGTGAAAATGAGATTGTATGTTTGACTGTTTATGTGATGCACTAGAAGTTTGATTGAGGTGAAGTAGCTTTTAGATTGTTGTGTATGAACATAAGTTAGGTTAAATGTAGTTTGCTAGATGTGTGAAAATTAGGGTAAAAGTAGCTTATGTGATGTGCGAAAGAGATTTTAAAAGTTTGATGGCTTATATGATGTGCTAGAGGCTTAACTGAGATGCACTAGTATTTGATTTGCGGCGTGTGTGGATAAGATAAGGTAAAAGTAGCTTATGTGATGTACGAAAGAGATTTTAAAAGTTTGATGGCTTATATGATGTGCTAGAGGCTTAACTGAGATGCACTAGTATTTGATTTGCAACGTGTGTGGATAAGATAGGGTAAAAGTAGCTTATGTGATGTGCGAAAGAGATTTTAAAAGTTTGATGGCTTAAATGATGTGCTAGAGGCTTAACTGAGATGCACTAGTATTTGATTTGCAACGTGTGTGGATAAGATAGGGTAAAAGTAGCTTATGTGATGTGCGAAAGAGATTTTAAAAGTTTGATGGCTTATATGATGTGCTAGAGGCTTAACTGAGATGCACTAGTATTTGATTTGCGGCGTGTGTGGATAAGATAGGGTAAAAGTAGCTTATGTGATGTGCGAAAGAGATTTTAAAAGTTTGATGGCTTATATGATGTGCTAGAGGCTTAACTGAGATGCACTAGTATTTGATTTGCAACGTGTGTGGATAAGATAGGGTAAAAGTAGCTTATGTGATGTGCGAAAGAGATTTTAAAAGTTTGATGGCTTATATGATGTGCTAGAGGCTTAACTGAGATGCACTAGTATTTGATTTGCGGCGTGTGTGGATAAGATAGGGTAAAAGTATCTTATGTGATGTGCGAAAGAGATTTTAAAAGTTTGATGGCTTATATGATGTGCTAGAGGCTTAACTGAGATGCACTAGTATTTGATTTGCGGCGTATGTGGATCAGATAGGGTAAACGTAGCTTATGTGATGTACGAAAGAAATTTTAAAAGTTTGATGGCTTATATGATGTGCTAGAGGCTTAACTGAGATGCACTAGTATTTGATTTGCGGCGTGTGTGGATTAGATAGGGTAAAAGTAGCTTATGTGATGTACGAAAGAGATTTTAAAAGTTTGATGGCTTATATGATGTGCTAGAGGCTTAACTGAGATGCGCTAGTATTTGATTTGCAGCGTGTGTTGATCAGATAGGGTAAACGTAGCTTATGTGATGTACTAAAGAGATTTCAAAAGTTTGATGGCTTATATGATGTGCTAGAGGCTTAACTGAGATGCGCTAGTATTTGATTTGCGGCGTGTGTGGATCAAATAGGGTAAACGTAGCTTATGTGATGTACGAAAGAGATTTTAAAAGTTTGATGTCTTATATGATGTGCTAGAGGCTTAACTGAGATGCGCTAGTATTTGATTTGCGGCGTGTGTGGATCAAATAGGGTAAATGTAGCTTATGTGATGTACGAAAGAGATTTTAAAAGTTTGATGGCTTATATGATGTGCTAGAGGCTTAACTGAGATGCGCTAGTATTTGATTTGCGG
Source organism: Artemisia argyi (assembly GCA_030686995.1). Lineage (NCBI taxonomy): Eukaryota > Viridiplantae > Streptophyta > Magnoliopsida > Asterales > Asteraceae > Artemisia > Artemisia argyi. Next base: position 70,081,589 of record CM060676.1, on the reverse strand, counting down.
CGTGTGTGGATCAGATAGGGTAAACGTAGCTTATGTGATGTACTAAAGAGATTTCAAAAGTTTGATGGCTTATATGATGTGCTAGAGGCTTAACTGAGATGCGCTAGTATTTGATTTGCGGCGTGTGTGGATCAAATAGGGTAAACGTAGCTTATGTGATGTACGAAAGAGATTTTAAAAGTTTGATGGCTTATATGATGTGCTAGAGGCTTAACTGAGATGCGCTAGTATTTGATTTGCGGCGTGTGTGGATCTAATAGGGTAAACGTAGCTTATGTGATGTGCGAAAGAGATTTTAAAAGTTTGATGGCTTATATGATGTGCTAGAGGCTTAACTGAGATGCGCTAGTATTTGATTTGCGGCGTGTGTGGATCAAATAGGGTAAACGTAGCTTATGTGATGTGCGAAAGAGATTTTAAAAGTTTGATGGCTTATATGATGTGCTAGAGGCTTAACTGAGATGCACTAGTATTTGATTTGCGGCGTATGTGGATCAGATAGGGTAAACGTAGCTTATGTGATGTACGAAAGAGATTTTGTGTGGTTGATGTCTTATATGATGTGCTAGAGGCTTAACTGAGTTGCAGTAGCATTTAATTTGTAATGTATGAACAAAAGATTGTATAGATCTTGAACTGATTTTCAATTGTTTATAATGAAACAGATGAGAAAGAATCAGATGAAGAAGATACATTTGATAGAGCTGCTATTAAAAAGGCTGCTAAAGAAAAAATGGATGAATTTTTTGAAAGTCTTATTAGTGAACATGTGGCAAAAAAGATTTAAAAAAATGCAGGAAATTGTACAAAAGTGAAAACTGTTAAGAAGAAGAACCCCATTTCTGTTGATGACTGCAGCACAAGTAAAAAGAAGAATAAGGGTAAAAGAGGTGCAATAGAGATCTATTCAAAACCTGATACAACACCAGTCAAAAAGAAAAGAAAAGTGAAAATACAAAATGAGGATGAAAGTACGGATACAGAAATGGAAGTTGTATCAAAGAAGAAAGGTATTAAAAAAGAAGTTCAAAATAATGAGCCCAAGGCTATCAGTTGTAGAATGTCACCTAGAAGCTTGCAAAAGGTTCTTGCGAAATTGAGAATTTGCCAGGTGGAGGAATTAGAAAGAATGGGTTTTGGTGATTTTCATAATAATTTCGACTATTATTCTACACCAACATTATTAGGTATGTGGGTAGTTAGAAATTTTGATTCAAAAACTTGCTCTATAAAAATGACCAATGGAAGAAAGATTAAAATTACTAGAGAATTGGTTCGGGATATGCTGGGAATCCCAATGGGAGATATCAAAGTTGAAGCACTTGAAGAGAAAAATCTATATGAAAAGACTACTGTCAAATGGAGAGAACTTTTGGAAAGTATTGTTGTAGAAAAGAAAATTTATATAGGAAGGTTGGAGGAACATTTGTGCAGTCTGACTGAAGTTGATTGGGAATTTAGAGTTTGTTTCCTTGTCCTCTTCTTCTCCATATTTGGCCAAGGAAACAAAGATGGTCAGGTAAATGAGAGAATTATACCAATTCTCTCAAATACTGATAACGTGTCTCAAATGGATTGGTGCTCATATGTTCTGGAGTGTATGCTGAAGGAGTGTAACGGATTTAAACCAACTTCCAAATTCAGTGGTCCATTACTCTTATTGGCTATAAGTTTTCCATATTTAGTTACTCAGTGATGCACTAATAATAAAAGTATGATATACTGATTATGATACTAAGATGTAGTAAATTTAAAATTGTGATGCAATAAGTTTGAAATAGGAATGCACTAGATAAAAAAAGTCTCATTGACTTTTTATGATTACTATGTTTTCACTCTCTCATACAATGAATTTTATTTGATGCAGCTCATATATGTTAATTCAACGACATCTGAGACTGTCAAGGTGGAAAAATCTGTTCCAGGGTGTTCAAAGCATGGAGTTCAAAACTTTTGTTTGAAAGACAAAAAGAAGAACTTAAAATAGGTTTTGGTTGCCTTCCAATTGCAGAAGGTGTGGATGTGATTGAACCACCAATGAAAATGATTGGACCACCGAAGAAAAAGATCAAATTGAATAAAAAACAAAAGAGTATAAAAGGTATAATATATAAAAATGTATAACATTTTGTAAAACTTGTTTATTTCTAATTGAATTCAATGTTGATGTACTAACAGAATACGAAGAAGAAAACGTTGTAAGTCAACTACAGACTCCAACAATTGATCTTCAACATGGTCTATATGGGACAATTGATATGGATAAAGCAAATAAAGAGTTCAAATCCAAATCTTTTGAGGTATTATTTTTTAAAAAGCATTATACACTGTGTTTGGTTGATGGATTCTATGATGTAATAGAGTTTGAACTGTGATGCACTATAGATTGAACTGTGATGAAATAATTTTAAACTTTTAAAAGAATGTTGCAGTAATTTATAACTCTGATGCACTATATATTGAACTGTGATGCACTATAAATTGAACTATGATGTAATAGAGATTGAACTGTGATGCACTATATATTTATATGATGTAATAGAGTTTGAACTGTAATAGGTTTCTATGATGTAATAGAGTTTGAACTGTGATGCACTATAGATTTCTATGATGTAATAGAGTTTGAACTGTAATAGGTTTCTATGATTTAATAGAGTTTGAACTGTGATGCACTATAGATTGAACTGTGATGAAATAATTTTAAACTTTTAAAAGAATGTTGCAGTAATTTATAACTCTGATGCACTATATATTGAAATGTGATGCAATATAGTTTGAGCAGAGATACACTAAAAAAAACTGTAATGAAGATATCTCATTTTGTTTATTTTAAATATTTATTTAGGAAATGAAGGCAATTATAAAAGACAATCTCGTGATGTGTAATCAGTTGATCATGGATACTGATTACAAGATGTTGATAGCTTTGAGAGAAAATGCTGAGGATCAAGGTTTGAAGGAATTGGTTGAAATTAGAAAAGATATGTTTACTAAATCATATAAAGAAGATGACTTTGAGATGGAAAAAGATGATGAAGGTGGACAAAAAAATAAGAAATATGGGGATAAAGTTGATGAGGCAAAAGATGAGATAGATAAAGACGGTGGTGAGAATGATAATGTTGATAATGATGGGGACAATGAAAATAATAACAATGGTGGTGGAAATGATGGTGAAAATGGTGGTGGAAATGATGGTGAAAATGGTGGAAAGGATGGTGATGATGGAAACAATGGTGAGGACAATGGCGAAAATGGTGATGATGGAAACAATTGTGGAAATGATCAAATGGGTGAGGAGAATAATGAAGAACTGGGAAATGATAGTATCACTGGTGGCGAAGCTAGAAAAGAAGAGAAAAGGAAAGATGAATCGAAAGAGAACCATGATTTAATTGATTTGAAAAATATTCTGGAAAAGGTATTTAATGAGAACAACAACAATGAGTTGCTGGGGAAAGGATTAGTTGGGACTAAAGATAACGCTATTGTTCCATTCGATATGGATTTATTGTCAACCCAAAATGGAACTCAATCATCAGATGATAATGAGAAAGAAAGAGAAGAGATGCAGTATGAAGATCTTGAAGATATTGAACCTTTGCCGTTATCTCCGGAACCAAAAAATATCATTTCAAGTAATAACAAAAGAAGAAGAATAAATAATGAAGAAGATGTTACACTATCACAGCTAAATTGGGCAATAGCAGGCATACCAAGAATGAATGAAATTGAGAAGCTTGACAAATTCGTGAAACAGCCAATGATGTCTACTGCAACAAAAGGGTTAACTGATGATGCTCTTCCTGATGCACCAGGTTCAAATGCTGATGCACCAAGTGCCAATGCTGCTGATGCACCAAGTGCCACTTCTGATGCACCAAGTGCCACTGCAACAAAAGCTGCAATTGCGACTCAGCCATACCATAGTACCAAGTTAAAGCTAAAAAGAAACAGTTCTGGAAAGTATGACGTTGAGAAGGATGGTAATTCAAATGAAGCCAAAAAGACAACTGTTGATGCGGCAAAAGAATCAGCTGTTCATGTGATTAATGCGATTCCGGTGAGTTCTGTTGCGCCTGTAAGTTATATTCCATTTGAGAAAATAGAAAAGGAAAAAGAAGTTGCTGCAGCAACCAAAAAGCAACCGGTTAAATGGGCAAAAAAGGTAGCAACCAATGAGGAACCGGTAAAAAAGGGAAGGGGTAAAAAGGAAGAAACAAAAAAGGAAATGGTTAAACCTCAAAAAGCTCCCACGAAAAAGCCTGAGCCTAAAGCAGATAAAGAGGATATACAAAAAGTTAAAAGAGTCCAAAAGAGAGGCGCAAAAGCTGTGGTAGAGGATAAAGAGGATGATATATTGAAGGAAAAGCGTATAGTAAAGCCCTCTAATGCAATGAAGTCGCCATACTATGATAGGAAAGTTCATATCTATAAAAAATGGAATGAAGCAGAAATGAAACTTGTTGAGTACATGTGGAGTGACAGCTGTCCTGAAAGGTAATATTTTACTGCATCACTATTCATATGATACTGCATCAATGGTTATATGTCATTGCATCTGTTTTTTTATTTTACTGCATTATAATATATATTACACTGCATCAATAATAAAAATTTACTTAATCTTAAATGTGCAGTGAAATTGTATTTGAATCAAATGGATTGCAAATAGAGGGTGTCTTTTTCTTAAGCCTATACCCTGAGGTTGAAGTTGCTGCACCTGTCATAGATATATGGAGCAAAATACTAAACTATGAGGAGCGATTCCGAGATGACATTTCACAAAAGAGAAGTGTTTATTGTACTACGTTAATGCTGGTGCGTAATTCAACTATATAATATAGCTAAAATTAAGATGTAACATATTTATGCTTATAAAACGTTTCTTATTTATAAAAACAGCCGCATCGTATGGTGGATTTTGAAGAAGGAAAGGAATTGGAGAGAAGAAGAAAGACATTTGAAGATAACCTTAACTGTGTTTTGAAAAATTCAGGAGTGAAAGATTTTAATGATGTTGGTTTGGTAAGTAAAATAAATTGATTTATTATTATGAGTTCCAATAATTTAATTTTTATAATTAATTCCAATGATGACTAAGCGTAAAAATGTCTGCAGATATTCTTTCCTTGCATTAAGATCACTGAAAGTGGGTCGAATCATTACTATCTCATATGCTTTAATATGAAGAATGGTAATATCGACATACTTGACAACGTGGACAATGGCATTGAAGATATCTCAGTTCGATATGGGAAGTATGCACAAGCTCTGGTCAGTATACCAAAAAATAAAAAGAATGTTTTTTACTGCATGAAAATGAATTATTTACTACATTGTAAACTTTTTACTGCATCATAGTGTTATATTTAGTGCATATAAGTTAAACTTTTGTCATATTTAGTACATATAACACTATGATGCAGTAAAAACTTTTGTCATATTTACTACATTGTAAACTTTTTACTGCATCATAGTGTTATATTTAGTACATATAACACTATGATGCAGTAAAAAGTTTACAAATATGCAAACAGTTAAAATTTAGTACATCTAAGTTAAAAATCTAGTACATCATATTTTATAAGTTTTAACAAATATGCAAACAGTTAAACTTCTAGTACATCTAAGTTCAATATCTAGTGCATCATAGGGTAATAAAATAAATAAAATTAATTTAACAAAATCTTATTATTTTTCACAGATTGATACATTTGTCAATTACCTTGAAAGGATAAAGCATCCAAAGGTTGCTGAGATATGGTTGTCGATCCCAAAAATGGTGCCATTAAAGTGGAAGACAACTTACAATGCTGCTGACTGCGGAATCTTTGTCATGAGGCACATGGAAACCTATGTCGGGGAAGGTGTATTTTTGTTTGAACTACAAGATGAAGGGGTACATCTGAAACAACAAGTAAAGATGCTTCGCGCAAAGTACCTGGCAAAGATTTTACTAAAAGATGTTAATGACCAAAAGAAGAAATTGATGAAAGAAGCAGAAGCTTTTTGCAAGAAACAAGGAAAGAAATCAAAGATCTTAACTCATGTTGATGTTAAAGTTGATGCAAACTTGATGAAGATGTTTAACGACACTCTAATCAAGACTCTTGAACAGATCAGTGTTGGGAAGTTAGCGTTGGATATATTTTAGATCAGTGTTGGGAAGTCAGTGTTGGATTACTTAAAAACTGAAATCTTTTGGATATATTTTAGACAATGTTTCTATGGTTATATTTGGTTAGTGATCAGTGAATGAATTGTACTTTGGAATTTAGACAATGTTTCTATGGTTACATATGGTTAATGATTGAACAAAATTAACAGCTTAATGATCCGTGTTTGTTATTACTTTTATTTATGGTTTCTGTTTTATAATTATTGCATCAATATATAATTGTTACTGCATTACAGTTCATTATAATTACTGCATCAATATATACTTGTTACTGCATTACGGTTCATTATCATTACTGCATCAATGTATACTTGTTACTGCATCAAATAGATCATTCATACTGATGTACTAAGACAATAATAGCATGTTGAGAAAACTAAGCCAATCTTCCATTAAAACTGTATGATGCACCTTTCTTTCTTTACAATTGAATTGAGTTTTTTATGGGTAAAAAAAAAGGAAAAATGTAGAATGTTTACAAGTGAATCATTTTTTTATTCGTAAAAAAAAAGAAAAAATATAGAAAAAAATGTTCATTTTTTGCGCGTAGATTCTCTCAAACCAGCTCTTTTTGTTGTATCTTGTTGCTTTGGTTTCTTCGATGGTCGAGCCTGTTGACAAGTCCTGGAATTGTGTCCTTCCTTCTCTCCACATACCCCACATGCCCTTCTCTTTGACAGTTCTTCAGCAGATACTTCGACTCTTGGCTTCATTCTTGAAAAGACACCGGTTCCTTTAGTTTTACTCTTCAATGGATTGTTCATTGTTTTTTCTTCAGGCTCTTTAACACCAAGCATTGAACCAATAACAGCTTTCCCATTCATTTTCGGAACTGTCGGAATATCACTAACAGCTTGATTCAATAACTCTTGCATCTTCTCTTTGTAGATATCTAACTTGCTTAAGTCATGTACCAAACGATCAACAGTAGATTCAAAAATATCATATAATTCCAAAACTTCATTCCTTACTGCATCTGATGCACCACTGATTCTGGGAAGAGCTAATTTTGAAGGTTTCACGTTCTTTAACCACCGTTTCTCTAAGTAGTTTCGGGGAAACTCCTCTACATTGTTCATCCTTAGAACATAGAAACAATGGCGACATAACAGGCCATAATACTCGTACCAATTACAGCTACAATGAAGTTTCATCTCAGACTTACAAAATTCAACCTACAAAAAAAAAATTTGAAAAATTAATAAAACCTATGATGCACTAGATGTATAACTATGATGCAATATATACAAACTATGATGCACTAGATTTATAACTATGATGCAGTACATATAAAAAAGTGATGCAGTAAAATATGATACCTGATAAACATTGTCAACGAGCTTTCTCTTCTCAAACTGGGAATCACGAACTGAATATTTTTCCATACTCTCACTTTGAACAACGTTCAATGCAATACAGAACTTATAAGAAGCAAGCATCTCATCTTGCACATCAAAGAATATAGTTCTTGTATATAGGTTAGATGCGTCTTGTTCCATCAGAAGGTCTGTTTTGAATTCTGGAGATCTATACCTTGAATCATGGTCATTCTTACGCTCAATGTACCTCTGATACTCGATAGCAGTGTCGTGGTGGCTTAAGAATTCAACAAGGGAAAGATGGGGGCTGGTCCATTTACCAAAAAAATGGTTCTCACTTTCGGATCTTGAAGTGGTACGCATTAGCCCTGCCATATGAACATCACGCAAATACGCTGGTATCCATCTCTCTCTCATTACAAACATTTCACCTAACCATTTATTATCAACAAGATCAAAATCATTTATCATTCTCTCCCACTCTTTCTCAAATACTTCAGGTGAAATCTGGTCGGTCCAAACAATATCGCATATGCGCTTTTTAAAATAAGGCCCACTAAATAGATCAGAACCAACCTGGAAAAATCAGAAAATTGTTAATATAATAAGAATGGGAATGGATATAAATTATTTTACTGCATCAGTTTATGTAATAAATAAAATTGCATCAATTTGAAAAAAATTAATACATCAACGGTTTTCAAAATATAAAAATCTTTTTAGTATTAATGGATAAGAAAAATTAACTGCATCATCTAATATAAGCTACTGCATCATAGGCATAAGTACTATAAAGAAATACCTTCGTACTCAATTTCTGCATAATATGCCACATACACAGTCGATGCCTTGAATTCGGGAAGCATTCTTCTATAGCTATCTTCATTGATGGATCTTGATCTGTAATAACAACATTTGGATCCTTCCCAAAAGCATTTTTGAATTCAGTAAGTAACCATATGTACGCTCCGGCAGACTCATCAGCAAGCAACCCGGAAGCAAATGTAAGACAACGATTATGATGGTTGATACCCGTAAAAGGAACAAATACCATTTGATACCTACATTTTATAACATATAAAAACAGTATATATAAGTCAATAACAAATAAAACAGTAAATAAAAAAAAATTCAGAATACGGAACAGAATGTACTTGTTAGAACGAAATGTCGCATCAAAGGATACTATATCACCAAATGTTTGGTAGTCACTAATAGCTTCTTCATCAGCCCAAAAAAGACCAACCAACCGATCGTCATCACCTAAAACAAAAAATTAAAATAATAATAATAATAATAATAATAATAATAATAATAATAATAATAATAATAATAATAATAATAATAATAATGTGATGCACTAAATATTATAACTGTGATGCACTAGAGATTATAAGTGTAATGTAACGAATAAGTGAATCACCTTTATAATAATTGACATAAAAGCCAGGTGAATGAAGCTTTCGACTAAGCAGCTTTTCAACAGCCATTTGAGCATCTCGGTCTCCAATAAAAACACTAATTTTCTTCTTATTGTTCTTACAGTCACTCTTTGTAACACCAACTCTATCAAAGCCACCATACAACTGTTTCAATAACCTAAAACCGATTGCAGGACCAAAATTTGCATTCGAAACTTGGTAAAGAAAATGCTGCTTTGTATATCCAATATTCCTAGAATTCTTCATAAAAATCATATCCTTTTCTGCTACAAGAGGATGGTTATGTCCGTCTTCAAAATTAGTAACTTCATAAACATTTCCAATTTTCTTAAGAGTAAGTGAGGCTAAACAGCCACATCTAAAAGAAGCCTTCCTCCTTTTTTGCTTATTCTTAAACTCGCCAAACTTAATAGAACCATTACTGGATTCACCTTCTTCAGAGATATTGGCATTTGAATTTTCATCTACAGATTTCCCTTTCAAAGGTAACCCTTCTCTTGAGCAATAGAAGTATTTTATAGTTGTCTCTTTTGTACCTGCAGCCTGGTACTGTCCACCTTTCCTAATATCAAAACCGCCTTTTTTACCATAAGCTACGTAGAAACTATAAGCCTGATCAATTGAAACAAACTGACAACCTTTTATAGGTTTTTCGCCACAATCAGGATACCATGTCCTATTGCCATTATCGTCACAAATATAATAACCAACGTGATCTCTAACCCGAACACTTTCGACCTCAACATCTGAAAGGATTGCATCACAATTTTAAATATATTGCATCACATATAAAAAATCATTGCTCAGATTTAAAAAAAAAAAAAAAAAAAAAAAAAAAAAAAAAAAAAAAACAACTATCTACTAGTACATCAAACTCTTAAAACCACTAAATAATAAGTAATAAAATTTCAAAAAGTACAATAAAATAAATAAGTGCATCATAGAAATATTTCTAGTGCATCAGAATTACTAAAAACATTATTTATTTATTTCTAATAGCGCATAATTGATTACAAATACATATATCTATTGCATCATACATTTATATCTACTGCATAATACTATTACGTCTACTGCATCAACATTCAAAAACTCTTAAAATCACTACATAAATATAACATAAACAATCAGAATGAAAATCAAACTCTTAAAACCACTACATAATAATATTAAAGATAGTAATAAAATTTCAAAAAGTACAATAAAATGAATAAGTGCATCATAGAATTATTTCTACTGCATCACAATTATAAAAATATCAAAATGATGACATTTAATACCTGATAAAAAAAATGTACCTATAAACTATAAACTATGCTTAACATCAGAACTAGTGCATCAAAATATATAATCTAGAACATCAAACATATATCAATTTAATCTATTTGAGAACAATTTGAACTATAAAAATTTTGATTAATGAAATACAAACTTTCAAACTAAAAATCAAAAAATTAAAAATCAAAACACTACATTCTAATATATACTGCATCAAACACTATTAAGTAGCAATCAATAGAAAAAAGCTTTAATAGGAATCTTACTATCAGAAACTGAGGATGAATTACTTTCATTATTAACAGAAACTGAGGATTCAATGGTTGATGATTGAATACTCATCTTCAACAACGGAGATAAACGGTGGGAAACGGTGGGAATATGGTGGGAAACGGTGAGGAATGGTGGGAAACGATGGGGAATGGTGGGAAACGATGGGGAATGGTAGGAAACGGTGGTGGAATGATGATGGGAAAACAGAGAGAAGCGTAGGGAGAAAACGGTGGGAAGGAGAAGAGTGATGAATGAGGAAAAAAAAGAAATTATATACCCTATTTGGGAATTGACAAAAATACCCTTGCAAGCATAAAAAAAAGGAGGGGACTAAGGGGGACACATGGCAGCATGTGGTGACTTCCTACACTTTTTATTATAACACACTTTTTATTTTAACCCAAATCTATATATATATATATATATATATATATATATATATATATATATATACAATTTAAACCATTTAAATTATCACACAATATAAAATCCTTGCAAATATGCACTTTTTCATGGATTTAAGCTTAACAATTAACATATTGCACCAAGATCGTTTACTAAAACGCATAACAATTACATGACATCCTAGGGTTTCTAATCATATTAAAAAATCAAAAACCAAAACCCTAAAAACCCTTAAGGTCAATCGTCCCAAAAAAATTTTTAGGGTTAGGAATCTAACAAATAAACCCTAAAAAAACATGTAACTAAACGAATCAAGATCCAATTTTTATGCATTTTGATAATTAATTATACATTATAACGGCTCTAGATGCCACTGTTGGAATTATTATATCATGACAATCATATAAAATAAACCAAACACATCAAGTGAGCATAGCGGAAGCAATAATAACAAGATCATATAACATGTAATTAATTAATCAATATTAAATAGTAAACGTACCTTTGTGATTCTAGCCCGAACAAGAATCAAATTACAATCTTCAATCAAGAACCCTAATTAGGGTTTATGTGGATTATAAGAATTACCCCTTACCTCTTTTGTAATTCAATCCAAGAATCAAACAATAGTGTGTTTGAATCACGTTCTTGTACACACGTACTAATTCAAAAAAAAGTTTATGCAAGTAAATAAAACACAAAACTTGTTTGATCAATAAAATCAAATCCCTTATGGGATTAGTTTGATGGATCGACTAGAACAAAGAAAAGGAGAGAAAACACCAAGATGTGTGTATACAAGTTATGAGAAACAATGAATCTTGAGTTTGTATTTATACTAATGAATACTTGGAGCTCAAGGTACAAAGGAGGTGGAACTCCTTCTAGAACTTTCTTGACCTTCCAATTATTCACAAGTATTACTTTCCTAATCTTCGTTTAATAGTCCATTAGTCATTAATCATTAAATACTAATTACTATTATTAGTTTTGTGTTTATTAATAATTACTTATAACATTTATAAATAATTATTTCTTTTTCTCTTCATACGTATTGTGTGCAATCCCGTGATCTCGAGTTCGATCCTAACATACGACTACTAAAATAATGTCCATAATCTAACACCTTCGACGGTTGAATTGCACGAACAGTTAAAAAAAATTCTGTTAATGACGGTGAGAATGTTGTTACTAGTTTTCAAGAACAAATTACTGACGCATCTGTTACAATGCTGGTCAATCACTCTTTGCTTGGAAAAGTACATACTGTTAGACCATTCAGTGTTGCTGGTTTTAAGAGGGCTATGCTTGTGACCCCGTTGTGATGTCTCGTTTCAAGATTTGGATAACAATTTGTTTTTGATTCGTTTTGCTCATGTTTTGGATTATCGGCGAGTTTAGATGAAGGGCCATGGTCTTTCAACAGGAATATGTCGTCTTGCGTCCTTCCAAGTTGCAAATGGATGAAGTTCCTTTCTGCCATTCTGGGTGCAATTACTAGATATGCCATTAAATCTTCGACATGAATCTACTATTTGTCGTATTGCTGGGAATTTAGGCAAAGTAATCACTTTTGACACAGGGGAAAGGCTATGCACGCATTCGAAGTTTTAATTAAAATTACAAATCTTTTGTGTCGATTCTTGCCTGTTACCACTAGCAATAAACCTCGTATTGATATCCCACTCAAGTATGAACGGTTGCCAAAATTTTGCTATTGGTGTAGACATTTGGGTCATACCGTGCCAGAGTGCTTATCGAAACTGCAATATATTGAAAATGAAGTTTCTTTCAATTGGCCGTTCTCCGAGACATTAAATGCATCCTCCTTTCTACAATCTCAAGTCTCAAGTAGCCCGCTATCAAGTGACAAACCTTTAGTGTGACGACAAACTGAGACAAAATTTCAACAAACAAATGATACAAAATAATGCACTTGGAAGACAGTAGTATGGTTCACAATGGAAACAACTAATAAGTCGGCCGGCCTTGCTGTTGACACAAAAAACATGGAAACGACATCCTCGTGAGGTTCCTCCTACTCAGTTCGAATTCTTTATCTCTTGCCGTGTCTAATGGAAAAAGAAGTATCAACACCAGTATGGATATGGATGACGAGCTGCATGACATTGATGGAAACAAACATGTACGCGACACCCCTGAGTTATCGGCGGAGGCTGTTACGCAGCCCCGCTTAAGCTGGAATGTCCAGGGCTTGGGCAACCCTTGGACTAAAAGACGACTTTGATTACAAGTAAAATGATTTAAGCCCCACTGTTGTCTTTCTCATGGAAACTCATTTACACAATAGTGAAATTACATGGATTCGCTATGGATTCCCAGACTATAATGTTGTGCGGGTGGTCGATCTAATGTTGTTATGGAAAAAGGAGTTGGATCTTAATGTGTTGTGTCATACTCGAAACTTTATAAGTTTTGAAGTGAAAGGTGGGCTGCATCAGTGGAGAGGTATTGCTTTATGTGGGCTAATCATATTTTACGTGAATAATGAAGTCAAGCTTTATGTATATTAAAAAACCTATAGTGATATCTAACTAAATTTGATTAATGTTTATATGACAGTTATTAACTAATAATAACTAAATAAATTACTAATTATGATTCGCCTTTTACGAGTACAATTCCTTAATAACTTCGAAGGTTACAGCTTGACTTCGTTATTCACGTACAACTCATAAACTCTCGCACATGAAATGTTTTTGCACCACAACGAGAGATGGAAGCAGAGATTTTCGTGGGTCCTGTGACACCCATGAATTCCTGTGATGTAGTGTTAATTTTTTTTAAAAATATCAAATTTTCTTAAATGCATCTCAAATACACCCGGTCTATCAAAATATGTTTTTAGTTTTATTTAGTTAACATACTTACAAAAATTTTGTGTAACCAATCATATTTGGTCCTGTTCCCTCTTGACAACACCGGCAGACGGCAGTCAAATGTGTATGTACTACGGAGTAATATAATCTCTAATTATGTAGATTGTTTTCTTATTCATAACTCTCGAACTTTCAAGAATCAGTTTGTCAGGTTACTAATTTGAATTTGCCAAAGACGAAGATGAAAGCATGATTTCTACTATACCAAATTACCAACATTTTTTTTGAGATCATAGTGTAACTATGATATGATTTAAAGATGAGAACTATTTTTGGTGTGATAAAAATGTAAGGTTATAAAGTGTGTTATCCATTTCAAGTGCACATAATTAAAAGACTCATAAGTGATAGACTCCCAGAAATGTAAAATCTCTTTTAAACACTAAAAACAATTGTCATCTAGTGACACATAAATGTCATCAAAAAAAAAAGAAAAAAAAAAAAAAAAAAAGTGTCACTAAAAGTACGAAAGAAGTGTCATTTTTATTTTTTTTTTTCTCTAATCCCGCAATTAAAAAAATGTAGGTAGAAGCACGGTAGGTAAAAACATATTTTTAGTAACATAAAAAAATGTGAGTAAATTTTTTCTCACTTTTGTGACACATTTTATCTTATATACTAAAAGCTTAAGTAGCCTTATAAATGTAAAATGCTCACAATAAATGTCTCATGAATTGATGGTACCATATGAAGCCTTGGACATTGATTTCCAGGCAACTCAAGCATCTCCATTAATATGCACATATTATTTTCAAGGAATTAAGAGGAATACGAAGTGTTAGATGCAAAAGATGTATGGTTTTTACAATCAAATAAGTCATTATAAATAGACAACTATCACCATTTACACCACATCATTTTTTGGGCACCAATCTTCACCACCATGCCCACAACCCCACAGTCCTAAGTCTCTTCCCATCTCCATCTTTTGCTTCAAACCTTATAGCTATGAGGAGTTGTTATAAATCTGACATCAAATATTTTAGTTGTAAAAGCACATATACTTGGTTTATTGATCCAATTATATTACATGATCATATCATGCATGCTACATATATTTCCGTATATTAAAATTGGAAAGGTGTTATACAAGCCATCAAAAGGAATAAGGATTGTGGCTAGACTACCATTCTTACCCATCAAGGTATGAGCATTTTTGGTTTACTTCCATCATTTCTTAGTTACTATTAGTATTATTATCAAGTTTTTCTTCACCGTATGTTAACTCATAATATATTGTTGTTACTGTCCCAACACTTTCAAAACATTTTAAAAAAGCTAACAATGTTGTTTTATGTCATTCCAGGGGTTGTAGGGAGTGGGATAATGAGAACTTGCATAAACAGGTATTACACGAACTCAACTACTCAAGGACAGCGATGGTGGGATAAGAAGTTGATGTAATAATGTATTTATTTATTTATGATACAGAGAAGAACGGTATGATAGATATGGAATGATAAGCTTTTGAGATGTGTTTGGCATAGATGTGGTTCACACTATTAATTTGTTAATTTCTAAATCTTTCCTTTTTTCATTTTATTTAAAGGTCATATACGAATTACTACTATAAATTTTATGATTTTATCTTTTGCTAGATTGGGTTTCTCTCATTTGTTTCATTAAGGTTTATGTTGACATCTATATTGTGTACTTAGTAAGGTCAATCACTCAATTGTTTATGAACCTACATCGAAATATTTTATTAAAGATGGTATAAATGATATATGGTTGAGCCCTTGAAAAACTTCGTTACTAATAGGATAGTTCGTAATTTTTTGCCGCGATATTGAGTCTCAAACTTGGAACTGAGACGAGCCAGTCGAGGCTAAGGTTACTGGGAGGTGAGTTTTCTTTGCCAAATGATGCTATATTTTGATTGACAAAAAATGTGAATTCTTCTTATAATAAAAGTTCTCTCTTTTTACTTTAACGATTTACGCTTAACATTACGTAAGAAACAATTTTATACAAATCGTGTGCATCGCACAACTTCATTTTTTTTTATTTTTTTTTTTTTAACATAATTTCAACTCAACTTATTATATAACTATTTAGCTAAAAATTATGCAACACGTCTCAATTAGATGCACGATCTTACTTACACTACAACAATTTCACAAACATTACGCAATGAACAATTAGTTACAACCTGTGTTCATTGCACGGGTCCTGAAGCGGTCCAAGTTATATATGACGAAAATTAGTACCAAACATAACGCTATGAACACTTAGATACAACTCGTGTGCATCGCACGAGTCTGAATATCATTTTGAGTTTTTGACTCGACCTCAATTAAAAGTGATGAAATAAAGGCACCAACAATTTTCATGGCATGCTAACAAAAGTTGTGGTAACATCACAACTTTGGAACTTATTGACCAACAAAATTCGAACGTCACCAAAAATGAGAATTTAAAACATGACGAAAATTAGTGATGAACATTACGCAAGAAACAATTTGATCCAATCTCAGTGCATTGCACGGGTCTGAGAACAATACGCTATGAATATTTAGATTGAGCCCGTGTGCATCGTACGGGTCTGAATGACTCGTTTATTAAAAGTCTTACTAGTTTTTAGAATTTTAAGCTTTACTCACAACTTTTAAAAAAGAGACAATTTCATTCATATCTTTGCAAAATTCAAAAATTTCATATATATCCTTTTGATGCATTAAATGCATTGTACTTTATGTATAAAAAACTAGTAAAAAAGATATATATGAAATTTTTGAAATTTTCAAGGATATACATGAAATTTTCCCTTTAAAAAATGGGTTTTGTTAACTACAACCCATGGGGTTGTGTTTAAAGATAGCATAATTAAAAATTTTACATTAAACTAACTAGTATATTCTATAATTATACATATTTTTTCATTTTAAACATGGAATGTTATATTAAACTTGTAATGTTTAGTGTTTATTTAATACAAATTTTTTAATTAAGGTATATTTAAACACAACCCATGGGGTTGTGGTTAACAAAACCCTTAAAAAATACCACTAAAAAGGTTAGATTCATTAACATTTTTTGTATCATTAAAATCTCTCCTACTAAATTTTTATTATCTTGTAGTGAAATATTGGTGTGCGTTACTGGTTAGAAGGGGACTCAGGTGATTGTCAACCCAAACTTCTCATGAAGAAGATTTAGCATGATATATGTATGTGTTGCTTAATGTATGAACATGTGTTTTTCAGTCCAGCACTTTTGATCTATATACAATGGTGAGATCGAGACCAGGAGGTAGGCGGTATACGTGTATGGTGGCAATTAGTAAACACTGTTTAAAGTGTAAGGATGGTAATGTGATGAAGGTCAACTTTAGGGAGCACATTGTAATGGAACCAATAAGTGATGTCTTTCCTTTGCTTGCAACTTGCAGAATTTTACAGCTTGCAAATTGCTAGTGGACAAACGGTGGTGTGGTGGATTTCATGATATACTTACATTTTTTAATTTTTATGATTCACAAATCTTGTGGTACTTAATTAAATATTTCCATTGTTTAATTTCTCATTTTAGAAAGTATAGGAAAAACTAAAAAAATAAAAAATATATCAAAAATGTGGTGTCCCCAATAAGTGAAAGTCTCTAGTTCTTCAAGATAAATATTTTATTTATATATATCAAATAACAAACATTTTATAACTATTATTAACATATTTATATTTTACATGATTAATCAGACATTTTATAACTATTATCAAAGGACTTACATTTAGATGATTAACTTATAACAGCACTCTTTCTTCAACATGTTCGCTGTAAAAAATGGGTGATTCGGTGACCAACTTCACTAAACGAAATTTTGGTGATTGTGTGTTGGTGAATGTGTTAAGGAGTATGTTTGTATGATGAGTTTATACCAACTAATACGAGGTGATAAGTTTTGTGATAAAAATGGATGCTGATATGATAATAATATGGCATACGATTGCACCACCACCAAGAGCATGTTACTAAGAAAAGAGATTACACTACAAACTATGAAACTAACTTCCAATTATCAATCAAGCTATACCAAAAGGGCGCTTGTGTCCCAATCTTATGTTGTGTGAGAAATTTCTCAATCAAATAAGTTTTTTGCTTAGGATATGTGAGATAGTTAAAAAATTTTGTTCCAATAAAAAATCCAACTATGTCATTTTACACAAGGATTAAAAAAAAAATCCAACCTTTTTTTCGGTAGCCTTATTATTTTCTTACTAGTAAAGCACAAAATTTCAAATTTTGACCTTTATCTACATTTTATTCATGTATGTACGAGGACTATTTTATACTTTGATGTTAACAAGGTGGTTAAAAATTATAAAAATATAATGGTAATAAAAAACACACAAAAATCAAAATTAAAAAAAATATGTGTTGTAACAGAAATAAAAAAAGCTACACAAAACAAAAAAATGAAAAATAAAAGAATTGACAAGTTATATAATTTTTTAATTGTCCCTTTTACATAAATATCCTATTAAATATTGGAAATTTTATTTAATGACAGCGATAGTAAATACCGGTCCAGGTAATAAAATAATAACAAAAAGATGAAAAACAAGAACATCAAAATTGAGTTGTCAAAACAGGACCTTCTTTATATTCATTCATTCATTCATTCATCAAAATAAAACCAAAGTCAACGACAAATCCATTAAAACCCTTTTAATTTTACCTAATTCCATTCATTACATTGCTTATTTTTCACCATTTATAGAGGTATATTATCAATTTTGATGGTCAATTGATTCAAACATGATCGTCTTTGCTTAATTTCAGCTTATAATAGTTTTCTTTCATTCTGAGAATGTAGCTGATTGTGACTTAATTACTGTTTAATTGCTTATTTGATTGAATTATTAATGAATCAGGAAACTGATAATTTTTTTTACTACTGTATACAATTATTTTAGTTTTTAAACTATGAATTAATCAGATGTGATTGAGATTGTTATAATCTTTTTTTTTTTTTTTTTTTTTTTTTTTTTTTTTTTTTTTTTTTTTTTTTTTTATGTTATTTTTTATGTCGCCGGATTGAGGTTGTTTTAAAATGATAAATTAGTGGAGTTTGGATCCAGATTAGTGAATTTACTTATTTGTTATTTAACGGGGGAATGTGATTAGTGAACGAATATTAGCTGCGTTCAGGAGGCGACATTTTAAGGTTGAATAGGGCTGTGGATTATTATTTTTTGCAGATATATAAATGCTTGCCAATAAAAGGTTCCAGTCAATAGTTGATAATGGGATATATTATTATAGATTGAATTCAGTGTTCTAGACGGTCTAGAAATTACATGATCACCTAGTCGCATCTCTTTTGTTTTCTTCCTAATGAGGGAGTATAATGCAAGTGCTATTAGATTCAGTGATCAACTCAACGTGGGGTT
The DNA here is from genome assembly GCA_030686995.1 of Artemisia argyi. Lineage (NCBI taxonomy): Eukaryota > Viridiplantae > Streptophyta > Magnoliopsida > Asterales > Asteraceae > Artemisia > Artemisia argyi. The sequence continues at coordinate 70,062,401 of CM060676.1, read as the reverse complement.
GTCATAGTACATTGAGTTTGAAAATTTTCTGAATCTGGTTTAATCACTCTGAACCCATCACTAGCTTCTAGGGTGCGAGGGCATGGTCCTTGAATATTCTTTTACTCTTAGAAAACTTTGTGTTTGATGTGGCGCAGTAGCGTAACACCTTCAAATGGGCTTTTAAAGCTGAAGCCCTGTTGGCAAGATCTTTTTCCTAGACTGTACGATATATTCAAGGAACATATGATCTTCTTCAAGGAAAAGTCCAAATGATCCGAGAAGGTCCCTACAGGATAATCTTTGTTCTCGGGTATTTCTTTAGGATACTATAGTTGCATGTTGAAGCTTACAGATCTAGTGGTCTAAGATTCATGTAGGAGAATGGTGTAGGTTCCTTTATTTAGATCTTTCCCTAGACGGTTTGAGCCTCCAATATTAAGGGGTAGGCCTTCTCATTTATAGCATCAATTGAGGTGGAGCAACAAGAGTAAGAAACACATTCGTGAGAAAGTTATAAAGTATTATGCTTTCCTCATTCCATTTGGAGTTATAACTCGACACCTGCCTAGTTGTAGCTCGTAAGAAAAATCATTTAATACATAATAATATTGTACTTGAAATTGTATATGAAACATACTGAAAATCATGAGCACGGAAACGCTGAATGTAAACTGTAAAAGTAACAAACACTAATAAGTACCACTTGAACACAAATATCAAGTGAAGTATAGAACCAGCATCTTTTAGGGTCAACATATTGGAAGACAACTAACGGAAAGAAGTTAAGTTATCAGCATGTTGGCTGCAATGGATTAACAATGACAGGCATATAGTTTGAACTTGAGCTCTAGGACAATTTCCATGTTCCAGGACGTAATCACTATGAATTTACTTTTGAAATTATAATCTACTTTGTAAATAGCCTGTTACCTGGCATCTAGCTGGCTTCCATATATATAGTTAGCCATACCAATGCAACTCCTATTTCAGTTACATAGTTTTCTTGTTAATAATAAACTTCTGATTTCAGTCTTTGGCAGGGATCTGTGCTCTGGCTATGGCAAACTCCAAGGGCCCTTCAACAATGAGAAGTATGATGTACAATGGAAAACACTCTTTACTCCCCCCTAAAAGTCCATTTCCGAGCATCGCTCCATCATATGCTGATTATGTCTCAAGTTCCACAGTTGGTCCAAAAGGCGCACCAAAGTACAGAGACGGGAATACACATCAACGTACATCCTCGGAAAGCTTTTTGATAGAAGAGCAGCCTTCTTGGCTGGATGATCTTCTTAATGAACCAGAAACACCTGTAAAAAGAGGGCATCGACGCTCATCAAGTGACTCTTTTACTTACATGGAAGCAGCTAATGCTGCTCACAATGAATATCGAGCACAAAATGAACTAAGATTGAGAAACTTAGCTTCTGCTCCTTCATGGGGTTCTCAAGACTTTGACTTCTATAAAGATTTTAGAAATCCATCTTTTTATGCGGACCCGAATCCAATGACTAAGAATAAGAACAGGGCATGGGATTCCTCACAAAATGGAACTGGTTTAACATCTCCTAGGGATGCATTTGCTCTTCATGGTTCTATAACGTCGGGTACTTCACGAGAGGTTGATGGGAATGTCTCCATTCCCGCGAAGAAGAAAGATGCTGCTGAATCTGCCCGGCAAGATGCAGATACTTCTGAAAGAAAGGAGTCTTATAACAATAGGGGTTCTGCTTCAGACACTGAGACAAAACATGCCAAACAGTAAGCAAATCATTTATCTCTTTGCAATCTTTTTTCGCACGACATGAATCGTGATTATTGTAGATTTAGAATTTACAACATTAGTGTCCTGGACGGATTGGGTAATTGATTTAAACGGGTTTTAGTACAGCCGAAATGGGTCTTGTCAGATTGTGTTGGCCTGCAAACACCCGAAATACTCGACCTATTTTGCTACAGAAGTATGATGTAAGCTTATCAAGCTGCATGCAAATAGTCTTGTTTTTAAAACAAGTGTTAAATGCTTTGAAATGATACGTTGGGCTTCTAATGTATAATGCTAATAGTAGAGTGTGCACATATATTCAGCATGATCTGGATGTATCAGAATCGTTAAAGTTATCTAATAGCGATTTAATACAGGCAATTTGCTCAACGCTCGCGGGTCCGAAAGCTTCAGTACATTGCAGAGCTGGAAAAGAATGTACAGGCTTTACAGGTAGATTAGAAAACAATAAAAACTTTTTAAATTTATGGATGTCATAAATGTATTCCAACCAGCTCATGTTATATCTGCTGTGATTGCAGGCAGAAGGATCTGAGGTTTGTGCTGAGGTGGAATTTCTAAACCAGCAAAGTCTTATTTTGGGCATGGAGAATAAAGCACTGAAACAACGTTTGGATAATTTGGCTCAAGAGCAACTTATCAAATACAGTAAGTTCCTACATATGCTGTTCACCTACATATACTAGAAACAGATGCACCACTATATGATCAACCCACATGTAATGAATTTGTACATTGTTGTTAACCGAAGCTCGCTACAAAGTAGGTTTACATTGTGGTTATTTTCCTATCAGACAACGAGTTGATAAGACAGGGTAGATAATAGAATTGCATAATGTGTTTATTAACCTAAATAGGTAGTTTAACAGAGGTTCTTGCATGACATTATGACAGAACATTGATACAATTAAAATCACAAGCATAAGTTTTGGGACCCATACACCTAACTAGAACTTAAAATGACAATCTTAGGGTCCGCTTGGTTCAAAGTAGGGAAAAGGAAAGGGAAAGGAATGCAAAGGAATGAGTGGGGTGAGTAATCAATACCTTACCCCCCAATTTAGTCTATAATGATTGATTACCCACTACGGGGTAATCAATACCTTACCCCTCTATTACCAAGCACAATTATTTGATGAATGTGGGCCCTTTTCAATTCCTTACCCATTCCCCACCTCCCTTTACCCCCCACCAAGCACCCCCTTAGTCTTTTTTTTTTTCAAACTCTGGGACAGCGAGACAATTGAATGTTTAAGTTAAAAGCAGGGTCGGATAACGGGGATTAAATTATACTACAAGTGGAAAAGAGCCGAGCCCGAGCCTATTAAAGCTAGAGGCTAGAGCTCGTGTTGAGCTTTATGCTTTTAGCTTGAGCTCGGTTCATGACATATTTTACAAGCTTGGGTTAGTCTTGTGTTTATGATAGTCCTAAACGAAATAAAGCTTGACTCGAGCTCGGCTTGTTTAATACACTAGGCTAGAGCTTGTTATTCAAATTTAAGCTCGTCTATCTATAAATATACATTATACATATACAACTATATGTATATGAAGTATATTGACATATATATACACATATTTCTTAAGCATGTTTAGGCTCCTTTAGGTTCTCGATCCTACTTGAGCACGTTTATTAAATGAGTCAATCCAGAGTGGCTTGGCATGTTTTAAAGTATAATCGATTATAATTAGGGTTTTTAATTTTAATTCAGGGAAAACCACAAGAAATGCAGTGTACCATTTACTTTTTACCGGTAAATGCAACATACTTTTATAAACCATTTAATGAACATACTTGCTATATCTTACCAAAGTATGCAATTTGTTTATCAAAATGGTAACATGTTACATTTAATGGTTAAAAAAATGGTAAGGGTGTATTAAATGGTTACAGAATGCATATCACATGTCTTCACTAAAAAGTGAATTAAACACTGCATCCTCTCACGCCCTTGTATTTATGTGTTTTTAACAAAATAAACTTCGTCAAGTGCTATAGTTACAATCCTTAATATATTTCTTGTCTCTGCAAAAATATAAGACAGTTACCAGTTCTCCCTAGCATTGGGAGACTCCAAGCCTTGTATTACAACTAGAAGTGGTAGTTTTGACCCATGTACGTATAGAATGGTTGATTTGGGCTGGGATGTATCCCTAACAGGTTAAGCTAATGGATTTAAGACAAACGGGAATGGGTCAAATGGGTTCAATGGTCAAACGGGTGAAAGTCATCCGAAGTGGAATGAAATGCATAAAATCTCCCTTAATTGAAAAGATCAGATTTCACTTAAATTATACAGTTTTTCTAATCATATGTATCACAATATTGACTTGAAAATTTCAAAAAATAGAAAAACATGTGCTTATGGGTAGGCCCAATCCTACCCAACCCATTTCGAACCACACTTACAATTTACGCGCTGGGACTGTTCCCCACCCCGCGTATTTTACCACCTCTAGCAAAAACTGTGGGGATCAAAGTATTAAACACAATACTTGGCTAATACGAAAAACTAACTACTTGTTTTTTCAGTGGAGCATGAAGTTTTGGAGAGAGAGATTGGAAGATTACGAGCCTTATATCAACAACAACAACAACCACAACAGCCAACTTCTAACCACCGGCGATCCGCGAGCAAGGATAAACTTGATGTTCAATTTGCAAATCTTTCTTTAAAAAAGGAATCTAGTTCTACACGCGATGTTTCTGGTCCAGTTCACATCTGAAACAAATATCACAAGCCGTGCTGAATCCCTTATTCTATTCCTAAAGGCTGTTTATCCCAACAGCAAAACAACCATTTGCAGGTTTCACTAGTTACTTGTCCGTTAGGGCCGTGTTTATTTTATTGACTGTTTTTGTTTTACTAATTTAGTATCTGCTCTGCACCTGGTAGTCTGGGAATATTTGATTCCCAGTTGAAGACTCACCGGAGGTGTGCTAAGTTGACGTGATACAATAATTCATGTTCTTATGCTCATTGATCATCAACTTTTATCATCATTCACCCTAGCTTTGTGCAATATGTTTGACAGTTTGTTTTAATTATCATTGGTGAAAGCTCTCTTTGTAATATTTTTCAACGACTTACTCTCAGTTGAACATCATTATAGTTAGCTATTGTTGAGCCTTCATTTTTGTAGGTATTAATATTTCTTGGTTGGTACCTACAAACATATGGTTGAGGTGCCCTTACTACCATTTACATATGCATCTCATATTCTCATTATTAAACTAGTGCCTTTATATAGCTATGAATTTGATTGTAGATAACTAATATGTACATATGCAATGTGGCAACTGGCAAATATGCAATTTGTGATGCAAGTATCATCGTTTGAAAAACGATCGGATGGATAGTAAAACTGCATATTTGTCACATCATACAGGAGGTTAAGCTATTTGCGTAATTTATGGCGTTGTGAAACCATATCACCAATAGTTCGTTTTACCTATGAATATTGATTCAAAGTCCAGTGTGTAGGTTTGTTGATACTTGATACTTAGGGATATTAGCAGCAGATACAAATGCAAATTTTCTTCAACTCGAATGAATTTGTTGCAATATGATTTCTTGATTTTGCCAAGAAAAGTAAAATGTGGTCACATGGACCATTACGAATGGCCTGCGACATGTATATAGTTTTGATGACGTATAGTCTATAGTTGGGCCACGAACCCAAATTATAGACATTACTAAGCCCAAACCCACCACGAGTGGGTTATCATGACAAATGACTTGGGCCGTTAATACTAACGGCTTGGGCTCACGAAGCCCAAAGCCCAACCAAAACGCATGATTAAAGGATAAGGATCTTCTATTTACGGAATAGATATCCTTACCACGGATAAGCACCACGAGTGCGAAGAGTAAGGAGCAAGATATCTACACGGTTTCTGCGCCCTATATAGAGATCATATATTCTCATTAAAAGGTACGATTTACACAATCCATAATTCTTCGACTAAACCCTAAACCGATTACTTACTCTCACGCCGAAGTCTAATCATGGGAGACAATCCCACGATAAGTCTAACGGTGTCGTTTGCTTTCTTAGTGCGCAGGTTTCACAAGCACTAAAGTTCTAATTGGTACGAGAGCAGGAGTCCAAACAAGGTAAGCCCAACTTTTGTATCAACAAGTGGCGCCATCCGTGGGACCCTACACTAAGAACTCAAACCAGAATGCCGAAAAACAAGAACTCAGGTCAGCGGACTCCGCAGCCGGAGAAAACACGTGATGATTCACATAGGAAGAAGCATCAAGATTCGACTTCTAAGCCGACCTCTAGAACAACCAGTGCACCTAGTCATCGTGAGTCGAATGTAACTCCAATCCCTACTGTGGTAGAATTGCCCTTGGGGACAACCCGAACAACTACCGTAGTCTCAAGCGCTGAGGATATTCAGCGCACTCTCTTTACCACTCCCCATCAGGTGGCATCCATAGTGGACAACACTGTGCCACCAGGAGCGCCTAATAGAGAGAGGGAACCTCATGCGGAGACATACATCCTCGCAGTAGAAGAGGATGCACCTGAGGTGACATTAAACGATTTCGTGTCCCAACATTACGAGACCTTAACTAGTCTCATGCAAGAGGAGGCAAGGAGAAGGTCAAGCCGCAACCTGCAAAATCGGCTAAACCAAGAAAAATCTCCACCGCGCCACCATGAGCGCAGAAACAGTGAGAGGCGCACCAACGTCCATGATAGACTTGGTACAACATCTAACTCTCAATACTCGGAGGGTTACGAAGACAATGCGAAGCACACCAGTGTCCATGCTAGACTTGGTAGCCGCAGGATACAAGATAGACTTGAACGACAATGCTCACCAAGCGTAAGCACCTCAAGGTCAGGAAGCAGAAGAATCCAAGATAGACTGGGGAAACACTACTCCCCAAGTACGAGTCCTTCAAATTCGGACTCCGAGGAAAAACGGCGCAAGCGCCACAGGAGAAACAACTCCCCCTCAAGCAGCTCCTCGGACAACGAGGACAGAGAGACGGGACATTGGAAATCTAAGAACCGACGCCGGTACGATGAGGAAGAGGATATCTCCCTTCCTTGGCGTCGCCAAAAGGTGGATGCGTTCACGCGACGCATAAGCGATTTCTCAGATGACAAGAAAAGGCGCATGCCCACCAATGTTAAAACATACGATGGCACGGGTGATCCTGATGATCACCTAAAAAATTTCGAATCAGCGGCTGCTATCGAAAACTGGCCACAACCTGTGTGGTGCCATATGTTCAACTCTACCTTAGTGGGGAATGCGCGAACATGGTTTAGCAAGCTTCCACGACGAAGCATAAATGGGTTTGAAGAGCTGCGGAAAGCATTCCGCCTAAATTTCACGCAACGAAAGAAGTGCGCAAAGAACCCTGTGGAACTAGCCAGAGTAAAACAGCGCCAAGGGGAATCCACAAGCGCTTACATGGAGCGCTTCAAGGATGAATGCATGCAAGTCAAGGCATGCCCCGAGGTACTAAAAATCTCAGGGTTCATGAACGGGATCAATAACCCAGAGCTGATACGGAAGCTAAATGATAAGGTACCCCAAAGCTTTGATGAGCTAACAAAGCGCACCAGATCCTTCATTCAAGGGGAAGCGGCAGCGGCAAACAGCAAAAAAGGTTACTCAACCTTTAAACCACAAGAACAGTCAAGGAGACAATCCAATGACCAAAGTGGCAACCGTAACAGGAATTACCGCAACTAAAATAGTGGAAGGGATAACGACAAGTACGTCCCACTCACAAAAACCCCTAAGGAAATATTCGCGACAGAGGGAGCAAATTTTCCAAAACCTCCACCCATGATAACCCCAGAAGAAAAGCGCATCGGAGGAGGATACTGCGAATACCATGGACAGAAGGGTCACACTACTAACGAGTGCGTTCAACTACGTCAGCTAATTGATAAATTAGTAAGAGAAGGAAAGATGGACCACCTCGTTAAAAACATCAAAGAAGGGAAAGATAGACAAAGGAATGGGGCCAAAAAAAAGATACCAAAAAATAAAGCTGATACAATATACATGATACAATCATGGCAGCGAAATACGAAGCAAAAAGTCAGCCAAAGATTTTCCAAGGGAAACCATATCTCTTTCCCCACCCTCACTGCGGACAACGCAGTAATAGAACCACTCACCATCGAAATACAAGCGGGAGGTCATGAGATCCACCGCATGTATGTCGATGGAGGAGCGTCTGCGGACATCATGTACGAACACTGCTTCAAAAGGCTAAAACCTGAGATACGAAACCAGTTAACTCCGGCCACAACGTCGCTAACTGGATTCACAGGTGAAAAGATTTGGCCCATGGGACAATTACGCATACTTGTGGTAATCGGTAATGAATACCATTCCACGACAGCCTGGATGAACTTCATGGTAATCAGGTCCCCTTCGTCGTACAATGGCATCATTGGGAGACCAGGGATATCAGCCATGCGCGCAGTTCTATCTACAGCACATGGAATGCTTAAATTCCCAGTGGAAGGAGGAATCGTTACCCTCTACAACACTACCGCACCTCCACGAGAATGCAACATAGTGACAGATGAAGTCCCGCGCGTTCCAGAACAGCATACGACCAAGGTAACAAACCTAAAAGTCACAATCCACCCAGATTATCCTGACCAAGAGATATCAATTGGGGGGTCACTGTCCGACAAGGGCAAAGCAGCTGTGTGCGCATTATTGCAAAAGAACCTAAACATCTTTGCGTGGGAACCCAAACACATGACCGGAGTGCCAAGAGCCATTACTGAACACAAGCTCGAAATCCGACAAGGATATCCTCCAATACGGCAGAAAAAACGTGGCCAAGCCCCAGAATGCGCAAAAGCTATCTTAGAGGAAGTACACAAGCTCGTGGACGCAGGGATCATGCGAGAGGTTTATTACCACGATTGGCTTTCCAACCCAGTGATGGTAAAGAAAAGCGATGGTAGCTGGAGAATGTGCGTGGACTTCACCGATCTCAACAAAGCATGTCCACAGGACTGCTACCCACTACCAGAAATCGATTGGAAAGTAGAATCCCTGTGCGGGTATCCTTTTAAATGCTTCCTAGACGAGTACAAAGGATACCACCAAATTCAAATGGCCAAGGAGGATGAAGAAAAAACAGCTTTCCACACGAGTCAAGGAGTATATTGCTACACAAAGATGCCCTTTGGTTTAAAAAATGCAGGAGCCACATACCAACGGTTAGTGGATACCGCATTCGAGAAGCAAGTAGGCCGCAATTTGGAGGTCTATGTCGATGACCTGGTCATAAAAAGCCATACCGAAGAAGAATTGGTGCGTGACATAGAGGAGACGTTTAAGACATTGGGAAGAATAAACATGAAGTTGAATCCCAAGAAGTGCACTTTTGGAGCAACAGAAGGCATGTTTCTTGGATACCTAATAGAACCCGATGGTATTAAACCGTGTCCAGAAAAAACAAGAGCGGTCATCGAACTACCTTCACCGCGCACACTAAAAGAAGTCCAGTCACTAAACGGCAAGCTAGCCGGGCTGAACCGATTCTTGTCCAAATCAGCGGACAAATCACTTCCTCTCTTTAAAACACTCACGAAGTGCACAAAGAAGGGAGATTTTCGATGGACTCCAGAAGCGGAAGAAGCTTTCCAGCAGCTAAAACAAAACCTAGCAGAGCTACCAAAGCTTGTCGCACCCCGACAAGGGGAAGAATTGATCATGTATCTCTCAGCGACCCATGGAGCAGTCAGCGCGGTACTACTGACCGACAGAAACTCCGTTCAAACACCTATATACTTCGTAAGCAAAGCTCTCAAGAAAACAGAGACTAACTACACTGCTATGGAGAAACTGGTCCTAGCTCTAGTATTCGCAGCTAAAAGACTGCGCAGGTACTTCCAAGCACATCCGATAGCGGTAATCACGGACCAACCCATCAAGCAGGTTATCTCTAAACCTGATGCATCAGGGCGGCTTCAAAAGTGGAGTGTGTTATTGAGCGAACATAATATCTCCTATAGGCCGCGCACCGCGATCAAAGGACAGATATTGGCTGATTTCATTAACGAGAAGCCGGATGCTGATACTCCATCACCAAAGGTTGAAGTACCATTACAAGAACCATGGGTTCTATTTACAGACGGATCCTCGTGCGCAGAAGGATCAAGCGCAAGCCTTATCCTCACCAGCCCAGATGAAACAGAGCACACTTACGCACTACGCTTTGAATTCATAGCCACAAACAATGAGGCAGAATATGAAGCATTACTGGCTGGACTACGCATAGCAAATCAAATGGGTGTACGCAACCTAGAAGCTAATGTGGATTCACGACTAGTAGCTAACCACGTGTTAGGCGAGTATGTTGCTCAAGAAGAACACATGATCCAATACCTTGATAAAGCCAAATCCTTGATCAAGAATTTTGACATGTTTTCCATCAAACAAATCCCACGAGGAGAAAATAAAAAAGCAGATGCGCTAAGTAAAATCGCATCCACAAGCTTTACACACCTATCAAAAACAGGTATTGGTGGAAACCTTGAAGAACAAATCCATCTCTGATATGGAAGTGTCCACAGTGATAGAGGACGAACATCCTACATGGATGACACCCATCATGGATTTTATTAGCAAGAGAACACTCCCCCAAGAACAAAAGGATGCTCGACGGATACGGCGCACAGCGCAGAGGTTCGAACTTCGAGACGGTATCCTATACCGGCGTTCATTCCTACAACCATGGCTCAGGTGTGTCGGACCTCTTCAGGCAGATTATGTACTCCGGGAAATCCACGATGGCTCTTGCAGCATGCACTCAGGACCACGGTCTGTTGTAGCGCGCGCTTTGCGATCCGGGTACTATTGGCCTACCATGCACCGCGACGCGCGAGACATGATTAGAAGGTGCAACGACTGCCAAGTTCCCAGACCAATTCCGCGTCGACCACAACATGAGTTAACACACATCACCTCACCATGGCCATTCCATAAATGGGGAATTGACATTGCAGGACCCTTTCCAGTCGCGCCAGGAGGACTCAAGTTCCTCATTGTCTCCATTGATTACTTCACCAAATGGATCGAGGCAAAAGCAGTGGCAAGTATCACAGGCAACCAGGTCAAACGATTCGTTTGGGACAACATTGTATGCCGCTTTGGCCTACCTGGAGAAATTATTTCGGATAACGGAAAATAATTCTGTGATAACCCATTCAAAGATTGGTGCGCGCAGTTAAACATCACACAACACTTCGCATCAGTTAAACATCCACAAACAAATGGATTAGTAGAACGCGCGAATCATAGCCTGGGTGAAGGAATTAAGGCGCGCTTGGACAGACATAAAGGAAGATGGGTGGACGAATTATCGCATGTTTTGTGGGCCCATCGCACAGAAATCAAAGTTAGCAACGGCGACACACCTTTTTATCTTGTCTACGGGATGGAAGCTGTTATACCAGCAGAAATTGGAATGCCAACAATCCGTACATTGGAAGTTAATGTCACAACAAACGATGATGAACGGCGTATTGACTTAGATCTATTGGAAGAACGGCGCGAAAGGGCAGCCATCCGCGAAGCAAAAGCAAAATCAATGATGAAGAAGTATTATGATGCACGAGTCAAAAACACTTCTTTCAAACCAGGTGACTTTGTATACCGCGCCAATGATGCGAGCCACGTAGAAGACACAGGCAAGCTCGAACCCAAGTGGGAAGGACCTTACGAGGTCACGGAGGCATTAGGCGACGGTGCGTACAGAGTGCGCGACATGAAAGGCCACGAGCTACCACACACCTGGAACATTTGCAATCTCAAGAGATGCTACCTTTAGGCCACGGCCCACACACTGACACACCTGCACTTTAGTAAGCGCTCAATAAATGTTGGTGTATTTACTTTTTTTTTCTTTCTTAGGAAATTGTCTTTTTGCACTTGCAACAATTAATAAAACGTTGTGGTTTCTAGCTAACTCCACAACACATTTCAACATTATTGCTTACATTATTCATTTATGTTTCAATTCTGTTTATATCATTGCCTACATGGCGTGCACGCACATATTAAGACCACACGAGGGCGGACAGGATGAGTAAACCTACTAAAGTACTCGTTGAGTAAGAGGGTTGCAAACCCATCAACACCGGGTCACGTATCCATGTTAAACACCTTACTATCAAGACGTTGGAGTAAGTTCATAAGTACACCCCACGATGGATGCACTTTATCGCACACGGTGCGCGTTTAACAAAACATGGACTCAAGACAATTGATTCCTACATAGTGGAATTCGAAGTACACTGCACTCCACCACATGGATTCAAAATAATTGACTCCTAAATTCGTACATACAAGCTTATGACTTTCGTACGCATCTCACAACAAGTTTGAAACGAACTAATAAACCAAGACACTTGGTTACAAAAAATGATAATCGTAGTACGCTACACATTTAAGGTTATAGACCGCAAACATTTTTTAAGTTACGGACTTAATGCACAAGTTTTGGGCTCAAATACAAGATATTATACGCACATCGTAACTCTAGATAAGTCTTTCACATAATAAAGACAAAAGAAAAAATCTAAGTACGAAACAACATATGTGCACAAAAGAGTTCCATAATTTTATTCACAAAAAAACTACGCGTTTTTACAAAGCTATAACTACGAGTTATACATATCTATACACTATGAACACGCTCAGGGGAAGGCTCTGGCACAGCTGAGCTCCCCGCCTCCTGAAGTTTCTTCTGCAACAGAGCATCTTTTGGTGACACGGTTGCCACGCTGACTGCAACACCATCCGACCGGGGAAGATGTGCAGCACCCACACCGCAGAGAGTGGCCTTCCCTGTAAGACCTTTCTTCTTGGCCGCCCTCTCTGCATGGCGCTCCAAAACTTCCTTCAGTGGCACCTCCGTCTCAAGAGCGAAGGGGTTCAGGATGTCACGCGGTCGCGCAAACACTGGCACCTGCAGTTGGGACTTATCAGGCTTTAAGAAGATGTCAGCTTCGGCCTCTGCATTCTCTGATATATGCCTCCCAACTCCCAAGTGTTAATCCCTGCATGATCACTCGGATGGGATAATCTTGGTCGCGCTTCAGCTGCGCATTGTGTGGAAGCTCAAAGAGCCTCATCTTTCCCATCGCCTGCACAAGCTCGTCGTAGGCACCCGCATTATATTCAGGAACCTCCGAAGGGGAGACCTTCAGCAGTTGCGCCTCAGCCAACTCTTCCACAGCCTGCGCCTTGCCACAAGCAACGGCGCACTCCACCACCTTCCCAAAGGCAGTCACGACCTCTGAAGACTCCAGTGTGCCCATAGCGGCCAGGCGCAAATCGTGGCTGATCAACCACCTGCAAAAACAACAACAAATACATTAGAAAAACAAACAATATACAAAAATTGAATAGGAACGTACAACAAGTACCTGGGCTCCGCAATAGTAGACATAAGATGAGGATACAACTCCTCATCATACTCTATGCTCAGTCTGCGCAGCTTCTCTTCCTGCGCCTCCACAGAGTCTTCTACCTTCTTGCCAAACTGAGCAAGCTGACCGCAGAGCTCGTTCTTCCTCTCCTCCAGGTATTTTACACCCCAGGCAAGGTCAGCCTTATATTGCTGCGATCCCCACGTTCACGCTGCAGCTCAGCCATAAACACAAGCTTCTCCTCAGTCGCCTTCCTAGCGCGCTCATCGGCAGCCAACACCTCCGCCTGAGCCTCAGCCAATTGCGCTTTGAGTTGCACAATCTGCTCATCTCTCTGAGCGAGGCTACCTCCCTCAACAACAGTTCGCGCCTTCAGCTGAGTGACCAACTCCGCCTGGTGAGCAGCAACATCAGCAAGCTCCTCTACCAACTCCTGCGCAGACATCTGCGCCGCAGCCTTCAAAGGCTCCTCCACATCTGCAACCTTAGGCGATGCGGCATGATCAGCAAAAGCCGCATCACCCCCTGCATCATGGTCCCTATGAAATGAAGAAGATGCAATTAATACGCGAATACGCCAAATAAAGAATGTTACAAGCATAAACACTTACACAAGTGGTGGAGATCTGTCCTGGTTCCTCTCGCGCTAGTGGCAGACATCTCATCTGGCGCATCTGACTCATCCTCGCCAATCAGGCAGCGCCTCCTTTTGGAGGTACCAACATAACCACCAGAAGACGCTTCCTTGTGCTTATCCCTACGAACCTCCACAATCTCCACAATGTTGGACGACTCCACATGCGTCTCTTCCTCCACGGGAGACTTCTCCTCAGTAGGAGGGACAACCCGCACTGGCGCGACAAGCACAGCTGCAGGGGGAGAATCCGGACGCTCAACAGGCCCGAAAACGGTCAGATGTCCCGCCGTGGCCTGCAATATGGGCTGCTCACCCTCCCTTAGAGGACGCACCCCCACCATCACGCGCTTAGGTTCTTTCAGCTTCATGACAGAGAACAAATCCATTTCTGCGACAGACAAAAGACAAACAACAAAGAACAAAGTTAGTTATTCAAAAGATAAAAAAGCAAAACACTTACATTATAGATGCAGTAAAAGGATGAGCACCCACCCTGGCTGTTCTCATCGAGGAAGGTTGGAACCTCGTTCGCACCATCAAAATAATTTTGGCTCAGCCCCATATGCACCAAGAACTCCTCAGGATAGGAGTTAATGGGAATGCGGTTAGCATCAATTATGTCCGCATCCGCGGCACTGTAAGAACCAGGGATAGGACGCTCATCCCTCGGCAACGACCTTTGAGTATAGAACCCAAAGCGCGACGGAACACAACATCATCTACCCAAAAGAAGTACTCTCTCTAATGCCGTAAGGAATCTACCTTCTCCTCATAGCATTGAAGGTGCCCTGCGCGTTTGGCAAAAGAAACCCATCCATGCGACCACGTTGTGTGGTAAAACGCACGAAATAGGTCAACTGTCGGATTGATAGCCAATAACCGACAATTAATCTCAAAATTTGATATCTTGGCCGCACCTATACAGTGCAGCTGTGAGATATGGAGTTGGTAGTGATTGAGCACGTTGCTCAAAAAGACAGAAATGGGTACGCGATAATTTGCGTAATCAAAAAAGCGTGTGTACAAACCAATTTTCCCATCAGGGAAATCAGCAATACACGCATTCACGTCTGGTGCTTCAGGGTGGATGTCGAGAGGAATGAAGAAGTCAGAAGAAAACTGACGTACGTCATCCTCATCCAACCTGGAGCGGAACTCATGTAACTGAGCAACCATTTTTCAACTATAAACAAGATCTACTTAATTGCGCACACGCAGTTACCTAGTAGAACGAAAGATTGAAGAAGGAAAAGCTTTGAAAAGTTTGGAAATGGTGGAAATATTTTTACCGTGTGATCCACAGTGAATGGAGGCGGTGTCTTTTATATGCATCCAAAACCCTAAAAAGGGACGCCACGTGGATCCCACTAACAAAACGTGTGGCTGGGAGGCGAAAGGTACAACACTTTTCCCCTTTTCTCGAGGCACACGTGGACACCCTCCCCGTTTTTCGAAGCACTCATCATGATATTTTTGGGACTTGATACATTGTTCCAATTTTTGGGCGGGAAATATTTGGCTCATTCCCGCCACGCTTACCGCTAGTCTCAATAGTCTAGTATCCGCGGCTACAAGCCGCGCACACTAGACTGGGGGGACATGATGACGTATAGTCTATAATTGGGCCACGAACTCAAATTATAGACATTACTAAGCCCAAACCCACCATGAGTGGGCTATCATGACAAATGACTTGGGCTGTTAATACCAACGGCTTGGGCTCACGAAGCCCAAAGCCCAACCAAAACGCATGATTAAAGGATAAGGATCTTCTATTTACGGAATAGATATCCTTACCCCGGATAAACACCACGAGTGCGAAGAGTAAGGAGCAAGATACCTACACGGTTTCTGCGCCCTATATATAGAATCATATATTCTCATTAAAAGGTACGATTTACACAATCCCTAATTCTTCGACTAAACCCTAAACCGATTACTTACTCTCACGCCGGAGTCTAATCGTGGGAGACAATCCCACGATAAGTCTAACGGTGTCGTTTGCTTTCTTAGTGCGCAGGTTTCACAAGCACTAAAGTTCTAATTGGTACGAGAGCAGGAGTCCAAACAAGGTAAGCCCAACTTTTGTATCAACAAGTTTGGACCTATATAGTGATAGAGAAAACGCCCTGACTGCAACAGAGCGGAAATTAAAACAAAAATACGTCATACGGTCAAAGACATAACTGAACTAATCAAGTTAGATGAAAATAGAAAGGAGGAACATTTTGAAATAGAGAAAAAGAATGGCGTAGTGCAGTAATAAGACAACATTCAAGTTGTTTTTGGTTTAGAGTAAACTCTAAAATACATCTGGTTTACCCCGTTTCACACTATACATCACTCTCGCGAAAGTTTCAACAAATACATCTCTCTGTTAGTAAAGGTTAACCAATATATATCCCTTGGTTAAAATAAGCCTCATCCCCATGATCATCAAATGTTAGATTTTGAAAATAATAATGAGCCAAGTTTTGTGGAATATGAGCCATGTACATATTAATCTTTCCATATGACTCACCAAATCATATATTGAAGCTACATCCGTATCACCCTCTATTACTTTCAAGCCTACTTCTAATTTACATAGTGGTAAGCAGAAGAACAAAGAATAAAAATGTGTGTATGTGTTTTCTTTCAGAAACTCAGACATAGTGGTATAGTGCATTTTCTTTTCCTTATTCAACCTCTAATGAAACACAACGCTGTTTTCATACATTGCGGAAAGAAATAAAACACACCATCATAGTGACATCAAAGAAGTAAGCATCTGAACCCGATGGTGCAATCCTGTAAAAAAAAAAAAAAAAAAAAAAAAAAAAAAAAAAAAAAAAAAAAAAAGTTATTAAGAATTCAATATTTTCACAAAAACCCTAATCGGTATGCATGTATAACCGTAAATACAAACAAAATTGGAAGGGACAAAGAGAATAAAGTATAACGAACCTTTTGCACCAACCAATTTTAATAATGAATTGAAAACGACAAATCAATTTGGATGATTATAAAAATAGAGTTTTGGTCGGGTAAAAGGGATCTAACATAGTAAATGTGTTTTGTTTATAGTACTTCGGATCTGAAAAGGACAAAGTGTTTTGTAGTTCTTAAACTTAAGTAGAGATCTAACGTGACATTATAATCATATGTGGCATTGTTTAAAAAATAAAGTGTCATTTGGTTTGTAGATGAGTTTATATTAGAATTTTTTGAATGTAAAGTTGTATATTACGATTTGGATTAGGAGAGAGAAAATATATAAATGAATTATTAAAGAATTTTGTTTGAATATATATATTAAAAAATGAAGATGCTAGTTAAAAAGGGGAGAGGGTCCGTTTACTTGCAAAAAAGACAAAAAAAAGTTGTCACAAAATCTCTTCAATTGTCAGTAAACCATATGAGGAGTAGTTTTTCTGTGATTCTTTATGTTTGGGCTGCATGTACTATTTAAAAACGAAATATCTCAACCAAACAAAATTTTTTACTTTGGTATCTAATCCTAATGCCTAATACCTCAAAACAAACGGCTCCTAAAATAAAAGTAGACTTGTAACCGGCTAACGACGTAACAGTAAACTAGTACACAGAAAGTCAGAAAGGTCGATATTTCAAGGCTTTGGGCTTTAATAACAAAAAAGTTTAAAGGTCACACAAAATAACAAGTTAGAATAAATTTTCAATTAGCCCATCTCCAATTTCTCCTGTCTACGACCACCGCCCTTGTCATTTTTTTCCCCTTATAAATCAAAAACAAGGAGACATACAGGCTCCGGTGGAAAAGCAGGATATAGAATAGTAGAAATCCAAGATTGTGATTTTTTTCTCATATTGTTCCTTATCAACCTCACTCAATCAATCAGGTATTTCTTCACTCTCTTTTTTTTTTTTTTTTTTTTTTTTTTTAGTTATATAGAAACCCTAATCGGTGTTTCGTTACTCACTTGCAATTGAATCATCCCTAAGTCCACTTTCTTATGTTTTAGGTTTCGCAAATAACATCATAGTGCAATAGTAATACCTTACCTCTGGGTAATTAAGCAAAATTACATTCTTTTCTATGCGTTTATGCCGCGCCTCAGTTGAATTAGTTATATATTCTAAACGGATATAACTTGTTATGTCTCGGATATTGCTCATGGCATTAGGTTACCCGCGGAGTCAGGGGGTGTTTGTTTAAGCTTATATGTGGGCTTATGGGCTTATTTTATTTTGGCTTATATTTCATAAGCCCCAATTTTTCGGCTTATATAAGTTTATCACTTCGTAATTAACTTATTTAAGCTCACAAGCCGGAAAATTAGGGCTTATAAAATATAAGTCGAAACACAGATAAGCTCATAAGCCACATATAAGCTTAAACAAATATCACTAAAGTAACTAGTGATTTTGACTCTTTTCCTGGCACATGTGTAACTAGTGAGGTATGAACCCTAGATCTCTTGTTAGGCGCTCATAGCTAAACTAATATCACTAAAGTCAAAGAAAGTATATAGTTGTTGGTCGAAGCCTATAATGTCATTCTGCGTTAAGCCTTAAGATTAGGAAAATGATTGAGAGGCCTAAAAGTGTCACTAATTTTATGCTTAAATCTACGTGCTGTCACCAACAGGATATCCTGGCAAATAAGTTTAGGCATGCGATTAGTCATATCAATTAGGCATGCCAATCAATGCGTAAGATTATAGTGTCTAATAAACTTTATGTTTTGTTTTGTATAGTGGAAAGTTAGTTTGGGACGGAGGGAGTGGTAAATACCGTAAATTGATTGCTTGCTATCATTCTTGCAATGTTAATAATCGTCTTCATGACGGTAACATATAGGTAGCTGGTGAAGGATTCAGTATCTGTCTTTCAGTCTTGTGATGGCGTCAAAGAAGAAGGAATCAGAGGGCATTGCGCTTCTCTCTATGTACGGAGACGGAGACGATGATGATATGGAACAAGACGCCAGTGATAATGAAGCTGTTGCGGTGGAGAACAAGGAGCACAGTGAAGTGGCTGGGAGTGAAGCTGCTGATATGGAAGAAGATGGTATAGCAGACGCTGATAAAAGCTATGGTTATGGAAATAGTAATGATGCTAATGACAGCAGGACACCGGTTTCTATAGATAGATTAACGTCACCTCCAGCTCAGCAAGTGATTGGTGCGGAGTCAAGTAGAGGTAGGAAAGAGACTTTAACGATTGTTGATTATGGGCATGACGAGGCTGCGTTGTCACCTGAAGCAGAGGTAATTTTATATTCTTTGCGTTTCTGTTTTTTATGTATTTGATTTGATTTTATAAAGTTGGTAAATGTTGTTTATTTTGAATGTGCTCTTAATTTGTCTTTTCTTTGAAGAAAGTCCATTTATTAAGTCTTTCTTTATTTGGGAACGGTGCAGTCAAAGACGCTGACACCCCTCATGTTCCAACCTTGAAACCTCAGTGAAAAATAGGGTTACAAAAGTGGTTGTTGATATGAACAGGATAATAGCTAATGTGGTGAACATCTAATAAAGTGAGGATATGTCATAAGAACAAGAGTTCTTAGACGTAATTCCATAGTTGATACGAATTCACAAAGTACTATATAAGCTGTTCCCCTTTTGTATGAGATTATATTTGTTGTTTCGGACCTAACAATCACTCTGAGGCTCTTCTAGTTGCTGGTTTAAAGGCATTGATTTACCTTGTAGAATTGTCATGTCAGCTCTTTTCTCAATAGGCCTAAATATAGACTTATATACACTGTTCATGTGATGTAGGTTAACAAATTATGACATTGATGCCACTTAGGCAGTCAAAAATATACTTTCCCTCTTTTTCATTGTGCATGCGTCAAAGATATTTTAAAAATTAGTAGTTCTTAACGTGCTTGTCCCGTTATATACAGGATGGTTAAAGTTCATACATCAATAGATTAGGTTTGGACTTATTAGCTAGAGGTAGTTTTTTTTATCCAATAGATGCAACTGTCGATCTGTTTATGGTTTTTACTTCAGTTAAAGTTGCACATGTTTAGGGGAGCCTCTTAGGTTGCTCAACAAACAACGCCTTGGTATAAAACAAGGTTAATAGTATTATGTCAAAACGAGTTACAGATTTTACATATTTTTTAAATGTCAATGTTTTCGTGGTTTCTAACTTTCTGAAAAATCGTTTTGGTTGCAGGAAGGGGAAATAGCAGCAACAGGTCGTGTAATGTTTGGCGCAGAGCTTCAAACTGTAAATGGTACGTTTTTTAATATTATACCGGCATCCTATGTTGTTTCACCCACCTCTAAGTATGAGAATACATTGTTCTAATGTAGGCTTTTAATGAAGTAAAAATGGCTATCTTATGGAAATTAGACTGTTTGACCTGAAGTGCAACGTTTTAATTACCATTGAGATGCTTCTGCCAGTATCTTAGTCATCGCATTTACACCTATGAATGGTAAATTGGTAAGGCATAGACTTGTTTTTTGTTTCAAATACACTTGCAGCTTCCTTCATGGTTGCATGAGAATAATGTTGGGTGGTAATAATAATATAATAATGAAGGGAGGCGTGAGAGACGTGAGACATGATATGTCGTTAAGGTTAACCCAGGACTGAAACATTGTTACATAGGAACTTTTATATTCACCTACAAGTGTTGGAAGGCTGAAATACACGGTGATACTCTCTATTTGTGATTTTGTTAACTGTAGCCGATAGTGGAGACTGGTAACCTGTTGACTTTAGATTCATCTTATCACTTGACTAAAAAGCATAAAAATATTTGTATTCACTTCCATTGATGGATCAACTGGATCATCATTTTGGCTCAATTTCAACAAATAGGTATTAGGGGCCTCAACATTGCAACAAGTAGCTTGTTATATGCAATAAGGGTCATAAATATAACATATTGTAGGATTCCAATACCTAGGTGCTTCAGATTGTGCGAGGAAATCATAGCTTGTGTTGTAAATAATCCTAAATTCCCAACGTAGATGCATTTTCCATATTTTGGTGCTTACAACACTGATTGGTTTATGCAGCCTAGTTCTTTTTTAAGTACGCAGCCAGAATTATGTGGATCATACTTGCTGTTGAGGCTACCGATAAAAATTTACTATAAGCTAAAAGGAGTTTGGATATATTTTATATTTGGCCACAAATTCAGCTAGTTAAGTTACGAATTCTTAATGGTATATGGTCTTTAACTATTCTGTTCAAAAAAAAAAAAAAAAAAAAAAAAAAAAAAAAATCGTCTTTAAGGATGGTAACTTTGAGTTGTAATTTACATTATCAATCTGAGCAAGTGAAGTTCTTTAGCACAGGAAGGAGATAGAGAATTCATCTATTATATATAATCCAAAAAGGTTATGCGCTAGATATCCTTTTTTTGGTGGCACAAATGTGAAGATTAGGAATTAACATTTTTGTTCATTTTATGTATTGAAGCAAGTGAGAATAAATACTGACATACAATTCTTAGGGTGTGTTTGGTAGGGAGAAAAAAAGAAAGAGAAATGGAATTATCTCCAATTCCTTTGTTTGGTATGTCAAGAAAAAAAAAAAAAAGTGGAGACTTAAATTTCTTTCCCAATTCTCCATAGTGCAATCTTTTGTATCTTTATTTCCATCCCATTTTGAATGGAAATGGTTTTCTCTAGGTTGTTGTGTTTAGAAAGTGACCAAAGTCAATAACAATATTGATACTGGGCATTCAAAATAATTGTACGACACAATTTTTTTTATAATTTATTTTAGCCATCTCATTTCTTTTCTTTCATTTCATTTTTTAGAATTGTTATTAAAAAATAATTCTTTTAAATAATTTTTATAAAAAATAAATTAAATTTTTTTATAAATAAATTTTTAAAAAAATAAGTTTTTTTTACAAATAAATTAAAAAAATATTTTTTTAGAATTGTTATTTAGAAAAAATAAAAAAATTTAAATAATTTTTATAAAAAAATAAATTAAATATTTTTTAAATAAACTTTTTAAAAAATAAGTTTTTAAAAAAATAATAAAATTTTCAAATATATATTTTTTTAAAAATATAAATTATAAAAAAAATATTTTTTAAATATATATTTAGAATTGTTATTTAGAAAAAATAATTTTTAAAAAAAAATCAACAAATATATATATATTTTTTTTCATTTCTCGAGTCAAGTTTCTGTTGTTACCAAACATTAGAATTGAACAAAATTCTCTACTGATTTCTATTCTCTGACTTTCTATTCTCTGCTTCATTTCTATTCTCTGAAATTCTCTTTACCAAACATACCCTTAGTGTATACTATTGGGGAATTTAGGAAAAGGTTTGCTTTTTGCCAATTAGGAACTCACTGGAACATAAGTTGGCAAAAATACCATGGTTAGGTGAAGTCTGTAAAAGAATGGAGATGGAAGCTTTTGGAAAACACCTGATAGAGTGAGTTCTAACTTCTAAGGTAACATAAAAAAATAAGGCGTGCATCTGTGCGCCTCCTGTTAAATATCTTCACATAGATAAATGGTCAAATAATGCCAATAATAAGTTTTGAATGTTTATTCAAGATGATGTATTAAGATCTAATGGATATGGAATTAGATGTTTATGTGCTAAATGTCTATAATAAACTTTACAAGGGGAATGTATTGACATGAGATGGTTGAAGTTATTTATAATGGCTCATAAGAATGTGTGGGTCCTTGTGATGAAACAATAACATTAGTTATCAAGTCATCAAAGGCTTGTTGATCTATATAAAACTTGATTGTGCACTAGTGTGAAAGCAAGTCTCTTTGTAGATTTTCCCAATAAGAGATATATGGAGTACCATATTTCCAGTGTTGTAAATATCGCTCGGCGGTACCTCGGCGGTCGACCACCGCCAAGCGCCAAGACCGATATGGCGGCGATATATCAGTGATATATCGGAGACCATAAATTATATAGAAATTTATGTATATTTTTGAAATACAACATAAATTATAAAGGAATATGAAAAAAAAACCCTAGATCTAGGCTAGATCTGAAGTAAATATGAAAAAAAAACCCTAGATCTGAAGTTAAACGGCGTTGACCGGCGTGAATCTGAAAAAAAAAACCCAGATCTGGCGTTGACCGGCGTTGACCGGCGTTGACCGTCGTTGACCGACCGCCGCCAAGGCCGATTTTTGACCGATTTTGACCGCCAAGCTCCGATTTTGACCAAAACGCCAAGTTAGACCGATATGGGAAATATCGTGGCGGTGGACCACCGCCAAGCGCCATGGCGCCGCCATATCGGCCGCCATGGCCGATTTTTACAACACTGCATATTTCAATGATATATCATTGTATTATATTGATGGATGTGAAGTGCATGCCACTGATTTACTCTCTCTGGCTGTGAATAGCATGTAGCAAGGTTTAATAAGCCATTGGTGTTTTTAGACGGACATGACCAAATGACAGATTGTAGCATATTTCGTAAAGGCAACCGAAGATGTAGGGCCAAGCTTGATGAAATTTATGGCTGATAATTCGATAAGTCGTATGTTTTTTTTAGAAAACATGGTACGTTGGCACAAAGCAAAGTTTTGATGTTTTATATCAACTTAACTCTGTAGATACGGCAAAAAAAAATGTCTAAAGACTATTGAAAGATAAAATATTTTTTAGGTCTATATTGAATCACAAACATGAATCTGCAATTTTGAAGCTATTTGATGTTAATTACTGGAAGCGGGTCTAGAAAGAAGTTTTAATTCACAGAAACCTCATGTGGTCAATCTTAGTAAGGGGAGTTGTGGTCTGTGAGAGGCTTTAGCCATGATGGTTATTACAAGGCTAGAAAATACTCTAGGGATATTTATGGTATAAAGGCCTTTTTCATGGCAAATGGTCAGGTGCACACATTACTAGATAGTTAAACACAAATTAAAGCAGAATAAAGCACAAAGAAGAATGTACTTAAAATGTTGAATTTCTCAAATCGTTGTTAACATTAAAGTTTCCTTCTTATCTATTGAGAATCTGTTGTTTTCAATTTGAATTTGACATTGAAGTCTGAATGTTTAGATAAAGTTAACACTAACATTCAATCACGCATTAATTGTTGACACTTAATCAACCTAGAAGTACTGTGAGTTAATTTATGGTTAACAAGTTGGAAACCATTGAGCTTTAATCAAGCACCATCTCATGAACATAGTAGCATAAAGACAAGAGGTAAAGAACAGACACATTCCTCAGGGAGGTGAAGAATGTAGTGTTGGCTTTTTAACATTATCTTTCTTTCTTGTCTGTTTTTCTGCTTTAAAGTTACAAAGATACTTCTTTGGCTCTAGGTTTATCAAAATATTGTGGGAATTTTTTTTTTTAGTTTCATTAAATGGATCAGGTATCTTGTTTTGCCCTCAGCGGACCTCAGTAAATATTTGCCAGTTGTATGTCTGAAATCATTATTATAATTGTTACTTCACATTTAAGAGCTATGAAATCCTCTAGTTCACATTGTGTTTTTTGTTCTTCATGTATTAGATTTGTTGCCTTTATAATTGGTTAAGTAGCCTAAGTTGAAAAAAGATTCTGAGTCTGAATATTCATCATGTGTAGGAACACCACCAGGAACTGCACAACTATTAACGCCAAACACGCAATCAACTCCTCAGTCATCTGAATATGTTGATCAGTCACAATCTGATGCAATGACCTATAAAGGAAATGCATCAGACTCTGCAGCCCCTGAAGAAGCCGTTAATATTGCCAAAGATGGAGAGAAGGAAATGGATCCCTTGGACAAGTTTCTCCCTCCACCACCAATGACAAAGTGCACTGATGAATTGCAAGTAAGTTGATGCAGTATTTACGTTTTTACATATCTCATTTTCAAAATTTTCTAAGCAAGGTTACTGCATTCAGTATGTCTCTAAAATGGAGAAATTATAGGATACTAACATCAGCCTGTGACCCTGATTAGCCGAGGCAGCACATAATGAAGTCTACTGTATTTTTAGACAGTAAATCTTTGTGGTTCTTAAAGGAATTAAGGGGGTGTTTGGACTTTGGATTAGCTTGTGGTTATTTAAATTTTGGAAGAGTTCATAAGCATACATTTTCCAACTTATGAGCTTATCGAGGTGAGCTTATGGACTTAAAAAGCCATAAGCTCAAGTTGATCAGCTCATAAGCCGAAAGAATTGAGCTTGTGAACTTTTTCAAATTCAAATAGAAGCCCGGAAAAAGACACTAATAAGCCAAGTAACTTTACAAGTTGACTACTCAACATGATAATAGTCTTCTCTTTAAGTTTTACATGGGAATTATTATATATATATATATATATATATATATATATATATATATATATATATATATATATATATATATATATATATATATATATATATATATATATATATATATATGTGTGTGTGTGGTGACTGGAGATTGTTGTGCTTTTCTATCTGTTTATCCTTTTCATGTGTCTTTTGACTTTTCTGTATGGTTTCTACTCAAGAGAGTTTCGTTGGAAGTGTTGGTTTTTTTCTGGTTGTTTGGCGTTCTTTGTTACTGATATCTTTTTAAAGTGCAGAGAGGGGGTTGAGGGTATTCGAGTTATTTGTGACGCAATGCTCACTCTGATGCTAGGGTACTGATAGATGCCAGTTTTGCTATTATTATTATTGTCATTTAAATTGTGGAAATTATATTTATCTATCAAATGAGTCTACTGTCTACATGTTACTTCATTAGAGAAAGGCTAAATTCTCCTAATTATTACTCTATTGGACAATTGTCAATGATTAATCCACTTATGGAAGTCAACAATTTACATCACATCGATTGTTGACCAGCGTCCACTAGGAGGATTTAGCATTCGTGTGCTAGCATCTTGGTAGGTATTAATTTAGATAAATATTCCGAAGCATAGGTATATTAGGAAGAATTATGGGCAACGAAATCCATATAAACGGGGTTAGGGTTGTAGTTCAATTATGTTTATCTGATAAAGTAGTTTGGTATCTATCAACTCGGTTAGCCAGTCGATAATTTACTATTCATTTATTCACAATATCCTAGCTGAGTATTCTCAGGAATCATTTGTATTGTCATTTACTTCATATCTTTATACTTGGATGCTAATCACTTTTTCTCTGTAATATGGAATCCATAGTGACTTATTGAATTGTTAAAAGACTGGTCTCCTACTTTTGCATATTTGATGTAACTTTCAGTTTACAAGTTTTCGTGAGTAATATTAGTATTGTGTCTTTTGGTGCAGGAAAAGATCATCAGGTTTCTGAAGCTGAAAAAGGAAAGTGGGAGAAGCTTCAATTCAGAAGTGCGCAATAGGAAAGAATACCGCAACCCGGACTTCTTGCTACATGCTGTAACTTATCAGGACATTGATCAGATAGGATCTTGCTTCAGTAAAGATGTTTTTGATCCTCATGGTTATGACAAAAGTGACTACTATGATGAGATAGGTATGCCTTTATTCTTTCTATTATTTTATCTTAATCTATCTCAATACGTCCTTCTTTAAAATTTTATAAATAGTTGATATTACACGTAATTTATTAACAATGGATAATTGTTTCGAGGACGAGTGGCCAAATAGGCAGATAGGTGCAAAACAGGTCGGTCGGGTTGGGGTGGCCTTCAAAGTTTGCTTTTTGTTTTTGATTTCGTAAATCTGTAAGGTGTTCAATTATAGACTACTAATCTGAACCTTTTTTCCTTCAACAAATAAGTTTTAGGTTTCACGTAACTGAATACATTTAAGATATTTTCAACCCATTCAACCTATTTGATCCATTGACTTTTTAGTTAAATTTATAAGTTTGCTCAAAAAAGTTAAATTTGAGAGGTTAACCCATTTATCATGATAGAGATTAAAAAAAATAAAATAAAAAATAACCCGCTCTATCTATTTTGTATATAACTAGCTTAAAGTTGCCATCTCTAATTTAGGTGTGACTTAAACCACATGGCGTGTAGGCATTGTTTAGATACACTTATTCTACATTCCATTGCCTGTTAGTTACTTTGATATGCAAGTTTGAACCTCTTTTACACATGACCTTTTTCAATGTTTATTTCTTATGCTTGATTTCTGTGTCCCAAAACCTGTTGTTACATGACTTGTTCCTGTAGCTACGGAATTGTACTCGTTAATACATGTTCTTTCAAGACAATTTTTATCTCTTTATTTGTATTTGTTTATAGCCAAAGTTTACTGCTTGACGTTATTCAGTTATAAATTATCATTATAACAGAGGCAGATATGAAAAGGGAATTGGAGAGGAAAGAGCAAGAGAAAAAGAAAAACCAAAAGATTGATTTTCTTTCTGGCGGAACCCAATCAGTAGCTTTTCCAACGCCAAAAATCGTGCCAATTCCAGGTAAACATACTATGCATTAATGGGGTGATTTTAGTTGACCCCCATTTTTTTGTCAAGTCTTTATTGTTTTTTAATATTGACATATCTGCAGCTGCTGTTGATACTGGCACTAGCACCCGGGAGGGGAGACCAAATAAGAAATCCAAGTGGGATAAGGTATCTTTTGAGCTTTTTGCATGTTACACTCTTTTGGGTGAGTTGCAACTTATATACATAGTAGATGATTCACTAAGCTAATTTGGATCATTCTATTATTATCATTTACTCAGGTTGATGGGGACCGGAGGCCCCCTCTAACCACAAGCTCACAGGACTCTGTGTCAAGTGTTGGGTCACATGCAGCACTTCTAACTGCTGCTAATGCTGGGAGTGGGTACACAGCGTTTGCGTAAGTCTTCTACACTCTCTTATAAATAATCATCCTATCTGTTCCCATGGGTTGAATCTTCTTTTCATGGAGCACCTCCGAACCAAATGTTATCATCCTATCTTTCACTGTTGGTTTCAGTTTCTGTTAAGACTCTTTTTAGTTGATTAAGTTTATCAGTAAGTAAATAATATGTTAATTATGATTGGTCAAAATTGCCTCTTTTTAGATGTGGTTTGAAACTGGTTATATATCAGGTTGACCTGAAACATTTTGTCCAAAAAGTTGTCATTTTATTATAGATAATTAACGTGTGTAAATGTGCTTAGGAATTTTCTTTATTATCTCAATAATATGATGTAATATAATTTTATATAATGAAATGAATAGGAGGTTATATATGGATAAAAAATAGACCGGGGCTTTAGACAAATTTGATTCGTTGCCTTCAAGGCCGTTTTTCTTTGAATTTTACCTGTTTACACATTAGAGATACCCATCTATAAGTAAGTTATTAGAAATGGCCACCTCTACTTTTTTAAATCGTCCAATGCATAATTGTAGGCTTCTTAATTGTCTGTTTGTGAAGCTATTTTTTGTGGCATCTTTTAAACATTAGATGTGTGTTCTGCGAATATCTAGTTTTTGATATTTTTTGTTGGATGATTTACAGGCAACAAAGACGGAGAGAGGCAGATGAAAGAAGGTCAAGCGACAGGAAGTTAGATAGAAGATCATGAACGACATGTATTTACTCCAATCATGACTCTGAAATTAGAAAGAATTTCTTCTTTTGTTGAATGAGGTTTTCAGGGAAGTGATTATCTGTATTTTTCCAAAATGTGCAAGAACAATGTTTTACAGAATATAGTAATTTTTTTGCTCCTACATCTGTCTAGATTCCTAGTTTTAAATGAAATCGGTTAAATGTGCATGTTACTCACCTCAAAAGTCTATAAGCATGTGGTTAAGTTCGGGGTAGCAGATTCCGTAATCATAGTTGATATATTCTTAAAACTATAAAACTAGAAAAAATAGACATAAAAATGTTGGCGGGTATAGGCAACACGACTAGGAAATTTTGTATGTCGATTTTAAGGGCCTGATTGGTTCAAAGATAGGAAAGGTAAAAATAATGGTAAAAGGAATACAATGCAATATAATGAGCATTCCCCTCAATTTGTTGAGGAATAAGGTATTACCCAATAATAGCTAATGGGCATTACCTTTTAATCAAGCTCTATCAATCATTATCTTTCTCATTCTTACCTATTATAACCCTTAACCAAGCGGGCCCTAAGTTTTGTTTCTTTAAGGTACTGACGATCCACTTGAGAGTAGCAACCATGTTGAGTAGTGCACTTGGTACCAATAGACATGGAGCAAGCTACACATGAAACTCCTTATAACTTTCCTGCTTTTAACCCGGTAACAATCCAAGTAATCATTTACATCTTTAATAATGGATTATAACAAGAGCAAGCTACATAAATGGTCTTTATGGTTTAGTCAAAATCGCAAAAATCATTAATCACTTGTTCCTTTTGCAAATTGTATTGTTGGGTAGGGGGTTTCGAGAAACTGAAAAACAAAGCCAAACAGCTCAATCCTAAAAAAATAAATAAATAAATAAATAAATAATAAAAAACCTCGGAACCGAAAAAACCCGCTTATCATTTCGGTTTCGGTTTCTATTTTTTAAATATTCGTGGGTAACCGAACCGTGTATATACACGGGTTTTTTTTTTTTTTTTTTTTTTTTTTAATTAAATATTTAAATAATTGTACAAGTATTGATTATATTATTGTACTATTTTTATTTTATAACGACTTTTTTCTTCTAATGTTTAACATCAGCTAAACATCTATGTGTGAAAATTGATTAATTTGATCATAACCTATAAACGTCAGATAGATAATTTTGTTAATCAGTTATGTATTATGTGTTTTAGAATGCAATTATTACGAGGAAATAACTTTAATTTATTCAACGTTATTTAATTATATTAAAATGATATTTTACATTCTTGATCATGTAATTGTTTATGGTTAAACTCGATTAAACGTCTAAAATAGCTAACCATGACCTGAACCGCGTGTAACCGCTCATTTTCGGGTATCCGCATGTCCGGTTACTCACCTAGTACGGTTCGGTTTTGGATAATAAAATGAGTTACGCGTCCCATAATGAATATTTTTAAATCTTTCAACTAAACCCGTATTGTTTGGTTTCACATTTGATCTTTTAAGGGCGCATGGCGTGGTTATGGTGCTATAATGCTAGTTTTACCCGAAGTTGTGATGTCAATGCTGTGAAAACAAGAGTTTTTGTTTGTCGTTTTTTTTAAAGTGTAATTGCGTATTTTTGTGGGTCTCAGTTTTTAATGTTACAATTATAAGTAAAAAAGATTTCAAAATAGTTACCACCGTAACACTGTTTTGTACGTAGTATATGGAAGCAGTGGCGGATACAGGATTTTAAACCGTGTGTGGCATGAATCTTGGCTCGTTTCGCTTCGTGTAGTTCTTAATTTTAGTAGTTCATTAATTAAGGTAAAACTAGTGTTAAAAGTTACGTATAAATATTAATAAGTAAATGACTAGTATCGAACCTGAGACCTCGGGATTGCACACATTGCAAACAAGAATAAAGTATATTAAATATATATATGTTATATGTATCGTATATATATATATATATATATATATATATATATATATATATATATATATATATATATATATATATATATTTAAACACTTTAGGGACTTAATGATCGTTAAATATTAACTGTAAGTATTAACTATCATTAGTAACGAAAGAATGAGGACTAGAGTGTAACTAGGAGCCAAGAAGGTTCTGGAACACCCTCTTGGGTCCTAGGCCGGTCGACAAAGGGGAGGGGAAACCCAATCCAACACAAACTTGTCCTCCAAGATACTCTAGTATAAATACAAGGCCAAGGGTTAGACTTTCACATCTTTTGTGCACACACACAAAACCCTAAAACCTTTTCTCCTCTCTTTTCTTTCTTGGCCGATCGGCACACAACCCCACAAGGGTTTGGGTCGATTTTTTGTTAAGCAAAAACAAGTGTTTTTCGTTTACTTGCATAAACCTTTATTCGTTGGTAGTTTGTGTGTACAAGAACGAGGTAATTACTCACTATAGTAATTATCAAGAGATCGATAAACAAAACGGTAAGGGGTTTATTATTGATCTATTTTACACAAGATTCAAGGTTTATTGAAGTGCATCGGGTACGTTACTATTTATGTTTTAGTTAATCTTTATATGTGTTATACTTCATCCTAGCTTCCGCATAATGTGTTATATTGATTGTCAAACTCTAACAGTGGCATCACGAGCCATGTATAACATGTAATTGATTACTAAAACGTAATAAAAATCGAATCTTTAAATGTTTTAGATACATGTTTTTGATCTAGGGTTTTTTTCTTTAATTTTTTTTTATAAAATTTAAACCCTAACCCTAATTTTTTTTTGGGGGGGGGTCGATTTCCACATTAAACCCTAATTAGGGTTTGTGGTTTAACTTAACCCTAGGTCTTTAACCGGTTATTTGAACATACTTGTGACCTATGTGCTAATTGTTAGGTTAATTCCATGACAAAACATGCATGTTAGTCATGGATCTTGTTGTTTTGATTTATTTGTCACATGTTTTAGATAGATCTAAAATTGGGAAAGACTCCAATACATATATATTAAAATCAATTTATATGCTATGTGGTGTGTATATTATCTTTGGCTTTGCAATTGATTATTCAATGTATGTGACTCTCCTCCATCAAGAGGAGAAGACCTTAGTTGATTACATGCAAGATTATACCTAGACTTGATTTTATTAGGATCTTTTTCTAATAAGGATTGCATGTGGCTAATTGTTTCACTATTATTATTATTAGTTGTTATGTTTTTCTTTAAATTACTTGTCTTTTTATTGTTTCTTAATTGTTGAACTAGTTGTAAGCAATAAAAAGGGTGATTTTAGTAAAGAAAATAATACGGACTAATAATGGTGAAACCCTAAAGTGATAAAGATTGAATCTTGCGGAGTCTTAGATGCCAACAACGGTTCGCTTCGCACGGTAATTCGCTCCAAGGCGAGACTAGCAAGATTCATACTTTATTGCATGATTTTGAGATCGAATCCATAAACTTTTTGTTTGATTGATGTTTTGTACAAATATGCTTTTAAAATTAAGTCTTTTAAGACAGTATTCATAACTGTGATTTGAAGGCTTATAAAAGAGCCTTAGAGTCTGCCTTGGTTATCACAATCTTGAATATGTCTTAAACGAATTACTTTTAAAATCATAATTGTAGAAAGTCATCTTAGGGTTTATTAAACCTCAAGTAAAACCTTGTGTATTAATTTCACGAATTGGTAATAAAAAGTTTTTTTTTGAAAACTTATGCTATAAAGATGAGTGCATGCATCTTTATACATATTTTGATTTAACATATCAAAATTGAATACCCTTATAATTTAAGTTACATGCCATCTATCTATAAGGAACAATTGGAATTTTAATTTAGTAAACGTGAGACCTAGGCTAAATTACTATAACAAGGTAAAATTCTTTTAACGCGTGAGACCATAATTGTAATTTTACACTTTCTAAGGTAGACGACTTAATTAAGTTGTGCGTGAGACCTAGAACTTAAGGCATGAGATGGGATAAAACATGCTTACAAGGCAAATTGATGAATCAATTTGATGTAATTCCCATAATGATCTAGGAATTGAAAACCTTGTTTGCCAATTATTGTTCGACAGATTACTATCTTTTGTACTTTCACCGCTAGCAGATCAACTGATGTGGTGGAACTATGTAGAGTTAGGTCCTAGATTTTCAAGAAAATTTTGGTGGTTATATGAATATAGCTATGGGTATTTTATTTTCTTGAAGATATTTATTATCGAAAATACTAATGTTTGAACTTTTATCTGTAGATATGGCTCAACCCGATAACCCAACTTTGATTTCTGCTTTCAAGAGTCATCTTGAAATAGAAAAACTGACTGGAAAGAATTTCAATGATTGGCACCGTTCGCTCAGAATTGTCTTGAGGGCGTCCGGAAAGCTAGATTATTTGACCGATGAATGCCCAGCTGAGCCTGCTGTTACTGAACCAGAAGCAGTTAAGGCGGCATGGAGGGTGGAACATGCTAAGT
This sequence comes from Artemisia argyi, assembly GCA_030686995.1. Lineage (NCBI taxonomy): Eukaryota > Viridiplantae > Streptophyta > Magnoliopsida > Asterales > Asteraceae > Artemisia > Artemisia argyi. The sequence goes on along the minus strand of CM060676.1, from coordinate 70,029,645 downwards.
TTAATGAGGTTGCTTGTTTAATGCTCACTAGCATGAGTGCTCAGTTACAAAAGAAGTTTGAGTTTTTTCCCTAAAGATATGCTTGAGGTACTTAAGCAGTCTTATGAGAAACTACCTGCAGTTGAATTGTATGATGAACTTGACAAGCTACATAACTGCAAGCATGGTGATGGTAAACCAGTTGAAGATTATGTGACTGAGATGAAGGAATCTTTTGACCAGCTTCACAGAATTGGATTTGGTTACCCGAACAATGTGCAAGTGCACTTGATCAACATGTCCCTTAACAAGGACTTTGCTGTTTTGTGCATAATTTCAACATGCACTGCTCGGGGAAGACAGTCTCAGAATTACTCGCACTGCTTGTTGATTATGAGAAAAGTCTACCAGCCAAGGTCAAGGCTCCTACCCCGCAAGTGTTGGCAATTCATGGGGGGAGAATCCAGAAGAAATCGCATGTGAATAAAGGCAAAGGGAAAGGTAATAAAGGCAAGCAAGTCATGGCCTATCAACCTCAACCCAAGATGAAGCAACATCAGCCTAAGCAGAACAAGGTGAATCCGCCAAACAAGAAGGATCAGACTTGTCACCATTGTCATGAAAAGGGCCATTGGAAGTGCAATTGCCCTCTCTACATTCATGACTTGCGACTCAAGAAGCAGGGGAATGATGCTGGTAACCCCAGCACATCAGGTGCGTTCTTTATGATTGAATTATTCACTCTTACTCCTAAATTGAATTCATGGGTATATGATACGGGATGTGGCATTCATATTTGCAATACCATGCAGGGGTTTAGAGTTGAGAGAAAGCTGGCCTATGTGTGGAAAACTAGAAGGGGGGGTTGAATAGTTTACCGCTTTTTAATTCCTTTTTAACTTGAATATCTTTAAAAAAACTTTTACGTTTGCTTAAAGATATAAACACAACGTTATATGTTTGATTCTTTAAAAAGTTTTTCATGTGAATAATAATTCTAACTTTACTAGTTTCATACTTTGAAAAGCTTTGCTTGTGATGATCCTAACTTTGCTTGTTTAGTTCTTTGAAAAGCTTTACTTTTATTTGAAGATATAAACACATCTTTACTTGTTTAGTTCTTTGAAAAGCTTTATATGCAACTAGCAATTCTAACTAAAGAAAAACATGTAATAAGCAAAGATGAAGAAAGAAACGATCCAACCACAACACGATTGTTTATCGTGGTTCGGCTACAAGGACTCTTTTTCCTTGCCCTACATCCACGCCCCGAGTTTCCAACTCGAGAGTTATAAGCACTAATCAACAAGCTCCTTTCACCGGCGGAGAAAACCTTTACAACGTCGCTTACACTTTTACCGACACTAAGCTAGATGTCGAGTTCTTTACCAAGGGTACAACCACTCCCGTTAGTTCTTTTACAAGGGTACAACAACTCCCGACACACTACGTATTTTGAGGCCTAAAATACTAACCACTTACTTCTACATACATGACACAAATGAAGTATAAACTACCAAAGCTTATATATGACCAAGTTAGCAAGACTTGCAACTTTAGAGTTGAAGCTTGTAACTTCTTGAATGATCTTGTGAAGTCCCTTGCTACATAAGAGAATCACACAAATCAAAATGTTACTGAGTTAGTTGAGAGAGTATGTGAAAATATGTCCTAAAAGGGTTACTCAAAACTAACAAATGGTTTGGTATTTATAGCAAACTATTCTGCAGGTCTGGCGGATACGACAGACCCCTTAGAAGGGTTCTGCCCGTGTATCCCCAGGGTACGGCCGGGCTTGTAGTTGGTTTTGCAATAAATCTTGCAAACCAAACAAAGTCACATCACATTACACCTAGTCAAACACAAGACTTGTAAGCAAGCATAAGGTTAGTCAAACACTCTTTCTTACCATAAATGTATATGGACAAAGCTTGCCCTAAATGTGATGTGACATTACTATTTTAAGAAATAAATGTGATGTGACAAGACACTTTCTAATTTAAGAAATAAAAACAATGTTTTGTTTAAAAGGAAATGTAAACCTTAGTTAAACAAGACTTAAACACTTAAAGTGATGATTTACTTATAGCTAAACTTCATATTTTGTCAAAACTTAGCAAAGATCGTAAAATATAAATAACGTTTTTAGGCGATATTTGTATTAACACTATGGACAACAATTCTTGCACGTTGGTAATGGAGCGCATGCAGGAGTTGAAGCTATAGGAGTCTTTGATTTAGTGTTGCCTTCGGGCCTAGTACTATCTTTAAATAATTGTCATTATGCACCGTCAATTGTTAGAGGTGTAATTTCATTTTCATGTTTGTTGAACCTTGAATTTAAGCATACTATTTCTAGCAATGGAATTTTAGTTTCTTTAAATGATGTTTTTTATTTTAATGCTATTGTTGTGAATGATGTCTTTGAAATTGATATGAATGATAATGATAATGCTTTTGTTAAAAATAATTCAATGTATAGCATCAACAATAAGAGAATCAAGAAAGGTCTGGATTCGTCTTATCTTTGGCATTGTCGACTTGCTCACATTGGCAAGGATCGCATGAAAAAGCTGCAACATGATGGGCTTTTAGAAAAGATCAATGATGAATCATTTGATAAGTGCGAATCTTGCATTGCTGGGAAGATGTCAAAGAAACCCTTTAAAAATAGGATTGAAAGGGCTAATGATCTACTTGGTCTTATTCACACGGATGTGTGTGGACCACTTAGACATGTGTCAAGGAGAGGTGCTAGCTACTTCTTAACATTTACGGATGATTACAGCCGTTATGGTTATGTTTATTTACTTAAACATAAACATGAGGTATTTGAAACATTGAAAGTGTTTAAAGCAGAAGTAGAGTTGCAACTTGGAAAGAAGATTAAAGCTCTTCGATCCGATAGAGGTGGTGAATACCTGAGTCAAGAGTTTATAGATTACTTAGCAAAGGAGGGAATTGTCCAGCACCTTACTTCTCCATATACTCCACAACAAAATGGTGTATCTGAGAGAAGGAATCGTACATTGCAAGAAATGATACGATCTATGTTTAATCTAACAACTCTTCCTTACTCGTTTTGGGATTATGCCTTAGAATCTGCAGTTCGCATTCTTAATATGGTTCCAACAAAGAAGGTTGATAAGACTCCATATGAGTTATGGACTGGAAAAGCTCCTAACTTGTCTTATCTAAAGGTCTGGGGTTGTGAGGCATATGTTAAACGTGACTCAGCAGACAAACTCTAACAAAGATCTGTGAAGTGCATCTTCGTAGGATACCCTAAGGAAACTATGGGTTACTACTTTTATTACCCAACTGAAAACAAAGTTTTTGTTGCAAGGTATGGAGACTTCTTAGAAAAGGAACTCATATCTCAAGAATTCAGTGGGAGAGTATATGATCTGGAAGACGATCATGAAGATGTAGCACCTTCTGAAAACACTAGCCAACTTCCTGAAGAACCTGAAAGTTTAGGTCCTCTACCAGAAGTTGAAGTGATTCCCATTCGTAGGTCGTCTAGACCTGTGAAGGCTCCTACACGTCTATGTCTTAACATGGAGTGTGATGACAACTTGATAGGGGATCTTGATGAACCTACAAGTTATAAAGCTGCCATGAATAGTCCTGAAAAGGAAAAATGGCAGGGAGCTATGAATGGGTAAATGCAATCCATGAATGACAATGAAGTCTGGGAAGAAGTAGACCTACCTCCGGGTGCCAAGTTAGTTGGGAGTAAATGGCTCTACAAGAAAAAAAGACTGATATGGATGGTATTGTACACACCTATAAGGCCCGTTTGGTAGCTAAAGGCTATACTCAAACTTTTGGTGTTGACTATGAGGAGACCTTTTCTCCTGTAGCTGACATAAGGGCTATTAGGATTCTTATAGCCATAGCCGCTTACTATGACTATGAGATTTGGCAAATGGATGTCAAAACCGCCTTCTTAAATGGTCGCCTAGATGAAGACATCTATATGGCGCAGCCTGAGGGGTTTGTGAATCCAGAATTCCCAAATCGTGTATGCAAGCTTAAAAGATCCATTTATGGATTGAAGCAAGCATCACGACAATGGAATAAGAGATTTGATAGTGAAATTAAGAAGTATGGATTCACTCAAAATCTTGATGAGCCATGTGTATATCACAAAGCTAGTGGGAGTAATGTAATTTTCCTTATATTATATGTCGATGACATATTGATCATGGGAAACGATATTCCAAGTTTGCAAAAGGTTAAGGCATATCTTAGAAGTTGTTTTTCTATGAAAGATTTAAGAGAAGCTGCATTTATTCTGGGAATCAAGATATATAGAGATAGATCTCAACGATTAATTGGAATTAAGCCAAAGTGCTTACATTGATAAAATATTGAAGATATTCAATATGCAAAATTCCAGGAAAGGATATTTGCCGATGCAAGAGCAACATGGCTTGAGCGAGAAAGTTTGTGCTTCAACACCTGAAGAGGTGCAACGCATGAAGAGAGTCCCTTATGCTTCGGCTGTGGGATCTATTATGTATGCGGTGAAAAGCACAAGGCCTGATGTGGCGTTTGCTCAGAATTTAACCAGTCGATATCAGCAGAATCTAGGTGAGAAACACTGGACTGCTGTTAAGAATATTCTTAAGTACCTTAGGGCTACTAAAGAGATGTTCTTAGTTTATGGGGTACTCCATCTGCAGAACTTGATGTTACAGGTTACTGCGATGCTTCTTGGAAAGGTGATAAAGATGATATGAAGTCTCAGACGGGATATGTCTTTGTCATTAATGGAGGAGCTGTGGATTAGAGGAGCAGAAAGCAGAGTGTACTAGCGATGTCTGCTATAGAAAGTGAGTATATAGTTGCTTCAGAAGCTGCAATGGAAGCTGTTTGGATTAGGAAGTTCGTTTCAGGGCTTGGGGTTAAGCCTTCGATTCAACGACCTATAAAAATGCATTGTGACAACTCAGCCGCAATTACATTTGCCAATGAACCTGTGTAGGACCGAAAATACTAGTGATTCATGTGGTTCGGGGGGTCTGGGAAGCTCAAAGTAAAGAGTAAACATGATATTATTAATAAGAATGTAAGGGAAGATGTGTGTGTATTTTAGAGAGAAGAAGAAAAACACACACACACCTAAGATACAAAATGAGACATCCACCCTCCTAATTGGGACTAGGAGGGGTATTTATACAAAATTACAAAGAATATAAGGTAATCTATACACTAATGGCAAGATTAGTCCTTGTAGTTAAAGACTAATGCAATTCCCGAATATAACAAAACTTTAAGACTAACAATCTCTCCCCAAAGTGATGTGATAAGGCGAAAAATGAACCACTTTTAGGGGGTCATTTAAGCCCGAATCCGAATTTATTTGATCAAATATTGCCCTAAATTGTTCCTTTTGTGATTTTAGATACTTGGAGAGTGAATTCTGGAAAAGAAGCCATTTCGGACGTTTTTGGAGCATAAAAGTGAAGAAAACGGCAAAGTCTCAATTTTTCATGCTGGGAACAGTAGGTGACGGCGTAAAAAGTAATTCCTTGACGGCGTCAAACCTCAATAATAAAATCCGAGAGTTCATGAAGGCGTCAAGAGTTTGCATGACGGCGTCAAAACCCCAAGAATTAAAATCCGTAGTTGATGACGGCGTCACACACAGGGCGTCAAGAGTAATTTGTGTGATGGCCTAGGCCTTGACGGCGTCAGAAGTAGATCAAGGCCGTCCGAGGAAGTATTTGGCGGCGAGATGACGGCGTCACACCTTTGTTCTTGACGCCGTCACCCCTATTTTCCTATATATAGTTTTCTAGTTTTTCACATTAAAGGAGAGAAGTTTTGGGAGAAACCCTAAGTACGATTTTGGTGTAACTTTACAGGTTTTTCAAGGGTTCCAACCCCTTGATACCTTGCATGATTAATCAAGATAAGTGTTCTTCTAATTCAATCAATATGTCTATGTGTTGGTTGTCTATATCTTGTTCTTGTCTTAATTCTATCATGCTAGGCTAGATCTCTTTTGTGTTTGCTTAGATCTAATGAAACCTAGATATTGATTATGTGTTGATTACTTGTTTATTCTTGTCTTGGATGAATGATTTATATGTTAGGCTTAAGAAAACTGGCAGATCTCCAAATGGTAACATGCTTGAACGTCTTAAGAAACATGAACCGAGGCGCACTAGGTCTTTATTGGTTGTATTTAATGCATGAGCCACTGTTTACAATCCCTATAGTTGTGCTGGGCATGGTGTAGGAGGAGATAAGAGCTCATAGAATTGGGGAGTTATGTATGCCAATACGATCCGTCATCCATGCAATTATAACAAGTAATTAACGTGTAAAAGATATCTAGGGAGTAGTGAAATCTAAGTAAACACATTTTCTCCAATTACTGCTCACAACTTTAGTATAATTTAGTTTATTTTCATTTTTAGTATTTTATTTTGATTGCATCTTAGTATTGGGTTAGTTGAATAGCAACTAATTCCGCCCACTCTTCCAAAACCCAAGATTTTAATTTACTTTCTAAAAAATATAAAAATACAAAAATAATCATCCCTCATCTTTAGAACTAGTATTTAGGCTTTCTAATCCTAGCGACACTATTCCTAAGCTGAACGATCAATCCCCCGGTACTTGTCACTATACTATACTACAACGATCAGGTACACTGCCTGGTGGGGGTTGTAAGCTTCTCGAGATCCCTCGAGAGGTAAAGCCTGTTGCGATTCCCACGCATCATGATGTTATATGGGAATTGCTTACAATGTTCCCTACAAGTAAAATTAAATACAAAACATAGGTGCAACAGCTCCGAGAGAGATCTTCAAACTTCATTGCTTCATTCAGCTTCCTGAATCTTCTCAGCTGCCATCTCTTTACTTGCATAAGAACAATGTGAGCAAATCTAATTAGGGATTAAGTATGACTTTTCACTCTCCCCTAATTAGTGCTCTCCCCCAAACTGACAACCTTTCTGATGAATTCCCTGAATCTGAAGAAGTCTTTTAATAATTAAATGCAAACCATCTTTAGTCTTCTAACACGCAGCGGAAAATGTAGAACAGACTGTAGACATGACCTTCTTCAAGATTGTCGATTCGGGGGAACAGAATATCAACATCTTCATTTCACCAAATGCATTCAAATTATCTTGCATATAGCAAATCAGCCCATAACGTAGACATGAAACGATAACACCGAAGTAACAAGTTGAGACACCGATCATCTTGAATTTGTTGCCCGAAAATGGTGAAGGTGGATAAGGTAGAAGCACGTAGAATAAGATGAGAAAATAAGGATATAGAATCAGCCAATCTCCGACAAAAATCATTTCATAAATCATTAAACCCGATCACGTGAACTTGTTGTGCATCCTCGATGTACACATTTCTCTCCCCTGATGGTTACGATTTATCAGAATCAGCATAATAATGTGTACGTGAATCAATTGTAGGACTGAAAATACTAGTGATTCATGTGGTTCGGGGGGTCTGGGAAGCTCAAAGTAAAGAGTAAACATGATATTATTAATAAGAATGAAAGGGAAGATGTGTGTGTATTTTAGAGAGAAGAAGAAAAACACACACACACACACTTAAGATAGAAAATGAGACATCCACCCTCCTAGTTGGGACTAGGAGGGGTATTTATACAAAGAATACAAGGTAATCTATACACTAATGGCAAGACTAGTCCTTGTACTAGACCCTGGTGATCCAAATGGTTGTACTGGGGGGTTACCATTTGGATCACCAGGGTCTAGTACTTGTGTTGGTTTGAAGGGTCCATCCACAATGGATTTGATGAGAAGATTTCCATTTATTTTGCTCTTGAGATAGCGCATCATACGACTAGTCCACTGTGAGTATCCACCCTTTGACAGCATGGGAGGTCGGTTTTCGGCACCGGCTGCATGAATGTCTTGCTGAGTTGCCATTGATGATTTTTAGATGGATAAAGTTGATTCTTGGATCGTTCCAACGAAATAGGAGTAAAGTTTTGAGTGAGTTGATGCAAGTTTTTATGGTGAAAATTTTGACTTAAAACCTTAAAACCTCAATAACTTCTTCTCAGAGCGTTTTTAGGGCTTGAAACTTCGCCTAAATCGATAAATCATTTAGCCTGTTGTTCTCTTCTATCTCACGGTCGTTTTGACAGTTGATTCGTCGAAAACGGAGTTACGGTTCAAAAGTTATGGCCTTTTGAAGTTTGGTCGTACTTTTGTCAAAATTCTCGAAACTTTGCTGTGTTCTCGAAACTTTGTGATCTCGAAACTTGGATGATTGCGAAAATCTGGTGATTGCGAAAATTATGAGGTGTTCTCGAAAATTTTGATTTTTCAAAAATTTCCACAGTGTTCTCGAAAATCTTGATTTTTTCGAAAATTTAGCAGTGTTCTCGAAAATTTTGCAAAGTTCTCAAAAATTGTGATTTTTTTGAAAACCAAATTTCATAATGAAATTTCGAAATTATACAATTTCGAAATTTAGCCCGAAATTCGAAGTAATTTCTTTCTTATACAAGAGAGAAAATACCGAGTATCCAACGGTGAGCACGAACGGAGCTTTTTCTTGTGTTCTCGAAAACTTGTCAAAATGTAATTTCGAAATTATGGTTGTGATTTCGAAATGTTGGCAGAATTTTGATATACCAAAAAGTTCACCCAAATGAAGTTTTTAGTCCAAGATTCTTGTACTTCTAGGCTAAAAAACACCAAAACTTGAAGAAAGTTCCAAACTTGATGAATTTTATAAAACTTTTTCGTGTTCTAGAAAACTTTTTCGTGTTCTAGAAAACAAGTACAAAAACCAAATCGAGTTTTTTAAGCTATGAAACTTCAAAAAGATTTAAACTTTCTTGTTAGAGAAGGTTTATAACACTAGTTTGTAATAAAAAAAAGTGTTAAAAACCAAGAAAAACAAGAAAAGTAAGAATTTTTGAAAACAAAAACGTGAAGAAAGCTTAAAAAAACGAAACACAACAAACTCTTAACCCTCCTAAATCATTGTTAGGCGATTGATACCACTTGTAGGACCTTAGATTTCACAACTTTATCATATCATTATAGAAGCAAAGATGAAGTAGAGATTGAAAGATGGTGACTTGATATGTATATAAGTAATTCGTGTATATTAGAGAGAGAGATGGAAATGAGAGCTTTTATTCAAAGAGAACACACACTAATACATATACAAGCACACCTTACAAATGAGAGGTAAGGTGCCTTATATAGTTCCATACATAGGCTTTCTATGGGCTTGGGCTTGGACTTGGTTTCATGATTGGATAACTAGGCTTATGAAACATAGCACATAACATATTAGCTTGGCAAGTCCAAGGCCCAATGACTAAACTATTACTAATCTTAACAAATGACACAAAGTTACAATATGAGAATGACCATCACTTCATAATAAATATTTTTAATGCTAACAACCTGGAATCATGAAAGGCACCAGACATTTCCCGATTAAGCACCACTATGTTAGAGAACAAGTTGAAATAGGTGAAATCGAAATGCTCAAAGTTCACACAGATAAAAACTTAGCCGATCAATTTACAAAGCCTTTACCTGGCACCAAGCTTTACAAGCATGCTGAAGGAATAGGACTTAAATTAGCTGAAAGTTTCATGCCCATTTGTGATTAGTATTTGGATAAAGGATGTAATGTACAATTATTATTTTAATGAAATAAAATATTGTTTATGTTTATTTATTCATTGTCTTAATAATATATCCTATATTTGCATGTTTAAGATCCATGAATAAGTTATTATTCTAAATAGTCCATTGTCGATTAATGATATAGGAATATCATTAAACTAAGACAATTTTGAGTATTGGTTAAGGATATACTTGAAAGTATATTGATGCGTAGTCATACCAATTTCACATGATATTCAATGAATTGAGTATTGGACTTATCCCAACAATATGATTTAATATTAATATGAGAATCATATTTAAAGTTATCCTCAGACTTGAGATACCAGATAAGAGTCATGGATGTAGTGCATTTTTGTGAGACAATCTACCGCTTACTGTAATTGGAAGTCATAAGGGTTGTTTTCAGAAGTGTTGCGAAGTTCATGGGTTATTCTTGTAGTCAAGAGAGAATTCGTTCCTTATGATTTGTTCAGAAGTTTAATATTGCTGGGCCCCTCGTAGGGTTGAAAAAATGTTTGCGTGGCCCCGCCCAAAGTCTATCTGGAATACGTTCAGATGTTTTGGTAATTTTGTTCAATCATAAAGAGACGAGAAACATAATTTAATAAAGAACCTCACATATTTATTAATGTAGTATTAGAAGCGAAAGGATAATTATAATGATGAATCATTAAAGGTTTTTCAGGAAACCTAGCTCGGGTCGAACTGGGGGCATTGGAGTGTTGCAAGACGCCAACCAATGTCATTTTACTATTAATAGATATACGAGTGGGAGCTGTTAAAAGTTACGTATAAATATTAATAAGTAAATGACTAGTATCGAACCCGAGACCTCGGGATTGCACACATTGCAAACAAGAATAAAGTATATTAAATATATATATGTTATATGTATCGTATATATATATATATATTTATTTAAACACTTGAGGGACTTAATGATCGTTAAATATTAACTGTAAGTATTAACTATCATTAGTAACGAAAGAATGAGGACTAGAGTGTAACTAGGAGCCAAGAAGGTTCTGGAACACCCTCTTGGGTCCTAGGCCGGTCGACAAAGGGGAGGGGAAACCCAATCCAACACAAACTTGTCCTCCAAGATACTCTAGTATAAATACAAGGCCAAGGGTTAGACTTTCACATCTTTTGTGCACACACACAAAACCCTAAAACCTTTTCTCCTCTCTTTTCTTTCTTGGCCGATCGGCACACAACCCCACAAGGGTTTGGGTCGATTTTTTGTTAAGCAAAAACAAGTGTTTTTCGTTTACTTGCATAAATCTTTATTCGTTGGTAGTTTGTGTGTACAAGAACGATGTAATTACTCACTATAGTAATTATCAAGAGATTGATAAACAAAACGGTAAGGGGTTTATCATTGATCTATTTTACACAAGATTCAAGGTTTATTGAAGTGCATCGGATACGTTACTATTTATGTTTTAGTTAATCTTTATATGTGTTATACTTGATCCTAGCTTCCGCATAATGTGTTATATTGATTGTCAAACTCTAACAACTAGTTCATTGTAGTTTTTGTTTTCAAATCCGAGTAACTGAAATGAAGTATAGAAATAATATAACTTGAACCGTAGAAAAAAGTTTACGAAATCTTTATAAATACAAAGTATATTTGTTTTAATAACTAAATAATATAAGATGTTACTTGTTTATTAAAAGGTAAATATGTGATTGAGAAGTATAACAAGATTTATGCCTTTTACAGCTTTTTAATGGTCATAATAAAATAAGTGCATCTAACATCGACCGACTATTAACCTGGCATGAAAAAACAAACAAGTTTTTTGATCAAATCTTTCACTGCATTTGTGTAAGTCAAATTAATAAGTTATTAAGAGGTATTAACGAAAAGCAAACATCACCTAAATATATAATGGAAGGTATTTATACAAAGCAAACATCATCTAAATATATACGGGAGTATATAATATAAGAGAACTACATAATTAAAAAAAGACACACAAATGTCCGTATACACTTTACACATTAGTCCCTTTACACATTACACATTAAGGGCCCGTTTGGTTTGTAAATGGGTTTAGATTAGAATTTAGATAAATGTAAAGTTATAAATTAAGATTAGGATTTTGATTTGATTATAAAAGAGAAAATAATATTTAAAGATATATATTATATATTGAAATACAATTAAAAAAAATTGTTAATAATAATATGATAGAAATAAAAATATGTTGTTTTATAATGTAAATAAAAAGAAGAAAAATATATATATATATATATATATATATATATATATATATATATATATATATATATATATATATATATATATATATATATATATATATATATATATATATGTGGAGAAAAACCATACATGGTCCTACATTGTCATAAAACCCACTAACCCCCCTAACTTTTCTACATCCCCAAATATTTATCTTACAAGTCCAAACACATGTCCTATAAACACAACCAAACATGTGTTTTGCATTAATTAAATCTTAAACCCACAAAAACTCCACATACCAAACGGGCGCTAAAAGATAACAAAAGAAAGTCTATGTGCATAACCTGTCCTTTTATGCATTAAAAAATAACAAAAGAAAGTTAACTCACAAAATAAATAGAACAAAAACACTACTCTTTATCCTCTCTCATCTTTACCATCTTCCTTTTATTTCTAAAAAACATAGCTCAAAAACTTTTCTTTCCACATGGGTGTAGCACTTTCGAAAAACCAAAAAAGAAAAAAATCACTGAAAAATTACACTTTATCGCCAACAACCGTGTGTGACACGGGCTACAGGTAGCTAATGCATAGCTCCGCCCTGTATGGAAGCAATTTTTCACAACACCCGTGTTACTTACTCTAAACATGATTAAAGTGAGCTTTATGAAAATGGTAATATATATATTTTTTCTTTTTTCAAACGTAGTCGGACCTCAGACATCTTATCCAATAAGAAGTGATGCACATGTCTTATTACCTCTTAACATTAAATATATCCATTCATCCCATTAACCCCTCAAACATTTTGTTTCAAGGTCCTTGTTCATCACGACACTTTAATATATGAATTTCATAAATGCACAATTAAAATATAATACCTCTTATTAACAGTAAAATATGATACTTAGATTAATATTCAAAACATCTTAATAAACAAACAAATAAGCCAAAAACAATACTCATTCCCTTTCAAATTATAAGTCCATTTTCATTTAAACAAATTATTTACTAATCAAATATCTTCTCTTCACTAAAGTTTCTTTTGGGACAACCAAAAATAAAAAAATGTATCTATAATTTGGGACGGATGGAACATATATGTCTCATGCTATTTCAATGTTTTTAATAGATCAGACGAGTATCCATGCATAGTAATAAGATTTTATAGCGGCAAAACAATTATAGTTGCGATATTTGGATTGAAATACGTATAAAGATTGGGAGTGGGAGTGGGAACACGTTAAGACAACAATTTGATTGAGGTAATTTTTTGAATTTTGATGTGAGAAAAAAAAATTGGTTTTTTTTAAGCAAAAATCTACTCCCTCCCTCTTATATTAATTGTTATGTTTTGATTTTAATATTTTTTTTTCAACTTTAATTTTAAATATTTTTGTTTGTTTTATATAATACTGAATTATATCAAAGAAAATATATTTAAAATCCCGTCTATTTATATATTTTACTTCAAATATTATATAACATAAAATGATATAATTAAGGTCAAAGTTTTTTTTAAAAAAGGACGGAAAAAAAGTTAAACAGAAGAATTAGGGTGTGTTTGTTTCATATGCGTGTCTTTTGGATTTGAGATTGATGACTAAAACCCATGTTTGTTTATAAAATTGGGATTTAAAATTGGGACTAAACCCCAATGGTCTCACACTTTTCAAAAGTAAGAGGAGAGGCGGGGTTTGATAAATATTCATGTTTTTTTGTTGGCTCCACTTACAACTCTACTCTCATTTATCTCTATATTTATTTTTAATAATAATATTTTTTTTACAAAAAATTATATAAAATAATTAATATTATTAAATATTATTTTCTCTCTTACATTAAATACAAATTCAAATCCTAATTTACAACTTTACATTCAAATACAAATCCTAATCTAAATCCATCTACAAATCAAACGGGCCGTTAATATTAGGGGTGACAATTCTTGACACGACACGAAGTTAAACAGGTTTGGGTCAAAAATAGGTCAACCCGTCTAACCCGTTTAATAAACGGGCCGTGTTTGGGTTTAGTAAGTGTTAAACAGGTCAACACGTGAACCCGTTTAAGTATATAAGCCTCTAAAAATAAAATATATAACTTGGTTTTAATGCTGTATATAGATTAAATATATTTTGTTATGTACTTAATATATTGAAATTGACGATTATAACTCAGATATTATTGAAATTGTTGTATAGTTATTTGTATGTTATTTTTATCATATTTTAAATCCTTTATATCATTTTTGCATTTAAACTAGTTAAATTAACAACACGATTAATAAATAGGTGACACCCCTAGTTAATATGTGAGTTGGATTTTACAAAAGTATTTTGTGATTGAACAGTTCACTTTTAAGTTTTTAATTTAAAAGAGAAAGAAAAGAAAAACATTTTGCTTTGATTTATTTATTCTTTTGATTGTTGATAAATTGATCGGTGAAAGAATTGATTCGCCGACGCCGCCTCTTATTATTAAGAAGAATCTAAATCAAAACCATTTTCATAGATGAAATAAAGTTAATTAACAGCAGAAGAAAAAGAAGAAAAGATGTGGTGGAAGAAGAAAGAAGAAATAAAAGAGCCTTGTAAGAAAGAGGCCTGCGACATTCAATCTTGTCTCTCCAAGAACAACTTCCTTCCCCAAAAGTAATTTTTTACTATTTCACCTTTTAATTAATTTTTTATTTCAGACAGATTACTATTTTAACCTAGAATTAGGGTTATGTTGAATTCTTTAGTGTGTGAAATTTTGGCTAGCTTTGTGTCGTTAAGGAGTTTGATCTCATTAAACTTATAGTTTTATTGAGTTAAAAGGTGTGTATTTAGGATTAGGCAACAACCCCCAAATTTTCTAGTTAGCATAGGTGTTCCAACATTTCCTAGTATAAATTCGTAACTTATCAAGGGTGTTGGTCATCTGCTATTGAGGTTCTTTTGGCTAGCAATAACTAGCATTCTACTTTTACTAAGGTTTATGCATTCAACTATCACGGAAACTTTCTCTTTGCAATTTGCTAGCTAGGGAAATATTGTTTAGAAACAGCAAAGGCTTCATCCTAAATCACAATAAAGCCTATGATCCTTGTTGCATCATAGTTGCACTCTTAACTTCACAATATAGCTAATGATATATATGTTGTTGATTAGGATGATTTTATTTGCTTCCCTTGTCTAGGCTATATATTGTATACCCTATATCAATAGGGACCATGATAGTATCTACTTCTTCCGGCACTTGACTTCATTCAGTGAAAATGTTTCCATAGATTTCAGTTAACAATTATGTGTTTATGCTGTTCTCTGTCGAAATATCTTATGCTGGTTCATTATGTATTTAGTTCTATATTTCAAATCTTATTATCTTCTGATAAAGTTCTTGAATTCACAATTCTACCCTTTTGAGTGTAACAGGTGCATCAAAGTTATTCAATTACTACAATCGTGCTGCGAGCAATGCGAGAATAAATCAACTCATTGTGGCTCCGTTGTAAGTCTTTTGAAGCAAATAAACAAGTAATATGTGTACTGCGCACAAGAGAGTATCAGGGAATGAAACTTCTTTCTTATCGCTTTCCTGAGGAAATTTAACGGTGGGTTTCTTTCTTTAGGTAAAAGGTTAACAATTAAGGGTGCGTTTAGTTACAACTCTTCTTGATAATGGGAAACCCAGTTAGCTACATTATGACTACAATTTGAAAAGAGGGTGTGTTTTGTTGCATTTATTTTCTCCAGTTTTTCATCTCTAGTTTTCTTGATAATTGAGTATTTTTCATTTATAGAAAAACTATTGAAATTTTGGAAAGAGTAGAATATTTCTATTTTTTTGTATTTTTGTATTTAGATTTTAGAGGTAGGCAGTGCGATAACAGGTGATGGGCATTGACGGTGGTTGAGGGGTTGACGACTGTAGGTTGTGGTAATAATAGAGTCGACAGTGGGTGGCTATGGTGGCCGTCGATGATTGTAGCAGTTCAGGCGGTGGCAGTACGATAGGAGGTGGTGGGCGATGGAGGAGATGCTGCTAGTGGGTGCGGTGAAGGGGAGGTATCGATGGCTTGTCGTAGAAGTTGGAAGTAGTAGATGGCATTGAACGGCAACAGTGGTCGCGCGGCGGTTGGTTGCTATGGGCTGTGTTTAACATTGATGGCGGTTCAGGTAAGTTGGGATTGAGGGCAGAGTGGCCGGTTGTGAAGTGTTTTATAAGCAATACAGACCTTTTTTTAACTTTCCTCAGCGTGTTTCAAATAAAACACTTCATCACTAGCTATATTGCCCCCAATCACATTCTTACTTGTACCGATGCCGGTATCGACTACCATTCTGCCACAGTCTTTCATTGCCACCTGCCACTGTTTTGCTCTGCGACGCCATCTTCTATTGCCACCGTCAATGCTGCCAAAAGCTACCATTGTCATTGTCGTCACTGATTCCACCATCACATCACCACCATTGTCATTGGCCACTGCCACCATCATCTCCAATCACACGATCCACTATCGCAACCCACAACCACCACCTCACACTTCCATCATCGTTGCCGTGCGTATACACAGCCATCGATGCCGGATGTAGGCAATCACCGCTGATATAGTCCACCCTTTATCGCACCGCCTACAAGCAACTTTGGAATTGAAAATGGAAACACTCCTTTTTTGAACATGATTTTCCAAATATTTAATAATTTTCTGGAGATGGCAAGAAATGGTTTTTAGGGAACTGTAAGTGGAAAATTACGAAATGTATTCTGTAACTAAACACACCCGAGTTTAACTTTTTCTCACACTATCATAATCAAATCATTTGTGTTGTGTAGCAACACCTTAAATATGCTTTCGACCAAACAACTGTCACAGATTTGAGGAGGAACCTTAAATTAAGGAGTGTGCTATGTATGTGAAATCAAATACTGAAAGTTGGTGGTGTTCATTGTTCTTTCTCTTTTAGATACTAACAAATTAACAATCCCCTTTGAGAGTTTTTTAGGTTAACCATGCGAATCATTGATTTTTATTAATCCTGTGTTACTTTAGGCAATACTTGTAGAGTTGTAGGTTTGGTAGGGTTGTTTTGAGTTTACTCGGTATATCTTTTGGGGTCTGACCCTGTGAAAATTAGAACTGGCCTTAGAGGTACCACTTTGTAATTTTGTTGATTATATAGTGAGCTTACAAATCAAAGAACGTGTTAATACACTGTGTGTTGTCTCCGTTATGCGTCAACATGGAAAGCCAAAAAAGATTATTGTATTGTTTTAGCACATTTATTTGTAGCTCTGGCATGTTTCTAGTGTGAAGCTTTTGAAGCAGCCGACTAACCATTACATGTTGCAATGACTTGTTCTGTTTTATTCTCTTGTTCAGCTTTTTGAATATTGGTTGTGAATTTGCAGGAATAACTAAATACATTTCGTAACAATGAACAAGAATTCTGAAGACGATGGTTTTGTTTCTTGTTGCAGTGGAAAAGTATCTAAAGAAGCTGTAGGCAGAGCTAGTTTGTAGGAAATAGAAGATAAGTGGTTGGATAATGTCGTTCAAATAATAGACGTGATGTTCTGCGTTTAATTTACAATCAGTGTTCAGGTCCAGCACCATGGTTGAGGTTGAAACATGATTTTCTATTGCAGATTTGCAGGTTGGGTTGGTTCGACTCAAACAGAGTTTTAACTGTTATTTTTATTTTTATAAAAAAATAATTAATGCTTCAATACAATAAATAAAACTATAATAATCTGAATTTCATCCCGGACAAATTCACCATTGAAAACTTTTGTTTTGAAATATAAAAGGTAAATGCACTTGGTTAGGCCCTTAAGAACACCAACCTCAATACACAACTTTACATTGCTAAATCTTTAAAACATGAATGTTCAGTTGTACATTCATAAACACACATCAGTTAGAACTTATGAATGATAAAAGTGACGGACAAAACGTTGGAAACCATGGTCATCCAAAAAGAAACGGTCTATGATAACTATATAGATGGTATAAGCTTAAATTAGAAAATCTACACGAGTCTAACAATAAATCTAAATAGCTCTGTATAATTTCTATGGAAGCCATTTCTACAATCAATCGCACATCGGTTAAAGATATAAAATGTTGCTAGCTTTTATACCATTGTGTATATTGATCATTTGTGGTTATATTAATCTAATGTTTTCATATGAAAAAGGGCAAATAATAAAAAAAAAGGTAATATACTTGTCACAATTTCATCGAATGGGTAGTGAACTATTATTTATTTATTTTTTATTTTGAGGGTAATTTTCTTTCAAAATCATCATCTTTAGGGTATTTTGTAAAAATTTTGGACAATTTTGCCCCTCATAGCTAATACAAATTTTTTTTCCCGAAAGGCAAAATTGTCCAAAAATTTTGCAAAATACTCTAAAGATGATGAATTTGAAAGAAAATTACTCTCAAAATGAAAAAAAATAGTTCACTACCCATTCGATAAATTTTTGGCAAGTATATTACCTTTTAATATCATTTGCCCTATGAAAAACATGGGATTTCCATCTCAGATTTGAAAATTATATGAATTCTAACTTTTTGTTTCGACACAAACGTTTCTTTTCTAAGACTTTTCGTTTAACAAAAAAATCTAGTCTTTCTTCTTACCCAGTTATATATGTAGAACAAAAGTATTATATAATGTCATCCTCGCCATATTCACCGAAATATTTTGTATTAAAGTATGAAAGGTTAATGGATACTTGGTAAGACCCTTAGATACACCAAGCTCAATACTGTACATGTACAGTTTTATATATTGCTATCATTCATGCTTTCCGAAGATCGTTTAGTGTTGGAAAAATGTTTAAAGCATGAAATAATTGCATGTTGTTAGATTAGTAAATTTACACCCTACACGACAAGAAATTTTGTAAATTTAGTATATTTTTTATATAAAAAAGGCATTTCACATTTAATCTCACATAGGTAAAAGAAAGAAATGGTTACTAGTTAATATACCACAGTGTATATTAAACATTCGTGTTTAGGTTAGTATTATGTCTTCCAAGCATGTCTTGTTCTCTCCTATAAGATAGGGGAGTTCCATTTATGCTTTGAAAATATATACATAATTCTCAACTTTTTATTTGATTCTAATACCTTTTTGACGATACGGTTTTTTGTTTTCTTTTCATGCGGGTAGCACAGCCACTGCGTGTAGCTTTAATTTTCATATGTTCGTCAACTTTTTTTATTGCTGAAGGAATACTTCTGTCAACAAAACTTATGATCTAGGACTCTAGGTTATCGTGTATTGCAATGGGCCGCGTTGAACAAATTGTCTACTTGCCGCTCAACATATCCACGAGGTTTTGATTTCTTATACTATGTTTATAACAATATATGGAAGCTTTGTTGTACGTACTATGTATAGCTATGACCAGCTTTATTGTATAATGCAGTACGTTTATGTTGTACTGGACCAAGCAAAAACTTAAAACATGTATCATCTATTCTAATTCTAGTATATTTGAAAGATAAACGGTCTATGATGAACATATACCTGCCATAGCTTAGATTAGTACATTTAAACCCTACACGATAATGAAGGAAATTTAGGGGTGGCAATTCGGGTCAGGTTCGGGTTCGCGGGTTCAGGTTAGCGGGTCAGAAACCTTCAACCAAAACCCGACCTGTTTATATAAACGGGTCACTAATCTCAACCCTAACCTGATTACTTTTAACCTAAACCGACCCATATAACCCGTTTAATTAAACAGGTCAAACAGGTTAACGGGTTAACCAGGTCGATATCCATACCTAAATTGGTGAAGCAACTATTTGGAATTCAAAGATGGTGATCAGTGAAACGAGTGGAAAAATAAAGAAGTTTATACTTACTATTTTAGGATTAGAAGATAAAAGTAAAAAGTAAAAGATAAGTACCGACTTGATAATATCAATAGCAATGATGAATTGCCTTTTTAGTTATCAAAAATTGCCTTTTCATTTTTCAAAGCACATATTTCAACTTTCCAAGCAACACTTTTTTTTTTTTTTTTTTTTTTTTTTTTTTTTTTTTAACTACACGTTAATTTTGAACTACCATTAAGACATGTGTATTTAATTTTTCATATTTATTAAAAGGTTAAATGAGTTGTCGGGTCGACCCATTTAAATTATTCTCAACCCGAACCTGACCCGTTTAATAAACGGGTCAATCAGGTCGACCCAAAAATGACCTGAAACCAATTTAGCCTCAACCCTAACCTGCTAATTTTCATGTCGGTCTCAGGTCGGGTTTCGGGTCATGTCGGAAATTGTCACCCCTAGAAGGAATTATCTTTTTTTATATTAAAAAAACCATTTTCACATTTAATCCCACGCAGGTAAAAGAAAGAATTGGTTGCTAGTTATTAGTTAATATATCACAGTGTAGATTGAACATTTGTGTTTAGGTTAGTGGTATATCTTTGGTGGCAATCATACCTTCATACATCTTAATCCACCAATAATATCATTCCACCTCATTTATACTTTTTTATACATCACCATACTTTTTTAGTAGCAACCATGATTCTATACTTCAACTAATTTTATTATTTTTTTATTTTTTATTTTCATAATTATATTAAACAATTTAATAAAAATATAATATTTCATTAATAGGGTACTACCCTGTGGATAACAATAGTTCGGAAGAGTCGGCGGGAATAAATAACTCGTCGGATAAAAACATTGTATAAAAGATTTTTTTTTGTGAAATATGTGAATTGTTTGTGTGAAATATGTGAATTGTTTGTGTGATTTGTAGGTAATTTATAAAGATTTTTTTTTAATAATCCACTAGCCAACGACCTTTTCCTTCCCAACGGTCCAATTCATAAATGAAATTCTTCATTGCCGTTGAGGCAAATATTGCCGCTCCCTTCCATACCTATACCATACCGCATGGGTGGCAATGGTGTTCACCGGCGGTATGAATCCAAACCGCATGCATACCAAAACCATTGCCACTACCCTAATACCTTTTTGACGATAAGGTTTTTTGTTTTCTTTTCATGTGTGTTGCACAGCCACTTCGTGTAGCTTTAATTTCATATTTTCATCATTTTTTTTTTTATTATTATTTTTTTTAATTGTTGAAGAAACCCAGGAAGACGTTCTGTCAACAAACCATATATATGATCTAGGTTATCCTGCCTTGCAATGGGTCGCGTCGAACAAACTGTCTACTTGCCGCTCAATATATTCACGAGGTTTTGATTTCTTATACTATGTTTATAACAATATATGGAAGCTCTGTGGTATGTACTCCGTAGCTATGACCAGCTTTATTCAATAATGTCGTACGTTTATGTTTTACTGGACCAAGCAAAAACATTGCAGTTGAGGCAAATTACAGCTTTATTCTATAATGTCGTACGTTTATTCTATAATGTCGTACGTTTATTAGTCATAGTCAAGATTTAGGATAGAGCCAAACAACTAAGACTGTGTGTTGTCTCCGTTATGCGTCAACATGGAAAGACAAAAAGATTATTGTAGTGTTTTAGCACATTTATTTGTAGCTCTGGCATGCGTCTAGCGTGAAGCTTTTGAAGTAGCCAACTAAATGATCAAGTAAATGAAATTGACATGTCTAGATATATATATCTTAACTTGACAACGTCTGCATTCAATTGATACACGTCATTTTGCATGACTTGATTGAATTGGAAATATTACCCAATTACATGTTGCAATGACTTGTTTATGCTGTATTCTCTTGTTCAGCTTATTCAATATTGGTTGTGAATTTCCAGGAATAACTGAATACATTTTGTAACAATGAACAAGAAAGCTGAAGACGATAGTTTTGTTTCTTGTTGCAGTGGAAAAGTATCTAAAGAAGCTGTAGGCGGAGCTAGTTTGTAGGAAATAGAAGAGAAGTGGTTGGATAATGTCGCTGAAATAATAGATGTGATGTTATGCGTTTAATTTACAATTTACATGATCAGTGTTCATAGTCCAACACCATGGTTGAGGTTGAAACAGATGATTTTCTATTGCAGGTTGGGTTGGTTCGACTCAAACAGAATTTTAACTGTTATTTTTATTTTTTATCAAAAATAATGAATGCTTCAATACGATAAACAAAACTATAATAATCTGAATTTCATCCCGGACAAATTCACCCTTGAAAACTTTTGTTTTGAAATATAAAAGGTTAATGCATTTGGTTATGCCCATAAGAACACCAAGCTCAAGACGCGCACAACTTTATTTACATTGCTAAATCTTTATAACACGAATGTTCAATTTTACGTTCATAAACACAATAAGATACTTATGAATGATAAAAGGATCTTTGACGGCCAAAAGGATCTTACACGTTTTCAGATTAGTCTAATGTTTTCAAATATGTGATCGTGGTCTGAAAAACATGGGATTTCGATTTAGTTTTGAAAATATGATTCTTAACTCTTTGTTTTAACACAAACTTTTCTTTTCTAAAACTTTTCGTTTAACCAAAAAATCCAATCTTTCTTCTAACCCAGTTATATATGTAGGTACAAAAGTATTAGGTAAAAGATATACCAAGGGACTAATTTCCACCCTTCATCTTTATTTGATCTAATAGATGAGATTAATCCCAACAATTTAAAAAACCACTTTCATCTTTTTTTTTTTCTTCAAATATTAATATATTTCAAACCGTTAATCGTTAAACAAAAAAAAAAAAAAAAATATACCGTTACGACGAGTATTTAATTATCTTTCTATAGATAGGCTATTTGATATATTTTCGACATTTTTTTTTCGTTTTTTTCACTTTTTTTTCGTGACCGAAAAAATCATATATGATATTACATATCATATATGATATGATATGAAATATCATATATGATTTTTTCGGTCACGAAAAAAAAAGTGAAAAAAACGAGAAAAAAAAATTTGTCGAAAATATATCAAATAGCCTATCTATAGAAAGATAATTAAATGCTCGTCGCGATGGTGTAATTATGTTCGCTTAACGATTAACGGTTTAAGAGATATTTAAATTATAAAAAATGGATGAAATATTAAAATGTTTTTAATCTCAACCATTGATTTATTTTTAGATAGATGGTGGGGATGAGTCCCTTGATATATGAGGAATGTTTGGTTTTTTAAATAACTCGACTCAAAGTATTATTAGTATATACTCCCTCCGTTTCATATTAAATGTTCTGTTTGACTTTTCAAAGTCTTTATTTATTAGCTTATATATTTTGTATCAAATATTATATTACACAAACAAAAATATTTAAGCTCATAAGTTGATAAATAAAGACTTTGAAAAGTCAAACATGACATTTAATATAATACGGATGGAGTAATTAGTTTGTTACTTGTATGTATTAAATCTCTTATTTCTATAATTTTTCTACGAGAGATTTTTTACTAATGTGAGCCCCACACTAATGTGATACACATTACTTAAAATTTATACCAAACATAAACAATGAAATTAATATACGTAATTCCGTTCCACCCTCTTATCAAAACCATATCTAACAGATTCCGAATTGCAAACCAAACACCACCCGAGATATCATGGGAATGAATTTCTAAAACCGGTTCACTAATATGGATTTGAATTACGATTATAACTTAGATATCGCGTGTAGACTGTAGTTGTTTGTATCATATTTCATATTTTAGATAATTGTATCATTTTGAAATACAACAAGTAAGGTTGGATCAGTTGGAAAACCCCTTACCTCTTAACCTAGAGGTCAAGGGTTCGATCCTCACTCCCTACAAAAGGCCGGAGGTCCTTTTCTACCTTAGGTAGAACCGGAAGCAACCTCTCTACCTTAGGTAGGGGTATGGTTGTCTACATCTCAACCTCCCCCATACACCGTGGAATACGGTATTAGGACCCATAACCCGTGGAAGACGGTATTGGGAGTTACTTTACTTTACTTTACTTTGTATCATTTTGAAATACAAATTGGTCGATTTGTCAACTATCTTTATTTACGCATGTTACACGGGTTATTATGAAAGGGTCACATGTGGTATCAAAGAATCCACTAAACCCAACAATTAAAATTTAAATCTCTTGCCCAAAACTGCAAATAGTTTTTCTAACACACTATAAACAGGTATTATCAATTCTCGCAGCTTTGAAAGATAAACGATCTATGATGAACATATAGCTAGTATAGCTTCGATTAGTAAATTTACACCCTACACGACAATAACTTTAGATAATTTAGTATCTTTTTTATATAAAAAAAGAATTTAACATTTAATCCCACATAGGTAAAAGAAAGAAATGGTTGCTAATTAATATACCACAGTGTATATTGAACATTCATGTTTAGGTTAGTATTATGTCTTCATCTCAGACCTGCATGCAGCCTCCTATTCCAGTTCTGAGTTGAAAACATATATATAATTCTTAACTTTTTATTTGATTCTAATACCTTTTTGACCATAAGGTTCACTACAAAAGAAAAGGCCTATAGTGACGAGAATTTAATGACGACTTATATTTTTTGTCACTATTTAGTGACGATATAGAATTGTCCTCACTATATATCGTCACTTGCATATATTAATCACGAAATTTTCGTCACTCATCTAGTTTTCTTAGTGTAATCTTATTAATTTATCACAATCAAATCAATAATAATAATTTATTTTTCTCATTTTTCTCCTTTTCAAGTTTAAAAAAAAAATGTTGTAAAAAAGTGACAATTGTTGTAAAAAAAAAAAAAAAAAAAAATTAAGAAAGGCGGATCTACAACCCGACCCGAATAAAAAAGCCGGTTATAACTTAAAATTTGGGGCAATTCCTTCATTTCATCGCTTTATTTCAAATTCAATACAACAGTACTACTATGTAGCATTCACGTGATTCACCACAACTATTTAGCTTTTCAATTAAGCTTTTCAACTTCAATTTGTTCATATCAGGTTCATATCAGATTGCTCACGGTTCATATAAGCTGTAAGTGTTACTGTTCATAAGCTCACGGTTCATATCAGATTGCTGTAAGTGTTAGGGTTACGGTTGTTCATCCAGAGGTCATCATGCTCTTCATTTGATTGCTTTAAGTGTTATTGTTCATAAGCTGTAAGTTTTACTGTTCATATGCTCATATCAGATTACTGTTTCACTATTTGATGAAATTATTGATTATGAGTTTAGCTGGTTTGAGTATAGAATGTGTAGGTTTAGTGATACGAACCTATCCCATAACTAGGCTCATATTGATGTTCATAAGTTCAAGTGTAGAACTCACTCAAAAAGCTAGCTTGTAAGAGGAGAGGACACCTAGACTTATAAACCACCACCCAATCCCATACTTAGGCGATGTGGGATCGTAACAATACCCCACCCTTTTGAAGAACCAACGTCCTCGTTGGTCACGGCTATGTTGGTCACGGTTGGCACCCCTCCTTGGATCCAAGCCACCACTCCATAGGCCACCACTCCGAGCTCGTTGGTCACGGCTGTGTTGGTCATTGTTGGCACCCTTCTTTCGGGTCCAAGCCACCACTCCACAGGCCACCACTCCGAGTGTTGGAACCTCGAACGGTAGGGCTGACTTTTGATACCAATTGATACGAACCTATCCCATACTAGGCTCGTATCGGTTCATAAGTCCAAGTGTAGAACTCACTCAAAAAGCTAGCTTATAAGAGGAGGGGACACCTAGACTTATAAACCACCACCCAATCCCATACTTGGGCGATGTGGGATGGTAACAATAAGTGATACGGTTCGGATTTGATTCAGACCAAGCTAAGCTCAATGGGTAATCAATCCTCCAATCAACGAGGAAAGCTAGGGATTTAGAATAGCCTTCGATGAGGATTGGTGAGTGTGTGACATGAAACAATGAATCACTGATAAAGAGATTTGGGGAAGAAGAAGTTTATTAATTCATTCCTATGATCATTATCAGTGTCATCGCTTATATGTAAGCTTAGCATAGTACGAATTTATAAAAAAGACCTCATACTTGTAAAATAGATAGAAAAGACCCGATACTTGAAATAGACACGTAACAATACTCCCCTCTTCAAAAGATCCTTGACCTCAAGGATCAAGATAAGTGACACAATTATTCCAAAAATCAGCATTCTTCCACAAACTTTCTTCCATTTCCACTTCCACTTAACCAACCACCTTTTAACAGTTTTGTCACACCCCCAATTTACCTGACTTGCAGCGGAATAGAATGCCTGGGGGTGTAACTGTCATAGCACCATAACAAGGAAATATTGAACGACCTAAAGTGTCGTTTGGAAAATACATATCGTTTGATTTATTTAAAAGCATCTAGTGCTACAAAACATAGGTCCCCAAAGGTTGAAACGTTTACAGAAAACAAGTTCAGGAAATGTCAAACGATAATTTACACAAGTGCATGAAAAATCCAAAATGTAGTGCGTCATCCCTGGCACACCCTAATGTGACTCCATGCATGTAATATGATGATGCCTTAGTTACCTGAAAATACATTGCGAAAACGGTCAACACGAATGTTGGTGAATAATCATAGGTTTATGAAATGTAATGTTTGTACGGCCACCACAAGTATAAATGCATGACAAAAGTCACGTAAAATAGTACAATAGACCTTAAGCTCATGACACCGACGCTATGACTGATGAAACTAAGC
This sequence comes from Artemisia argyi, assembly GCA_030686995.1. Taxonomy (NCBI): domain Eukaryota; kingdom Viridiplantae; phylum Streptophyta; class Magnoliopsida; order Asterales; family Asteraceae; genus Artemisia; species Artemisia argyi. The sequence continues at coordinate 70,003,147 of CM060676.1, read as the reverse complement.
CCCTCCTGAATGTTCTGCCAAACACTCAAATGTAAAAGACATGAAATGCATCCGCTTACGGTTGGTAATCACTACCACGGATGGAGGCATCACCCTTAATAGATCTATCCACTCACTCTCGCTTACCGGTAAATTAACGGTTCATGATGATACAGGGGACTTATCACATGGCAGACAAGCTACTTAAGCTATGTACATAGGTTTTGATACTTGGGCTCGTACTAAAATGGTGCAATGTATTCTCCCCCGTGGGATTTGAAAACAATGTAAAATGTATACGGGGCTATGAAAACTCACCTCAACTGATGATACTGCGATGATATGAAATGAACAACAATGAACGGTTAGCTGCCGCAACCTAATATGAATGATGAACGATCTCATTTAGATCACCAAATGATGTTATGAATGTCCATGCTCATGTTCCTATACCACTCTACTCTTTGGAAAAACACTTGTGTTATCAAAATATATATTCCAAAACTTAGGAAAAATGTTGCTATTAGAAAAATAAGCTAGTTGTAATATATATACTTATATATATATCGTATGTTCCATGTTAGTGTTGAAATTCTCGGGTTGAAATCCTTGAAATAACGCCTTGAAATGATGAAAATATACTTGTAATAACTAATACTTCATTAGTTATAAAATTTGGTACTTGGTATTATTTCTAGCTTCTAAAGTTACTACGTAGTTTTTGTGTCAATATTACCAAAAGCTGTCAAAATAAATTGAGTTTTGCCGATATTCAAACGTGAATATCTTTGTCGTTATAAGTCCGTTTTACTTGTTCTTTATATCCACGGTTACGTCTTAGTATGTAGTAATATATTTTGGAAAGCTCGGCTCCTCCGGGTTATGTCTAAAGCCTCTTTTTGTCCGACGAAAAACGTCCAACAGCAACTATTTTTCAGAAAAATACTTTTCGTCAACAATCTTGCAAAAATCATAACTTCTTCGTTATTAACTCTTTTTAATCCGTTCTTTCGCCTACGGATTCGTTTTTGAAAGTATTTTCTAAAAAATTTGCCAAAGTTTCCTTGGTGTTTACTGATTTTCCAGAAAATAACAAAATGGGACAGCATGTTTATAAACTTGTTAGAAATCTATTTCCAAGGTTCAAAACTAGTTCCAACTTCAACCAAAACTCTTGCAAACTTCACAAAACTAATCTAATCCTACCATACACCTTCTTAGGGTGCCATGGGTTCCTAATGACTAGAAATCAAGTTAATTTAACAAGGGAACACCTAAATCACAATCTAGGGTTTGTATGTTTCAAAAGTCTTCAAAAATAAAGTGGTATAACTAGTATGAGCATGAAATTAAGCATGATTACCATGAGATATAAGTGTTAATTAGAAGAAAACTTGAAAATAAATTTGTATACTCACTTTGAAATATGAGGTGATTGAATGATTAGAAACCTTGGATTTCTTGTATATTTCTTGTATGATTCTTGATTAGGCAAATAAAATGAACAACTTTGGTGCTTTAACTTATCAAAAACCTTCACTTGATCTATGATTTTGGGTTTGGTCGTGGGGTGTAGGAGAGAAAGAGATGAGATTGTTGGAACCAAAGTTTTACTATTTTATCAAGTCTCGGTCATTTGTAATAATAGGTTGCTTTAGTTATTTATTACTTACACTAATGTAATGTCTCAAGTTTACTAGGCTTAAGTTTAATGATCCATGGGCCTTAAAGCCCACACGATTTGGAGAAAGGAAGGAGAGGGAGTGTTGCCCTAGCTCCTTCCCTATATATAGTATGCTTAGGTCTATGTAATACTTGGTTGGTTATTTGAAAACATTAAGGAAACTCTTGCATTTCATTTTCTCAAATTTCTCATAATCATCCCACTCTCATTCTCATCTCATTTCTTACATAATCATACTTGTGTTTACAAAATGGTGACCTAACAAGTGGTATCATTCGCTAGAGGAAGGTGTAGTTCTTGTTTTCATTGATTTTTTTTTCTCTCAAATTCGTTTTTTTAATACCGAATTTTTTTGTGAAATTTTAAAAACTTTTGCTTTGTTTCTTGGTTTTTCTCACATCTTTGCTTACAAACTTGTGTTTAAAATCAAAACAAACCATAAAGTTCTAAACTTTTACAACAAAAATCGATTTCTTAGTACTTGTACTTTTATCGAGATCTTTTCAAGTATAAAATTTTTCATAAAGTTTTCTACTTTCCTTAAGATTTACACATTTTATACACAAAAGTACAAGTATCTTGAAAGAAAAACGAATTTAAGGATTGCTTTCTTTGAAAAACAAAATCTACATATTATCGAGATCTTCATCAAGTACACTCCATCGTCTTCGTTTGCGTGGACTCGGTATTTTCTTTCTTGTATAAGAAAGTTAAGTACTTCGACTTTTGGGAAAGTTTTTCGAAATTGTATAATTTTGAAAACTAAGTTTCGCAATTTCTCAAAATTTATCGAGAAAATTTGTTCAGTATCGAAATCTATTTTTTCGATAAACTTGCTTTTTTATCGAAATCTTCTTTCTCGATAATTTTGCCAAAGTTTCTCGATAATTTTTTCACCAAGTTTCTCGATAATTTTTGCCAAGGTTCTCGATAATATCAACATTTTTTCGAAAATCTGCCAAGTTTTCGAAAACTTCTTATCGAAATCTTATTTGGAGTTGTGCTAAGCTTCTCGATAAATTGGTTAATTCTACACTTTCCACAAGATCCAATTCTACACAAGTGTTCGAAGATGTCTCAGCCACCGAATCACTACTTTCCTCATGTTCAACAACAAACATCTCAGCAACAACAACCTCAGCAGTATCAACAACAACATTACCTTCCGCACACAATGAATCAACAACCTCCTAAATACAATCCACAACAACAATACCTTATGATGCAACAACAGCTCATTCCTCAACAACTACCATATCAAGTGCCACAACAAACCACTCAGTTTTCCTCCAAACAACCTCACTGGTTTGACAGAATGTGTGAAGTTATTACAACTCAACAATCCCGACATGAGGCAGGATCACTTGAAACACCTCCAATGCTTACACCTGGTAATTATGTGCAATGGTCAAGTCGATTCCTACGATTTCTTGAACTCAAGAAACCTCATGGGCCATTCTTGAAACAAGTGATACTTGAAGGACCATTTGAGTGGCCAACACGATTTGAAGCTGGTGATCTAAATGCAGATCCTCCACGTCCTCCTGGTGATAGACCCCTTCTAGAAACTGCACTCACTGAAGAACAGAAACTACATCGTGAAGCTGATCAGTATGCAATGGCTTATATACTTCAAGGTATACCCAATCCGATCTATCGCAGTGTCGATGCTCAGAAAACGGCCAAAGCAATGTGGGAACACGTTCATCTCCTCATGGAAGGTACTCAATTGAACAAAGATGACATGGAATCCAAGCTTTACATGGAATACACTGACATCACAATTGAACCTGGAGAGTCACTTGAATCATACTATCATCGTTTCACAAATGTGGTTAATGATCTAGAACGTCACAAAATCACTGTACCAAGGATTGCTGTGAACTCCAAATTTGTGGGTAGTCTTGGCCCTGATTGGCATAAATATGTGACATTTGTTCGTCAAACGAAGAATCTTCATGATGCTCCATATGGGTTGTTGTATGATTTTCTGAAACACCATGAACCTGAAGTGGAAAAAGATCGAGCTCTACGAGGAGGATACACACCTACTACAACACCAAATTCATTGGCTCTCGTAGCTCAATCTCCCTATGCTCCACCACCAATGTCTAATCATGCATATGTTCAAGAGCAGAACTACTTCAGTTATCCACAATCTTCCACTTCGAACCAAATGGTCCCTTATGATTCATCTCCACAAGATTCTTCTACTCTACTTGTTTCATCAAACAACAATGATGCTGTGTACTACTCCAACTCCAATGATGATGACGATGATGACTTTAATACGTTGAATCAGGGACTTGCTCTTATTGCTCGTGCATTCAGCAAATTCTCCAACAAAACAAACAACCGTCAACGATCATCTTCAAACACAAGAAATCAAGCTGTTGTTAATGATGGAAGAGTGGAAATTCAGAATCGTAGCTATGGTCGATCTGGTTCAGGAAGCTCTTCTGGAAACTATGGGAATGGTCAGAGGTTTAGTAACAATACCGGGTTCAGAAACAACTCAGCATCTCCTCAACAAAGGTCTGATTCAGTTGCTACAAGGAACTCCAGCTCAGGGAATGCAGTTTGGTGTTACAATTGCAATGAACAAGGTCATATAGCTACAGCATGTCCCAAACCGAGAACTCGGGGTAGTAAGTTTCACAAGCAGGCATTACTCATGGCTCTTCAAGATGAAAAGGATGGACATTTCCCTGAACAAGACAACAACTTCATGGCAAATGTACACAATGATGATGACATGGAAGATCTGGAAGCTAATGCAGCTGTGATGCTTATGGCCAACATGCAGGAATTTAAGCTCAATGATTCAGGTCCAGTGTATGACACTGACGGCTTGTCTCAGGTACATGACCTTAATGCATGCTTTATTAATGAAATAGTCTCACCTTCTGCTTCTGAATCAGATACGGCGCAAGTTGTTCCATCTATATCATCTTCATCCTCTCAAAAAGATGAACAAATAAGCACAGTTGTCATATTTGATGATGACACAGTTGTTTCATTTGATGATCCAATTGAGAATGATGAACATGATAATTTAGAACAACATGAACCATCATTTGATCCAGACCCTGACCTCATATTGTTATCTAAACAACTGGATGCTCAACAATTGCAAATACTCAAATGCAACGAGAAAAACAAAGTTTTAAAAGAACAAAATGCATCATTTGCAAGAGACATTGAGTGTTATAAAATTCAGCTTTCTAATCAAGATGAAAAGATTAAACACACTAAAAGTTTTGAAAAAGCTTTTCAAGATTCTTACAACAAAGAACAAGATCTTCAACGCAAAATACAAGATTTAATTGAGTCACACGGAAAGTTGATTTCGAAACTTGAAAGTGAGAAGGGTGAATTGAAAAAACAGGTTGAATGTCTTCAAATTGAACTTTCAAAAACAGAAACAAAATTGTCAAGTTGTCAAAAAGATTTTCATGAACATAAAATACGGAAAAGGAAGTACATAGACAACTTACTCGGTGATATTGTTGATCTTGAAAAACAACTCAAAGAATTTCGTCACATTGTTTACAAACACGGGAACTCTGTCACAACAATTCAGAAATTTACTTTAAAACCGAAACCCAATTGCGGTTATGCACTTGGTGATTACAATTCAATGTTTCTACACACGGCATTCAAAGAAATTCCAAAAATTTACAGTATGGATTATTTTCTTGATAATACGGTTGTGCGTGCTGTTGTTTTTGATACTGAGGAGGAAGAAGAACTTGAAGACGAGAGTCGATCTAAAATGAGTCAAGTTCAATATTGGACACCATATGACTATTCAAAAGCTCCTCCACTTTCAAAATCTTTTGTCACTCAAAAGGAATTACCTGAGAAATCATGGTTTATCGAAGAGTCATATGTTTCATCTCACAATGCAGCTCCTGTCCCACCTGTAGCACAAATAAATGGTCCTTTACCATCATCCGGTGAACTTACACGTTTACCAAAATGTCGTGTCTTAAATTATTTCAAAACCTTTATGGAAGACATCGATATTTTGGAGGAAACAATTGAACGCAATTCAGAAATAAAAATTGAAACTTTTCAATCCGCTTACGAGCGAGAAAAGAGAGATATTTTTCAAAAACAAATGAAACCAATTGTTCAACACCTTCGTCTATGTGCTACACGTTGGGATCAGGAACTTCAAAAGGAGGTCAAAAATATGATAAACGTTTTTGATACTGCTGAAAATGAGATTTTGGTCCAAAAGCTACAAACTAAAGTTTTCAAAAATGATGCTGATCGACTCTTGGAACAAGTTCTCTGTGCTGATATTTTGTCTGTTATCATGAATGATCTTTATAATTCTGGTACTTCTATGCTTAAGCATGATCATTGTGCTGATAATATCTTGTTGAATGAGGAAATTGAGACACTTAAACTGGAAAATGAAAAGTTGAGAATTAAAAATGATGATGTGACAAAACAATTTTCAACAGAAATTTGTCAACTCAATCAAAGGCTTGAATGGTGTCAAGCTAAAAGTCTTGAAAGGGAATTGAAGTTTCAAAGTCAAAATGTTTCAAACTCTTGTCAGATTTGCAAAAACAACGAGTCTTTAAAAGGTCGATGTTTCAAATACGAGAAAGAAATTGCGGATTTAAAAATTGAAAACGCCGAATGGCAACAAAACCGCGACGACATCAAATATTGCAATGGTTTACTTGAGTCTGAAATTCAGGACAAAAATCACATCATCATTGATTTGAAAGAGAAAGTTAAGCTACTTCAAAAAGGAAAAATGGTTGACACCACGGTGATAGCACCAGGAATGTATCAAATAAACAAAACTGATAAAGGAAAAGTTGTTCAAAACACTAATGTTGATACCTCCACTTCTACAGGACTAGTCTCCACTTCTAGCGTTAGCAGACCTAAGCGAAAAAGTAAAAAGAAGAATAGGATCTTGCAACGTAAGAGAGGACACCTAGAAGCTCAGGAAGTAGAAGACCAACTTAGGACTTTGAATAAAACTCATGTTGCATCCGATTTAGATTCTAATCTGGCAAATTGTAATCAAAATCTAAATGTAACGAATGATGAACCTTTGAATGTTTTGAATATTAATGCATCTTGTGTATTTTGTCGTAAAAGCGTATCATCTGGTGATCATACAAAATGTTTAGCTAATTCTCTTCTCAATCGTCATAAGAAACGTAGGACACGCATTCCTTTTAGGCCCACTAATGCCTCTAAGTCTAACTTAGGAAAGCCGTCTTCTACGGTTTCTAATGATGTCCCAGTTACCCCCATAGGTGCCAAGAACAAATCTAGGACTGAGCCAACTACTAGTGCATTTAACATTAAGAAAGCTAAAACTAGTTGGAACTGGCAACGTTGGTTACAATACAAACCAGATTTTAAATGGATTCCTAAATTGTTAATTACATGTGTTACTAACCAACAGGAACCCGCATTGTCTTTGGGTTCCACCCTTACTTCTGTTCCACCCGTGTCTTCTTCTGGTGATGCAGGTGGTACATATTGTTCTCTGGATTGTTGATAGCGGATGCACCCGACATATGACAGGCAATCTCAAACTGCTACACAACTTTGTCTCAAAGTTTATAGGAACTGTCAGATTCGGGAATGATCATTACGCTCTTATAATGGGATATGGTGACTACATCAGCGGTAACATTGAAATTAGTCGTGTTTACTATGTGGAAGGCCTTGGACACAACCTTTTCTCTGTTGGTCAATTCTGTGATGGGGATCTAGAAGTTGCATTTCGTGAGAAAACTTGCTTTGTTCGCGACCTACAAGGAAACGATCTAATGTCTGGCTCACGCGGCTCCAATCTTTATACAATATCAATGTCAGATATGATTGCAACATCTCCGATATGTCTTCTCTCCAAAGCAGAGTCAACTAAATCTTGGTTATGGCACAAACGTCTTTCTCACTTGAATTTCAGAACCATGACTGACCTTGCTCGTTATAAACTTGTCGATGGATTTCCAAGATTCCGTTTCACCAAAGATCACTTATGTCCAGCCTGTGAACAAGGAAAAAGTACTCGTGCTCATTTTCCGTCTAAACCTGAGCAAAGTACGAATCATGTTTTACAACTGCTTCATATGGATTTGTGTGGACCGATGCGTGTTCAAAGTATCAACGGTAAACGGTACATACTCGTAATTGTGGATGACTTCTCCAGATGGACTTGGGTTTATTTTCTACGAAGTAAAGATCAAGCTCCTTCGATGATCATCACCTTTCTCACCAAAATTCAAGTTCAGCTTCGAAACACAGTACGAATCGTCAGAACTGACAATGGTACTGAATTCAAGAATCAGACACTTCGGTCTTACTATGAGAAAGTGGGAATTGAACATCAAACGTCTATACCTAGAAGCCCAGAACAGAATGGTGTGGTTGAAAGACGCAACAGGACGTTAGTGGAAGCTGCTAGAACTATGTTGATTAATGCTCAATTACCAGATTACTTATGGGCAGAAGCTGTTTCAACCGCATGTTATACTCAAAACCGTTGCATGATCACAAAACGCCATCGCAAAACACCATATCAAATTGTTCACAAAAGGAAACCGAACATCGATTACTTTCATGTATTTGGAGCACTTTGCTATCCGAAAAATGATCGTGATGATTTAGGTAAACTCAAAGCTAAGGCTGACATCGGAGTGTTCGTTGGATATTGTGAAAATTCCAAAGGTTTTCGGATATGGAATCGTCGTACAAGAGAAATTCAAGAAACCATTCACGCTAATTTCGATGAACTCACCCAAATGGCTTCTGAGCAACACAACTTAGGACCCGAATTTAACCGTCTCAACTCTCCGGCATCTTCAGCTGAACCTTTACCACTTAACCGCAAAGAATTAGAAACCTTGTTTGCTCCACTATTTGATGACACGATTGGATACCGTCCTACTGAGGTCTCATCAAATTCCGCAGCTCAACCTGAACACATTCCAGTACCAGACTCACCTCAACAAACTTCTACAAGTGTTGAGAGAGACGGTCCTTCAATTGAATCACCATCTACAGCAGAACAAACTGGTTCTACTCCCTGCCATCCAGCTGAAGATCCAACACCACTATCAGTTCCACAACCCGCAGAGCATGATCCTGATGCGTTCATTAATCCGTTTGCACCAGCTACTACAGTTCCTGATATAGCTGAGTCATCAACACGCAACTTGGATCCTGCCAACATGCGAGATACATATCAACTACACCCGTCAACACACAAATGGACTCGTGACCATCCACTAGTCCATATTATTGGCCATCCAGATGCACCTGTCATGACAAGACAACGACTTCACACCGATGGTGAAACTTGCATCTACGCACTCACAGTTTGTCATGAAGAACCCAAGAACATTAAAGATGCAATGACTTATGACAACTGGATTGAATCTATGCAAGAGGAATTTCAGCAATTCATAAGATTAGAAGTCTGGGAATTAGTTGAAAGACCTGACGGAGTCTTTGTCATCGGGTTAAAATGGATTTGGAAGAATAAACTTGATGCAGAAGGAACAGTCATCCGCAACAAATCACGTCTGGTAGCGAAAGGATACTCTCAACTTGAAGGTCTAGACTTTGCTGAATCCTTTGCTCCAGTGGCACGACATGAAGCTGTTCGGATCTTTTTGGCTTATGCTGCTCATAGGAACATGGTGGTTTACCAGATGGATGTGAAAACAGCATTTCTGAATGGAGAACTCCGTGAAGAAGTTTATGTCAGTCAACCTGAAGGCTTCGTTGATCCTGAGCGTCCTAATCATGTCTACCGACTCAAAAAGGCTCTCTACGGACTCAAGCAAGCCCCACGGGCGTGGTATGACAAACTGTCCACTTTCTTACTGGCCAATAAATTTTTTAAAGGATCGGTGGATCCCACACTATTTACAAAAACCTACGGGGAGGACTTACTTGTTGTTCAAATATATGTCGACGACATCATTTTTGCCTCAACAAAAAGAAGTTATTCTAATGAGTTTGCAAAATTAATGAAAGATAATTTTGAAATGTCCATGATGGGTGAACTTTCGTTTTTTTTAGGACTACAAGTTCATCAATCACCCCGTGGAATTTTTATAAATCAGTCCAAATATGCTCTTGAAATCTTAAAGAAACATGGAATGATAACTTGTGATACTTATAATACGCCAATGGGCTATACCACAAAACTAGATGCTGATTTACATGGGACTCCCGTTGACCCTACCAAATACCGAAGTATGATTGGGTCCCTCATGTATCTCACAGCTAGTAGACCTGATATAGTTTTTGCTGTCTACATGTGCTCTCGCTATCAGTCTAGACCAACGGAAAAACACCTCAGTGAGGTTAAGAGAATCCTTCGATACATAAAGGGAACCATTAACTTGGGAATCTGGTATCCGAAGGATTCTGGTTTTGAACTAATTGCTTTTTCAGACGCTGATCATGCAGGATGCTTAGACACACGCAAAAGTACATCTGGTGGATTACAGTTTCTTGGAGACAAACTTGTGTCATGGCAATCTAAGAAGCAGGACTGCACGTCTTTGTCATCTACAGAATCTGAATACGTAGCCATGTCGGCTTGTTGTGCTCAAGTCATCTGGATGAGATCACAACTTAAAGACTATGGCTACCTATTCAACAAGATTCCTATCTACTGTGATTCAAAGAGTGCGATTGCTATCTCCTGCAACACTGTGCATCATTGCAAATCCAAACACATCGATCTCCGTTATCATTTCATCAAAGAGCATGTGGAAAGGGGTACAGTTGAACTTTATTTCGTTGGAACTGAATACCAATTGGCGGACTTACTTACCAAATCCTTGGCACCATCCAGGTTTGCTAGTCTAGTTCACCAGATTGGTATGAGATGTTTGACACCAGAGGATCTGGAAAAGTTTTTAAAATACCACTGATTGTCAAACATCACTACTATCTCTGTATAATATTTGTCTTTCTTTCTTTACTATAAACTAATCAAAACCCAAAAAGATTTTTCACAATTTTATTTTCCTTAAAAAAAAAAAAAAAAAAAAAAAAAAAAAAAAAATGCAAGTATATCGCTTCCATTCAACACCTTGTTCTTACTTTACAAGTGTTGAGGGGGAGTCTCGCGTAAATTTCTTTCACCAATTTTTTAAAATAGGTATACTTGCATATTTCTCATAAGCTTTCGGTTCGGTGTGTGTGTGCGGATGGTTTATTTCAATACACCTTGTCTCATGTGATTTTACTTCTTCATAAGTTAACTTAACGAAGTCACATCTCAAGGTCCATAGACTTGCTAGTTACTTTAGGGTTCTAGTTAAAGTACTTCATAGTTAAGGGACCCTTGTTGTCAAATTTTTTAAGATTCTAAAATTTTTGAACACTAGTTTGTTTGTTATTAAAGTCCAAGGACTAAAAGTGACAAAAATCAAAGTTTTAAAATTACTTAAACATACAAACCGTACCACTTAAACCCTACCAATTTCAAAACCACCAAAACCCACTTCTAAAACCCACGGTTCATAATCAATCGAGCAAACCACGACTTTGATTTTTTAATTGTAAGTTCCTATGGATTCACTAGGGTATTTCAAACATAGGATCTTGGTAAATTGATTTTTCAATGGTTAGATCTCTTGTATTCGTGATGTCGAGAACTAGGGTTAGGATTTCGAAAATGCAAGTAACCTGTTGTGATGGTTAATTCTTGATGGGGTTTAGTCACTTTACTTGTTTCTAATACTATCTCATCAGTTTTTATCTCATTCTATCATGTTTGCTTGGTTCTCGATGTCAAAAAGAATGGGTCGAAGTGGATATTTTTTGCTTCTGTGATTATTTGGTTGATGTTAGTGGTGGGATTTGTTTATTTGGTCTCTAATGTGCATAATCAATCTTGCTTGGATAATTCTCACAGTTTATTCATGGTTCTCGATAAAACATGTATGCTTTGTTCGGAATATCATCGAGATACACTTGTATCTTGTATTAGAATATCTGTGACAGGCCAATCTCTGTGGTAACATGATTTATGATGCAAACAAAGATTAACATGGCTGAACACACTGAGAACGTCGCAGAACAACCTCTTCCATTACTCACCTTGGATGACATCACTCCCGAGAACTACAATGTCACAATTGGCAACAACAATCCCAGAGTCGATTTCAACAAGTTGAATATCACAGAGAAATCATGCAAGATTGTGAAAGATATCCTACTGGCACATCCATGCAAACCACTTCTCACCTGCTCTACTTCAGTTCCACTGTTCTATCTTCATCAGTTCTGGCTTACTGCTCAGACCAACTTGGATAATGAGTCTTTCACAGTTACCTTAGATAGCCAAGATTACTCTGTTGATCATGACGTTCTTCGAACAGCTCTTCTCATGCCACAAACTGACAACGAATTTGCTCCGATACTACCTGACCTGGAACTTCTTGACTTCTTCATTGAATTAGGATATGAGGTTGATGATGATGAACCTCTAATCAAGCTTTCCAAATTCAATGTCAAGTATATACCTCAGCCTTGGAGAACATTATGTTTGTTGGTTGTTAGATCTATATCTGGAAGGAAAAGTGGTCATGAACATCCAAGGCTCGAACACCTGCAAACATTCTGGGGAATGGTGACTCTGACACCAATTGACTTTGCAGTTCCTATCATGAATGATATCATCTACAGTATTCAGACCGACCGTGTGAAGACTATGATACCATTCACCAGATTCACCAAACTTATCATTGAACATCTCTGCAAAAGTTCTCCAGAATTCATCAAGAGGATGGCTGATCCTAATGAGCCGAAGCACCTCGTCGAGGACGACTTCCCCACATTATTCATCAAATCAACCACTTCCGCTACCAAGAGCAAAGGTATGAGGATTCCCGAATACCTTCTGAATGACAACATTAAGAATAGGGCAAACTTCAAGTTGTATGATCTGGCTTACAAAGGGGAACTGGAAGAAGCAACTACAAAGACTCGTAGCAAAGGAAGTGTAAAGTCTGGGAGTACCACGAGCACCACTGGATCACCGCATACAAGATCTAAGTCTGCTTCAATGGCAAAACCCAAGACTACTACCACACCTAAACCTACATCCAAACCTAAACCTGCTACCAAACCAAAGAAGAAGGCAACTCCTGAGTACTTTATTCGGGATGAACCTACTCCTTCACCTTCTGACACCGAGTCTGAGTTCGATACAGAATCTGACGAAGAAGAACCAGACTATGAACTAAGATACAGAGCACCTGATGAAGGATTTCCAACAATAGAGATTGCAGTACAACAAAGTCTGGAAACTTATGAAGAAGAGACAAGGAGAAGAAAAGGTGTCACTATCAATGAGCCGAATGATGATGAAGACGAACCAATCGCTGAACCATTGGTCGATAAACGTAAACTCAAAAGTATAGTTGTCGACACTAGAGATGAAGAAAAGCGGCTTAGGAAAGAACAGAGGAAAGCAAGCCTTGAAAGCCGACTTCTATCACACCCTCCAACACCACCACCTATTGATCAGTCAGAACATGTAGGGGCTACAAGCAGTATGGTTCCTCCAACAACGTCAGAATCAGCTCCACAACCTGATGACAACGTTAAGGATTCAGACAAGACTGAAGATGTCCACATGACTGAGACTGCTACTTTAGAGGAGAATGTTGGCGGTCAAGAGAACTTAGCTACGGATCAGGAACATGAATATCTTATTACTCCAGAGTTTCTTGCACGAGAAGCAGAGGAAGCAGAGGAACGTCGTCGAAAGGAAAACGAAGAGAAGAACGCGTTCGACACCAACATGTTTCTTAAGTCATCTTCTCAGCAGACTTCCTCAGCACAACCTCCACCTCCTCAAGACTCTCCGCCAAAGGATCCAACTCCTCCTGCTTCTTCTTCAGACTCTCACAACGAGTCTTCGTCCGAATCATCACCAGAGCACTCATCACCCACACCATCTGAAACCGCATCTAAACAGCATTCGATCAATGAACCTAAACAACAAGTTGATCTTCAGGAGCAAGTGAACAAACTCACCGACATGGTTACCAAACTGACTAAACAAGTTGAGGAATTCCAGGATTCTACGCAGCTGATTGACAAGTTCTTGAAATCTGATTACGAAGGGTTTATCAGAACTGCAACACATGATTTTCTCACTGATAATCTGGTTGAGATGATTACTCCTGAAGTTGCAAACCTTCTCAAACCAATCAATGACAACTTGGATCACAGAATTAGAAGTGTTACGAAGAAAATGTTGTCTACGACACCCTTCACGCTTCACACCGCAAAATCTTCTACTGTGGCTCCAACCGTCCAAGAATTGTCTCTCAATGACATGCTTGTCAAAATTTTTGACAACCTTGCCACCAAAACCACACAAACAGCTGAAGAAAAAGGCCTGTATGATGCTATGGTAGCTTATATGTCAAAAGAGTCATGCAAAGATGCTGCTGGATCCCGAAAGAGGACAAGAAAAGATGACGATCCTGACCCAAACTCCAAAGGCAAGAAACCTAAGTCTGGAACAGGTCCCTCATCCTCTCTACAACCACAGAAGGACTCCACTCCTCCTGGAACTCAACAACAACCCTCAGCTACTGGTGAAGGTCAAACCGAAGATGAAGAAATGTTCATGGAACAAACTGATGACTTCCAAGATCAACTTGACACCGATTACCGTGCTCCACCAACTCATGATTCTCATGTTGGTCCATCATCACCGTCCAAAGCCAAAGACAAAGATGCTACATCCAAGTCTAAGAAATCAAAGAAGAAAACACGTCATTCATGGCTCGACAATGATGACAATCCTCAGAATGATTGGCTTACAGAAATGGTCCAAGCTCAACCTCCTCTGGTAGAAGAAGAACCTCTTCCTGGTAACACTCTTCAGTTCACCCAGGTAATTATGAAGGATCTTCACATCAACAAACTCACAAAGGCGGAGCTTAGGAGAATCAATAGGGATGCACAAGAATTCCTCAAGAAAAGATCTGGAAACAAAGTCGAATACGAATATCACATGCAGAATATAGCTAGTGCAATGTCTGCCGACTTTGACTGGTTAAATCCTGAAGTGAATATCGATCTAAGTTCCAAGAATCATGAAAAACCTTACTTCACCGACTGGACCAAACCATTACCGTTGAAAGGATTTCCTGACAAACCGAAGATACCTTACAGCTTCTTCTTCAACAAAGATCTTCGTAACATCCAGCTCACTCAAGAGATATCCAAGAAGAAATATGCTTCCTCACTCACAATCTCAGTACCAGCCGCTAGATACGAAATTCCAGCCATTGAAGAAACCACCCGTATTTTCAGCAACTCCATCGTTGCTTACGACAGAGATGCTCTACACGGAATTCAACATTGGCCTGATCGTCGTCGTCTCGGTTATACAAGCAGATTAGGAGAGACATCATTGGAAAATGTGAAGCAGAAATCAAAGATCATCGCTATCTTGGAGATTCAGCAGTCGAAACGGTTTAACTACTTATTCATGCGTGAAATTGTTGTTAAACGACAAGATGAAAAGAAGTACAAGTTCTCCGAAGCAGACTTTCCCAACCTTTATCTCAATGACATAGAAGATATGTATCTTGAAAAGGTTCAGAGTAGAATGCGAGGATTCGATAGAGACGTTCAGTACAACTTCATGGCATCGCTACTTCTTTACATCCGACGACTGATTGTTCAAGAAAGAGTGGAAGATCTTCAGCTTGGCGTGGAAAGTTACCAACAGAAGATCAATTTGACAAAGCCACAATTCTACTTTGATGGTCTTTATGAAACACCACAGTTTACTCTCATCCAAGAACCGTTTGGTTTCACCTACATCAACAGCAAAAAGCTACAAAGCTTCATGAGGTTCGATGAGGTACATAAATTCTGTGATGTTACACTCAAGTTTGTTCGTGATGGGCTTGTCAAAAGGTTGAATGATGATCGACGTAAGATAGCTAAGGGGGAACAACCTAGATGGAAATCCAGCTCCAGAAGACAAGTTCGTAACTTTGTCTTAAAGATTGAAGAACGGTTATTTCGACGGGAACAGATCAGACGACTGGAAAGCTACATCGGTGCCAGACCATCGTTTCCTGTCAGAAACTTCGAAAGACCTGAACCTCAGTTCACTAACTTCAATGCTCCACTTCCAGACGAAGAATAACTTGGTACATTTGATCATATTTTTTTTTCAATATCAATTGTTTCATTGATTGAATCATTTTTTTTATTATGGTTTGTGCACACATAACAGTGTACAACCCGTGCTTGTATAGAAAGGACCCTGAGGTACGCTTCAGTGCCTCAATCCTAAACATAAGGAGCGAAGGCTTCTTACTTTTGAGTAGAATTAATCAAACATTTATGATTTTTTCATAATTCTGCTCAAAAGGACAAGTATTTCACCTCAATAAGACCTAATCACTTGTTGAGGGGGAGCACTTGTCAAAACAAAATACTTTGCTCAATATCAAAAGTTCTTGATGTATCTCCCCATAAGACTCAAAAGGCATATTTTAATCTAAAAAATTTGTCAAAAACACCATCTTATATGCTATTTTTGAGGGGGAGAAAATGTAAAGGTGATTAAAACATACGAAGTCAAAGCGTTAAGTTGTATCATGTGCGAGCTAGACTCAGTATTGACCCAGGAATTGACGAGATAATACAAGTTAGTAACATCGAAAGGACTTATCCTCGACGGGTAATAACATCAAGTTAGTTACTAGAGCTAGTTGTCACCTAAAAGCTGACAATGTATCTCTTTAACTAGCCACGTAAGCGTGTCTCGAAAAGGATATGTCTTAGTAGAAAAGTACCGTCTCGAGAAACTTTCTGTGGACTTGACCAGGCCGGGTAATAACTTCAAGCTAGTCTAACTAGTGATGTAAGCGTGTCTCGAATCGGTCCTGTTCACAGAAAGTGGATCAATTCAAAAGTGTTTGCTCCTCCCGCATGTGCAAATTTATTAAATACTTATGAGCACATGTGCAGGGGGAGCCCTTCAAAAGTGTACGCAAAACTCTCAAAGTGTTAACCAAAATATTTGATTATCACAAACACTTTGAGAGATTTTCAATCAAAGGTTTCTTGGCTACTGTCGGAGTTATAAGGTGATTAAGATAGGAATATCCGTCCTATGATCCGCCAGAGCCGGAGGGATCTACCCAAGGACATCTCCCATAGTTAGAATTAGAAGTCCTTAGGTATGATACGAAAAAAGGAGAAATGAATGAAAGGGAAAGAAGGAGTTGAAGAATTAAAAAGAAAAGTAAAGTAAAGGGTGAAAAGAAATAGCCCTCCAGATGATTCAACCTTAGGGCAGACACCGGGTTCAATACGTATGCTACTGGTTGTTGCTAAGGCGACGCCGGTATTGAAGATTAAGTCGTCATGGACCCAGTGACGCAATGCACTAAACCTTCTTAACCACTCAAGTTCTCTTAAAAGGACTTGTTTCATTTTCACAGGGGAACCCGCGTAACCTATCGACCCATCTCTTAGAGACGGTTGATATTGAAGAAGGACATCCCCAGTCTCCGCATAGGAAACCTAGGTGTGCACTTATAGAGTCTAGAGCCTTGAGATACATCAAAGATCTCTTAGAAACACTTAGTATTTCTACAACTGGTGTTCTACATCAATGGGCATCAGTTGTAAACTATCGAGTCCTTCGCAGATCTTAGCAATCTGCCGAGAACGTTTATGAGAGGATTACGTAAGTATTTCTCAATGATTGAACGGAAATCCTGCCAGGGTCAACATCAAACAGCCCTGACAGCAGGTCACTTCGGTAACCCCACAAGGGTTACGCTTAGTGTTTGCGGTGGTTCCATTACGGTCTACAGTCGTGGAGTGATCCCCAGCGACTCACCCAGTCATTGAGCTACCTAGTAGGTCTCGTAAGCTCCTTCGGGAGTATCTGATATGGGAACGGCCTGGATAAGGATTAGAAGGAGTCTTCACAATATGCTGTTGATGAGCTCTAATTCCTTATCCGTAAGTACCGGTGATTTATTGCTAACTGTCTACTCGCAGGTACCTCACTTCCATGATGACGAATTCCACATGCTCATACATGCATCTTGCAATCATCAAAAGCTCCCTCAAAGATCAAAGCAACACAAAGTTTAAAGTAAGATTCTACGCCAAAAAAGGAAGAATCTACAAAGTTTAAAGACCAAAGATCTTATGTGAAAGAAAGGGAATACGTGCATGTATAAGTCAGAACTCAAAGATGTATGAGCATGTTGGAATGGCTAACTACCACCACAGACGCAGGAGTGACGAACGGCAGATTACTTCATAACATAATCACAACAACATCATCAAAGAACAAAGTCAAAGAGCAAAGTACATCCATCATTATTCTAATCATTTCTGAAGACGTCTAAAGCTATGAAAGTCAAAGATTAAGACGAAGACGTCAAGCAACCTTGATGACCGACCCTTAGGGGGAGATTGTTGGAACCAAAGTTTTACTATTTTATCAAGTCTCGGTCATTTGTAATAATAGGTTGCTTTAGTTATTTATTACTTACACTAATGTAATGTCTCAAGTTTACTAGGCTTAAGTTTAATGATCCATGGGCCTTAAAGCCCACACGATTTGGAGAAAGGAAGGAGAGGGAGTGTTGCCCTAGCTCCTTCCCTATATATAGTATGCTTAGGTCTATGTAATACTTGGTTGGTTATTTGAAAACATTAAGGAAACTCTTGCATTTCATTTTCTCAAATTTCTCATAATCATCCCACTCTCATTCTCATCTCATTTCTTACATAATCATACTTGTGTTTACAAAATGGTGACCTAACAGAGATAGTTTTCTTTCTTATCTAAAAGTGTATGAAATGATTCTTGGTTTTAGTTTAAGTATGTATTTTTGAGGTTTATTAGTATAGTAATAGAAAGTTAATGCATTAGGTTAAGGGGTGTTCATGTGGCTGGTTAGGGTGAGCAAAGGAGGGGGGGGGGGTAGGGGTACTTGTGATTTAATTAGAAATTTTATGTAGTTTAGGTGTTAGTTTGTGTTATTTGTTAAAATCGGGTAACGGGTTTAATAGAAATAAATGTTCACGAAGTTAACCGGGACAAAATAAAGTCATAATAATGATAAAAATATGTTGAAAATATGTTGGGTACAATTACTGAGTGATCGGGTGATTATTGTTTAGTTTTCACGAAAACCGTCGTTATATTCATAAGCGTACGTTATAAATAAAATAAATTTCCAAAATACTGGGTAACTGAATATTATAACTTTTATGATGTTAAAATGGATATAAAAATATGTCGGGACCATTGTGGGAATATTTAGATATATTCGTCGTATATATATATTAGTCGGGTGTTAACATTTATTTAGAAATCACAATACGTAAAACGTTAAATATACTGAATATAGTAATTTGAAAATCCTAAGAGTGGTATAACATGAAAATGCTGTTATGATGATATGCAGACTATCTCCAGTCTGTATGCAGTGTCCTTAGCACTAATGAAATGAATTCGCACCTAAACCAATCCGGTTACGCGAATTTGAATACCCGTAAACTAAATTTACGATGAAATGAGTAATGCACGTGAATGATGAAATCTTTTCCTGAATGAATAGTGTTCAGTGAATAGTAAATTTCCCAAATGGTTCTCAGAATATCAAAATGACCTCGAAAATGATGAATAGTAAATTGATGAATAGTGTTTTGATGAATAGTGATTTATGAATAGTAAAAGTCGAAGTTTGGGAAAATGACCTGAAATGGTAAATGACCTGTAATGGTGAGTTATGACATCCGCCCACCCAAATAGGAATTCAGTCCCTGAATTCAGTTAGTGTTGGTCTCGGTAATAGGTTTGGTGAAAAGGTGTGGATACTTGCGTTGCATTTGGTCCTCTCGTTCCCAAGTAAACTCAGGACCTCTTCGAGAATTCCAGCGAACCTTAACGATCGGAATTCTACTCTGCTTTAACTGTTTGACCTCTCGGTCCATGATTTCAACTGGTTCCTCCACAAAGTTAAGCTTGTCATCTAGTTGAATCTCTTCTAATGGTATAACTGAAGACTCATCTGAAAGGCATTTCTTGAGGTTTGAGACATGAAATGTATTATGTACGTTGCTGAGTTCTGATGGTAGTTCAAGCTTGTAAGCTACTGGACCAATCCTTTCCAGTATCTTAAATGGACCAATGTATCTCGGGTTCAGCTTTCCGCGTTTTCCAAATCGTATCACGCCTTTCCAGGGTGAGACCTTCAACATGACCTTGTCTCCAACCTGGAATTCCAATGGTTTGCGTCTAACATCTGCGTAACTCTTCTGTCGACTTCTAGCTGTTTCAAGCCTATCTCAAATCTGTATTATCTTTTCTGTTGTTTCCCTAACCATCTCTGGACCTGTGCATTGTACCTCTCCAACTTCTGCCCAACAAACTGGTGAACGACACTTACGACCATACAATGCCTCAAATGGTGCTGCTTTAATACTTGAATGGTAACTGTTGTTATAAGAGAACTCGATTAATGGCAAATGGTTAGCCCAACCATTCCCAAAGTCAATCACACACGCTCGCAGCATGTCCTCCAGTGTCTGAATAGTTCTCTCACTCTGACCATCAGTCTGTGGATGGTAAGCAGTGCTCATGTCTAACTTGGATCCAAAGGAATCTTGTAATGACTTCCAAAAGTTTGATGTAAAGCGACTATCCCTGTCTGAAATGATAGAAACTGGTGCCCCATGCCTCGAGACTATTTCCTTGACATAAAGTCTGGCAAGCTGTTCCATGGAATAAGTCTCTCTAATGGGTATGAAATGTGCTGATTTAGTAAGACGATCAACAATTACCCAAATAGCATCGTAACCTCCTGACGTCTTGGGTAGTTTAGTAACAAAGTCCATTGTAATACGTTCCCACTTCCATTGTGGAATTTCTGGTTGTTGAAGTAGTCCTGACGGTTTCTGGTACTCAGCTTTCACTTTAGCACAAGTAAGGCATTTGCTGACGTACGTAGCTATTTCTGCTTTCATGTTCGGCCACCAATACAGCTTTTTGAGATCCTGATACATCTTGTCAGAACCTGGGTGAATAGAGTACTTTGACTTATGTGATTCATGCATAATCAAATCTCGTACTCCACCATAGAGTGGTATCCAACTTCGATCCTTGAAGCATAACACTCCATCTGCTCTCTTAACGAAACCATTCTTGTTTTCTGGCATACCATAAAGTTTCTCCTGTGGCCGATTTTCCTCCTAATGACCTGACCCTCAAAGGTTTGAGTCGTTCCTTTCTGCTAAGTGCATCTGCTACGACATTTGCTTTTCCTGGGTGATATCGGATTTCACAATCGTAATCACTCAACAATTCTAGCCAACGACGTTGTCTCATGTTGAGTTCCTTCTGATCAAGTATATGCTGTAAGCTCTTGTGGTCGGTAAAAATTACACATTTAGTACCATAAAGGTAGTGTCTCCAAATCTTGAGTGCAAAAACAACAGCACCCAACTCCAAGTCATGTGTAGTGTAATTCTTCTCGTGTGTCTTAAGCTGTCTAGATGCATAAGCTATCACCTTCTCATTTTGCATTAGCACAGCTCCAAGCCCTTTATGCGAAGCATCGCAATATACCACAAAGTTCTCAATACCTTCTGGTAGTGACAAAATCGGTGCACTACAAAGCTTCTGCTTCAATAACTGAAATGCAGATTCTTGTTTCTCTCCCCACTCGTACTTTTGATTCTTTTGTGTCAGCTTAGTCAGCGACTTCGCTATCTTAGAAAACCCTTCGATAAACCTTCTGTAATATCCTGCAAGTCCTAAGAATTGACGAATTTCTGTAGGAGACTTGGGCGTAGCCCAATCCTTTACTGCCTCAATCTTTGCTGGGTCGACTTGTAATCCTTGGCTATCAATGACATGGCCAAGAAATTGAACTCTTTGTATCCAAAAGTCACACTTTGAAAATTTGGCATACAATTGCTCCTTCTTGAGTAGTTCCAATATTGTTCTGAGGTGTGCTTCATGCTCTTCCTTACTCTTGGAATAAATCAGGATATCGTCAATGAACACAATCACATACTTATCAAGATATGGTTTGCATACTCTGTTCATGAGATCCATGAATACCGCAGGTGCATTCGTTAATCCAAAAGGCATCACTTGAAACTCATAATGACCATAACGTGTTCTGAATGCTGTCTTCGGGATATCTTCTTCCCGAACTCTGAGTTGATGGTAACCTGATCTTAAATCAATCTTGGAATAAAAACAGGAACTTTGTAGCTGATCAAACAAGTCATCAATCCTAGGTAGTGGATAACGATTCTTCACCGTTAACTTGTTCAGCTCACGATAGTCTATGCACATTCTGAAAGATCCATCCTTCTTCTTTACAAACAAAACCGGTGCTCCCCAAGGCGAGGAACTCGGTCTAATGAATCCTTTGTCTAAAAGCTCTTGTAACTGGTTAGACAATTCTTGCATCTCAGAAGGTGCAAGTCTATATGGTGCTCGTGCAATTGGTGCAGCCCCTGGCACCAACTCAATCTGAAACTCAACCTGACGTGTAGGTGGCAGTCCTGGTAATTCTTCCGGAAAAACTTCTGGAAATTCCTTAATAATAGGCACATCTTCAAGTCGTTTCTCATCCGACTTCTGTTTCGTTATGTGAGCCAAGAATGCATAACAACCCTTCTTTATGTACTTCTCGGTTTTAATACATGATATGATACTAAGTCTAGTTCCACTTCGCTCCCCGCGAACAACCAAAGTTTCACCTCCATAAGAAAGATGAACAACATTCTCATCACAAATGATCCTTGCACGATGTCGAGACAACCAATCCATACCGATAACGATGTCAAAACTTCCAAGTTCTACGGGCATAAGGTCTATATTGAATGGGTGATTTAGGAAATTGATGGTGCAACCACGGATAACGGTGTTTGTGTTAACTAAAGACCCATCGGCTAATTCAACAATGTAGGGAATGTCTAAGGTAGTTGGTTCTATGTTAAGTAAAGGTGCAAATGTAATAGAAACAAAACTTCTATCCGCTCCTGAATCAAATAAAATGGATGCATAACGATTATTAACGAGGAACGTACCCGTAACAACATTCGGGTCCTCACGGGCATCTTCTCCTCCCATAACATAAGCCCTTCCTCGAGCTACTCCGCCCTGATTTCCAGCTCTTTGATCATTCTTCTTTGGGCAATTGTTCTGGAAATGACCCAACTCTCCACAACCATAACATGCTCCTGGTTGGTTCTGATTAATTATTCCTCGTGGAGTTCTGCAGTCCTTAGTCCAATGACCGACTTTTCCACAGTTCTGACAAGCTCTAGGACAATTCCCAGGGTTATGATGAGTTCGACATTTGTTACACTTGGGTAGTTTTCCAATATATCCTTTTCCTTCTGTTGGTCCTGCAGCATAGACCTTTGCCACTTCCTGCCTCTTAGGTGCTGGTTGGTTAGCATTTCCACCTTGGTTATTATCAAACCTCCTCTTGTTGTTATTGTTGTTTTGGTTATTGGGGTAGTTGCGGTTTCGGTTATTGTTATAGTTGTTGTTGTTTCGAGTGTTGTTGTAGTTGGTATTGTTTGAACGGTTATTGTTGTTATTTGCAGCAGACTTTCCTTTCAACACTTGGACCATGAGTTTCTGAGTTATACGAATGGCCTCTTCCATTGTTTGTGGGTCGAAAGACATCACATCCCCTCGGATGCTTTCGGGTAATCCCCCAGTAAAGTTCTCCATCTTTTTCTCAGCGTCCGGAACCATAGTTGGACATAGTGTAGCCAACTCCTGAAACTTCCTGATATAAGTCTCAATATCATCTCCTTTAGTTACTAACTGGTAGAATTCTGTTTCCAACTTTTGCACCTCAGTACGAGGGCAAAACTTCTTAGTCATCAGCTTTTTGAATTCAGCCCAAGTGAGTTTGTAGGCATTCTCCATACCAATAGGCTGAGCATACGAATTCCACCAAGACATGGCTTCATCCAGCAGCATACCTGTAGCAAACTTTACCTTGTTAACCTCCTGACAACCACACATGAGAAAAACGTTCTCAGTCTTCTCAAACCAGCGGATTAAAGCAACCGCTCCCTCAGTGCCCTTATACTTGACAGGATCACTAATCTTGAAATCCTTCCAAGTACATTCACGCCTAGTAGTGGGTTGAACCACTTCAGTAGTAGGTGGAACCTCAGCAGCCCTAGCAGCAACTTCAGCTCTCTCAGTCTCCAGAGCTTCTGCTATACTATCCCTGACCAACTTGCGGATAGCTGCTTGTGTCATAGCGGGTGTTTCTGATGTAGCCTTTGCTTTCTTTGGCTCCATACTTCTGATAAATAATAATCGACAACAACCATGAGAAAACTATAATAGAAATAGTCATCGTACAAAAATATACGCCCACAACATGTATATATACAACCACAACAAGTATAAATACAACCACGACATGTACGGGTACAACCACAACTTGTAGTAATACAACCACGACACGTATAGATACAACCACAACAAGTATAAATACGTTAACCATAAAGAGCAACCATGAAACATCATAAATATAATCACAACACATGAATATAATACATGAAAATTTCGGTTGACGTAGGCCGATATATATATATATCACAACATTTCCAACATAGTAGAGTCGCACTTGATATATTTGTTTGTACAACAACCAAAAGACTACAAGTTCTTGAACTATGTCCCACACCTTGGGACTAGGAAATAGTAAAAGCTAATACAATACTAGTCTATGTCTATGCTCCTCTAGGTGCCCTAGATGGTCCAGGCTCTCCCCTCAGACGGCGAATCTCACGATCCATCGCAACCACGATCTCCTCTAGGTGCTGAACTCGTAACTGAGAAGAAACATCCCTGCGCTCCATCACTGTCAACCTCTCATGTGCTACAGCCAACTGATGTGTCAGCTCTCCCTGAGCCTCCTGTGTAGCCTGAGCTCTATCCCGAATCCCTGTTAGCTCACCTCTAAGCTGGTCAATCAGCTCCTGATGTCCCAACTGTCGTACCTCAAGCCCATGATATGACACATCGATACTAACTCTACCTAACAGTAAACCCTCGATCTGCTCCTCAGCCGCCTCTAGTCGAGGAGTGATATCCTCATCAACCCTATAGTCCAAACTATCAATCTGATCCTGATGAGCCCCTAGCTGACCCTCTAATGTAACATCTGTAGGCTCCCTAGCAACAGTAGGCTCCCTAGCAACAGCAGGCTCCCTAGCAACAGCAGGCTCCCTAGCAACAGCTGCTCTCGAACACTCCCCTACATGGTATACTGGTGGTGGTTCTGCTGATTCTGACTCTGTAGTGGGTGAATCTGGTGTAGTAAACCTAGCACGCTTCCTAGGTGGCAATAGTGAAGTAGATATGCAGGTAGTAGCGGGTATGGCTGGTGGTGTAGGTAACATAGGAATAGTGGGTACCTTAAAGGTAGATGTAGCAGTGCAAACTTTCTTCCTAGCAACTCGAATGATATTACTACTAGGAAACATAAGTCTAGGTTCTAATGGAATAGTGGTAGCAGGGGATGATGTGTCAGTGGGTGCACGGGTACTCTCGGGTGGTGCAATAGGGAAAACATGAGGAATAGGTAATGGTGAACGGGCAGTAGAAGACCTAGAGCCTTCAACATCGGAGTCTGTGATAGAGTACAGTATGACAACATTTGGGTTTGCAGACATGGTTCTGTGATAATCAAGGTGAAATAAAATGAATAACTCGTATAATGAAATCACCTAAAACAATGAACATGCACTTATGATGAAATGATGAGATGCTATGATAATGTGGTTACAGTCTAGGGATCGTATACATCATAAACCCTATCATGATGCAACCTAGTTCGCTATAACCTTGGCTCTGGTACCAATCTGTCACACCCCCAATTTACCTGACTTGCAGCGGAATAGAATGCCTGGGGGTGTAACTGTCATAGCACCATAACAAGGAAATATTGAACGACCTAAAGTGTCGTTTGGAAAATACATATCGTTTGATTTATTTAAAAGCATCCAGTGCTACAAAACATAGGTCCCCAAAGGTTGAAACGTTTACAGAAAACAAGTTCAGGAAATGTCAAACGATAATTTACACAAGTGCATGAAAAATCCAAAATGTAGTGCGTCATCCCTGGCACACCATAATGTGACTCCATGCATGTAATATGATGATGCCTTAGTTACCTGAAAATACATTGCGAAAACGGTCAACACGAATGTTGGTGAATAATCATAGGTTTATGAAATGTAATGTTTGTACGGCCACCACAAGTATAAATGCATGACAAAAGTCACGTAAAATAGTACAATAGACCTTAAGCTCATGACACCGACGCTATGACTGATGAAACTAAGCCCCTCCTGAATGTTCTGCCAAACACTCAAATGTAAAAGACATGAAATGCATCCGCTTACGGTTGGTAATCACTACCACGGATGGAGGCATCACCCTCAATAGATCTATCCACTCACTCTCGCTTACCGGTAAATTAACGGTTCATGATGATACAGGGGACTTATCACATGGCAGACAAGCTACTTAAGCTATGTACATAGGTTTTGATACTTGGGCTCGTACTAAAATGGTGCAATGTATTCTCCCCCGTGGGATTTGAAAACAATGTAAAATGTATACGGGGCTATGAAAACTCACCTCAACTGATGATACTGCGATGATATGAAATGAACAACAATGAACGGTTAGCTGCCGCAACCTAATATGAATGATGAACGATCTCATTTAGATCACCAAATGATGTTATGAATGTCCATGCTCATGTTCCTATACCACTCTACTCTTTGGAAAAACACTTGTGTTATCAAAATATATATTCCAAAACTTAGGAAAAATGTTGCTATTAGAAAAATAAGCTAGTTGTAATATATATACTTATATATATATCGTATGTTCCATGTTAGTGTTGAAATTCTCGGGTTGAAATCCTTGAAATAACGCCTTGAAATGATGAAAATATACTTGTAATAACTAATACTTCATTAGTTATAAAATTTGGTACTTGGTATTATTTCTAGCTTCTAAAGTTACTACGTAGTTTTTGTGTCAATATTACCAAAAGCTGTCAAAATAAATTGAGTTTTGCCGATATTCAAACGTGAATATCTTTGTCGTTATAAGTCCGTTTTACTTGTTCTTTATATCCACGGTTACGTCTTAGTATGTAGTAATATATTTTGGAAAGCTCGGCTCCTCCGGGTTACGTCTAAAGCCTCTTTTTGTCCGACGAAAAACGTCCAACAGCAACTATTTTTCAGAAAAATACTTTTCGTCAACAATCTTGCAAAAATCATAACTTCTTCGTTATTAACTCTTTTTAATCCGTTCTTTCGCCTACGGATTCGTTTTTGAAAGTATTTTCTAAAAATTTTGCCAAAGTTTCCTTGGTGTTTACTGATTTTCCAGAAAATAACAAAATGGGACAGCATGTTTATAAACTTGTTAGAAATCTATTTCCAAGGTTCAAAACTAGTTCCAACTTCAACCAAAACTCTTGCAAACTTCACAAAACTAATCTAATCCTACCATACACCTTCTTAGGGTGCCATGGGTTTCTAATGACTAGAAATCAAGTTAATTTAACAAGGGAACACCTAAATCACAATCTAGGGTTTGTATGTTTCAAAAGTCTTCAAAAATAAAGTGGTATAACTAGTATGAGCATGAAATTAAGCATGATTACCATGAGATATAAGTGTTAATTAGAAGAAAACTTGAAAATAAATTTGTATACTCACTTTGAAATATGAGGTGATTGAATGATTAGAAACCTTGGATTTCTTGTATATTTCTTGTATGATTCTTGATTAGGCAAGTAAAATGAACAACTTTGGTGCTTTAACTTATCAAAAACCTTCACTTGATCTATGATTTTGGGTTTGGTCGTGGGGTGTAGGAAAGAAAGAGATGAGATAGTTTTCTTTCTTATCTAAAAGTGTATGAAATGATTCTTGGTTTTAGTTTAAGTATGTACTTTTGAGGTTTATTAGTATAGTAATAGAAAGTTAATGCATTAGGTTAAGGGGTGTTCATGTGGCCGGTTAGGGTGAGCAAAGGAGGGGGGGGGGGGGGTAGGGGTACTTGTGATTTAATTAGAAATCTTATGTAGTTTAGGTGTTAGTTTGTGTTATTTGTTAAAATCGGGTAACGGGTTTAATAGAAATAAATGTTCACGAAGTTAACCGGGACAAAATAAAGTCATAATAATGATAAAAATATGTTGAAAATATGTTGGGTACAATTACTGAGTGATCGGGTGATTATTGTTTAGTTTTCACGAAAACCGTCGTTATATTCATAAGCGTACGTTATAAATAAAATAAATTTCCAAAATACTGGGTAACTGAATATTATAACTTTTATGATGTTAAAATGGATATAAAAATATGTCGGGACCATTGTGGGAATATTTAGATATATTCGTCGTATATATATATTAGTCGGGTGTTAACGTTTATTTAGAAATCACAATACGTAAAACGTTAAATATACTGAATATAGTAATTTGAAAATCCTAAGAGTGGTATAACATGAAAATACTGTTATGATGATATGCAGACTATCTCCAGTCCGTATGCAGTGTCCTTAGCACTAATGAAATGAATTCGCATCTAAACCAATCCGGTTACGCGAATTTGAATACCCGTAAACTAAATTTACGATGAAATGAGTAATGCACGTGAATGATGAAATCTTTTCCCGAAATGAATAGTGTTCAGTGAATAGTAAATTTCCCAAATGGTTCTCAGAATATCAAAATGACCTCGAAAATGATGAATAGTAAATCGATGAATAGTGTTTTGATGAATAGTGATTTATGAATAGTAAAAAGTCGAAGTTTGGGAAAATGACCTGAAATGGTAAATGACCTGTAATGGTGAGTTGTGACAAGTTTGCTCTTTATTCTTAATCATCCTTTCTTCAATGAAATCAGTAGGAAACATGTCATCATGAACGTCATAAGTTTTGAGCTTGGTTTGACTACTATAACAGTCAACAAAAAATGCTACTGAAAACGGGGAAATATCTTCCCAATCCTTTGTAAATTCAGCTTCCTTATAGAGATGCTTTACTTTAGTTCCATGTTGAAGCATTTTGATTAGTTCATTCCAATACCATTGAACACCTTGAATGAATAATGATTCGAATATTATGAGTTTACCAAAGTTAACCAGAGACACTCTTGTACCGTTGTCTGAGAGACAAGACTTCTTTGAACAGTACGGCTTGCAGCTAGTCACAATGTATTCAATATTTAATCCTGTGGAGGTGAGTGAAGCGCCATATATACCATGAAAAGCAAGATTACAATAATCAATAAGATGAATCAGGCTAGAAGTTTCTTTGCGCCAACGGTTGATAAGCTCATTAACTGGTAGACTTTGTTCTTGCTCACACAAATACTGAATAAAACAGGTTATGCTAGCTTCATTTTGCACAAGTAAAGATGACCACTGGTAAGTAGGAGTCTGTGGGACCTTACTTTGAGTGGAGCTTACGGGATAAAACTCAATGAGAGCTAAAATCAAATCAGTATGTCCAATAGAATATCCTTGATAAAGAAGAATATACATGAGATGGAAGGCCCTGCCCAACCTTTTGTCATCAGTAAGCCTTCTTGAGCTTTTAAACTTTCTGCCAAGGTAGTGCCTCTCAAGTGACTTAGTTTTGTTCTTCGGTAGAAGTTCAACCACTACTAGTAAATCATTCTTAAGCATAACCACACCACTTTCTTCATTTAAACCATTCTCAAATTGTCTCCATTTTTCGTTTAACCGAAACTTCAAACCAGGTTTCCACTCAAAGGATTCAACAACGGAAAAATCACTACTTGGTTTCCTTGTTAGAATGTTTAGGATAATAACTTCAATGCAAGCTTTCTTAATCCCATTTATACCATCTTGTTTCTTTTCCAGACTAGCATCCTTTTGTTCATAGCTATCTTTGTCAATTTTCGAAGACGGATAAATACCCTGCATCCAACTTTTGTCCTACAATAATTGTAGTGTATTACATCTTGAGTAACCTGTGACTTGTAACAAAGTATCACGAGCACACTGCAAGGTACCAATCTGCAAATTGTCAGTTACATGTACAATTTCATCAGTGGATATCCCATACTTTGAAACATGTTCCTTAGGGAATACGTGTAAGCTAGCACCTATCACTCCTCTTTGCTCAGGAACAATCATCCTACCGCTACTCCGGTGATACATAATATGCTCACCATAAGCTAACAAGTTGTATCCCACACACTTTTTCGATGTTTTGCCACTCCCTTCTATACAATTCTCTTCATTTTCTTTCTTCGTGTTTTCCATATCTTGTAATTCCAATTCTAATTCTTCGTTTGCTTCGCTAGAGTCAACATCTTGAATATCTTTTACATCCTCATTATGAATTCTCATGGTTGCATCAACATTATTTTCATCATGATTCTCCATAAGAGCTTCTCCAACCAGACCATTTTCTGCATTTAAGATCTCTTCAGGCTGATTTCTAGTGTGAATTCTAGTGTGTGCTTCAGATTTCGAAGGATCTTGAAAATCTATTTATGGCACAAAAATCAGCATTTCTGTTAAGCTCTTCATGAATATTGTCTTTTGGGATGATTGAGTTTTGAAAGTTAGATGTTCTAATCGAGTCCTTGAGTTTTGGTTTACTAAGTGTGAGTTCATGTATCTTAGCCAAATGATATGCTTCACGGATGGTTTGAGGTTTAAAGAGCCTCACCATCCCTTGGATTTCCTCTTTAAGACCGGCAATGAAACAACTAAGGCCATACTCGGGTGAAAGTTGTAAACGATCAAGTATACTATTGAAGTTGTCATGATACTCCTTAACACTAGAAATATGCTTAAGACCTTCTAACGCACCAAACTGACCACTTGATGCTTCAACATAAGTTGCCCCAGTTGAAGTAACATTCTCATTTGGCATTTCCTCATACACCTTGTGAACAACCTCAAAATTCTTTTTAGGAATTCCATCAAATACCTTATAAGCAACCCCAACATTTTCTAACTTAGTATCAAATTCACTGCTCTGACTTCCTAACACAGGTGTTTCAACATTTAATTTTTGTGTTTCCACATCAGTACTAACCTTATCTATAGATTTCAAATTTTCATCCGTAAGATTTGCAATTTGTATTGACATTTTGGACGTGAGATTCTTTATATTAGAGATTTGTATACATTGTGACTGCGTATTATGATCAATTCTATCACATACGTCCTTTACAAGAGATTTTAGCCATACCTCCATTTGCTTGAACTCATAATTTGAAATTGACATATTGCTGAAATCCTCTCGATCCATAATTCTTGTGACAAATCACTGATAGATAAGCTAATTTGATTGTTTGAAGCAGCTCTTGATTTCGTAAAACACTTTAGTGAAGGGCCGAGGAACGTATAGCTCTGATACCAGTGTTACGGTTCGGATTTAATTCAGACCAAGCTAAGCTCGATGGGTAATCAATCCTCCAATCAACGAGGAAAGCTAGGGATTTAGAATAGCCTTCGATGAGGATCGGTGAGTGTGTGACATGAAACAATGAATCACTAATAAAGAGATTTGGGGAAGAAGAAGTTTATTAATTCATTCCTATGATCATTATCAGTGTCATCGCTTATATGTAAGCTTAGCATAATACGAATTTACAAAAAAGACCTCATACTTGTAAAATAGATAGAAAAGACCCGATACTTGAAATAGACACGTAACATTTAGCGGTTTAGTTGTTCCGAATATAAGATATTTAAGCATTGCATGCCAAGTGTTCGATAAAATGTCTAGCAAATTATTGATTATGAGGTTAGGTTGTTTAAGATGTTGTGATTTGATGTATTCGAGGTTCGTTTATCGTGATTTTGAATGGAGTGATTTTGCGCCTTATTTGAAAGTTGTGGCCTTATATAAGTTTATTATGACATAATAAGTTTATTTAATCCCATAGGTTCAAAATAAGCCAAATAAAATGAGCTTATGCAACATAAGCCAAAAACGGATAAGCTCATAAGCCCAAAAATAAGCTTAAGAAAAAATACCTCCTTACGAAAAGTGGATAGCGTAAGGGGAAACATAGAAATATGCTATGAAAAAATGTAGAGAAGTGCAAATCTCACTTTTTTGCACACCGGCCTTACTTTTGTACAACTAAATGCAGCCTTAATAATGATATATCAGAGAGATATATCAGATAGCTTGTTGTTTCACATTTAACAACCAGCGTATTGTTTGATTTTGTTAGCGATGAAGGCTTAGTTGGGTTTAGCAAGATATGGTGAGGTAGAGAAGGAGTTGAAGGGTATGGTGGTGAGTGAAGGGATTCCGAAGGGTGTTTGGGCATCGGCAATGAAGTCATATTTACAGGCTGTGGGTACTTCTAGGGAGGAGACACCAATGTGGGTGTGTTTTGGGATTTTTAGGGTGGCGTAACAATAGTAGTAATGGTGCAACGATTCAGACCATATTGTAATTCCCTTATTATATCTGGTATTGAGATTACATGCCAATAATTCTCCATTATATTACTTATATAATTAAGATTCAATAGCGACAAAATTGGCTTAAGAAATTATCATGCTCCACTACATTCTTATTGCAAGTATCTTTTATGTGTCATAAACTTATATGATGTCTCTGGATGTAACTTTGTTTTTGCATACTTATAAATGCATATGCTCAAGTATGCTGATTGCCTGATTGGTTCTGTTCAACTAATGGAAGTAATATTATGGTTAGCCTAATGTTCTTCACTTCTTTGATTAATCACTTGTCCATTCTTATCATCGTCGACTTATTGCACTCATAGGACCAGTTTAATACTAGTAAAGTCAAGATCAATATTAGCTAGTCATGCAATTTATGAGTTTTGTTTATTAGTATTTAGTAGAGTATCTAAAAATATGCGATTGCAACACGTGAGTGCTTGTTCATTATGAATACAATCATAAGTCTAGGCTAGTAGTATCTATACATGATATTATGGGTTTGTTGCATTCTTTACAGCTTGCGATAAGCATCATTTTAGGCTAGTATCTATACATTATATTATTGGTATATGAATAAAAAAAATTATACATTTCTCTTTACTGTTTTAGATATACATTTAATACTTGGAAATGATAGTCTAACTGAAAATTCTCAAATTACTGGATTCTGCAGCATATATAATCACTTGCAAGAGCTCATTCGAACAGTAATCAGCCATCTTTGATGTTACAGCCCTTGAATCCTAGCCATGAATCACATCCCTTGAATTCTAACCATGGATCAAAGAGATCTGAAATTCAGATATAGGTAAGTTTATACTAGTATTTAGTAAGTTGTGCTAATTTCCCACATGACACGAAACAATATTAGACTGATAAGGTTGGGTCTAAACAGGTTGGGGTGGCAAATGCATCGACCACTTAATTAAAAAAAAAACATTCTATTCAAGATGACATGACTAACTCGCCTTCAATACAAGTAATTTTCTAAAAAACTTGGTTATTGTGTCATAATCTTTTACTAAATATTGTGAATTAGAGGTACAATAACTTCTTTCTTGATAACTTGGTTATTGTGTTAGTCATCAGATTGAAGACCACGGGTGCAGTGTTAACTATAGTATCTGGTTTATCTTGCAGGTTTGTGATCAATCATATGTACTTTAATTTTTAACATTTTAATGAGTCTGGCTTGTCACTTGCGTATGTAACATTTAGTTAGCTTTGCTCCTTTAGCAATGGGGTGTTTGGATTAGCTTATATTCTGGGCTATTTGAGTTTCAAAAGCTCATAATTAGTACCCCTCTTTGAATATTAAGGGAGAAAAGAAAGTGCACACCAGGTTTCTTTGACCAAGGTTTGGGCCTGTGGGTTAGATTTATCTTGGTTACACTAAATTCTTGCATTGCTCAGAGTAGCATTCTATTTCTATGCTAAATGTTCTGAAAATTGTTTGCTCCTATAAATACTATGCAAACATCATAACAGAATATACTTCTATATCACATGTACTATAATTGTGGTTTCCATTGTGGACGTTTCATTTATCACGCCCTTAAGATTATGATCCCTGTGATAGTCTCTTATTTGTTATGTATCATCATATCTTGGATCATTTATCCTATCATGTATGTTAATTTGTTTTAGGGAGTGTTATAAAAACAGAGTTCACATTGCATTCAGACATTCAAGATATAAGTTCAGATAGATAAGTACGATAATTGGAAAGTTTAGAAAGTTCTGTATTCAATATACTTCTATATCACACGTACTATAATTGTGGTTTCCATTGTGGACGTTTCATTTATCACGCCCTTAAGATTATGATCCCTATGATAGTCTCTTATTTGTTGTGTATCATCATATCTTGGATCATTTATCCTATCATGTATGTTAAGCTGTTTTAGGGAGTGTTATAAAAACAGAGTTCACATTGCATTTAGACATTCAAGATATAAGTTCAGATAGATAAGTACGATAATTGGAAAGTTTAGAAAGTTCTGTATTTAATAACGATGTAAAAGAAGTTCCAGTTAGGTAATAGTTGCTATGATTATGACATCGTCACTTCATCAGCTTGTAGTAATCTGATATGTTTGGTGGAGAATTCTGCTATTTGCAGCTTCCGTGCTCAAAATCCACAACTGATTTGACTTTGCATTTTTGTGAATTAATATTGTGTGATCTAGTAAATTTTGGGTTCACGAAACTACATCTGCTATATAAGTTGTGCCCCATATATTGTTTCCTATCCTTTTTATTACCACTCGTAGGTGCTAACTTAATCAGTAAGGATCCATGATAAGTGCTTTGTTCTGTTTTCATAGTTTCATTGTAAAATGTAGTAGTGCCATTAGAATACTCGAACATCGAGAAGGTATAATGAGTCCTATGTTCTTCACAAGACTGTATACCTGGTTTTTAGTAGTCAAAATGCTATTGGGATTGATATCAAAGTCTACCATATGGTTTACTAGGTGGGAGCTGTGACATGTAGTTAAATTGAGATCGCGTCCAGGTTTTGTTATCTAAAAGTGAATTTGAAAAATGAATTGTATATTTCAGGTTTATTGATTTTTAGTAGTCAAAATGTTATTGGGATTGATATCAAAGTCTACCATAGGAAAAATGATCCAAGATATGAGTCTGGTGTTTCTAGATTTTTTTCTCTAGGTTTATTATGTATGGTTGTATATGAACTGCAAACAAGTAAGTAGCCTATTAGGGTTGGTGGATAAACAATTACTTATAGTTTATCGGTAGGTGGAGGAAAATTATCTATATATACTATCCATTGGGCTTTGGTGCCCCAATTGCTCTCACTACACTTTGTGGTACAACCATATTAGCATGCATTACTACCAAAATTGCTCCCCCACAAACTACGACTTTTGCAACTACAGTTCTTTGCGAGCGGAGCTACAAGGAAATATTAATTTTTTAATGTGTATCACACATCTCACACCTTTATTCTCTACAATCTACAAAACACAAACAGAAACACACACATACCCACTAATGATGTGACAAGGCGAAAAGTGTACCACTTTTGGGGGGGTCATTTAAGCCCGAATTCGTGATTATTTGATCAATTATTGCCCTAAATCGTTCCTTTTGTCATTTTAGGTACTTTTGAGAAGAAATATGGAAAAAGAAGCATTTTGTACGTTTTTGGAGCAATTTAGTGAAGAAAACGACAAAGTCTCAAAATCTTGCTGGGAACAGTACCTGACGGCGTCAAGGCTACACAAGTGACGACGTCAAGCTTGGCAAAAGAGGTGGATGTGGAAAATACACATGACGGCCCAGAACAATTTCAAGGCAATTTGGCCTGACGGCGTCACCAAGGCCGTCAGGGTCAGAATACATGTGACGGCCAAAAGTAAAATTACACATGACGACGTCAGAAGTGGATCTAGGCAATACGAATTTTATCTTGGCGGCGAGTTGACGGCGTCACAAGCTTTAACGTGACGCCGTCAAGGTGTAAAATCTATATATAGTTTTCTAATTTTCATTCATTAGTGTGTGAAACTTTTGGAGAGCTTCTTTTTGCAAACTCTAGACGAATTTTCTGTAAGAACAAGGGTTTCAACCCTTGTTCCATCCTTGTTCAATTGATGATAAGTTTTTTAATAATCATTCAATATGTATATGTGTTGTTTGATTCTATCTTATGCTTGTCTTCTTTTTAACATGCTAGTCTAGGTTTTTATTGTGTTTGCTTAGATGTAATGAAACCTAGATGTTGATTATTGGTTGATGGTTTGTTTATAATTTTTGTGGATGATTGTATTCGATGTTAGGCTTAAGAAAACTGGCAGACTTCCAATTGGTAACTTGCTTGAACGTCTTAAGAAACATTATCGGAGGTGTACTACGATTTAATGGTTGTATTTAATGCATAAGCGAATTCTAGTGATCCCATGTTAGGAGCTTTTAGTCGGCTCAACATAGAAGTGAAGTAGGAGCTTATAGAGTTAAGGAATTTCGTACACGGCCCTACGACTAGTATTAAGGAATATAACCTGTCATCCACGCAATTGTAACAAGCTAATCAACCGGTAAAAGATATCTACGGAGTAGTGAAATCTAAGTAAACACATTTTCTTTTATTATTGTTTCCACCACAAATTAGTTTAAGTTTTATTTTATTTTATTTTGATTGCATCTTTAGTTATTTGGGTTAGTTGGCTAGCAACTAATTCCGCCCACTCCTTCAAAACCGAGATTTTTACTTGCTTTCTAAAAAATATAAAAATACAAAAAGAATCACCCCTCACCTTTAGACCTAGTTTAGTAGAGTTTTAATCCTAGCGAACACTATTCCTGAGTTGAACGATCAATCCCCCGGTAATTGTCACTATACTATACTACAACGAACAGGTACACTGCCTGGTGGGGATTGCAATCTTCTCAAGATCCCTTGAGAGGTAAAACCTTTTGCGAGGGTGCAATTCCACGCATCTAGTTTTTGGCGTCGCAGCCCGGGGAAATAGTTATTGTCTAGGTTAGAATTTCTTTTTATTAGATCTACTTGCTAGATTCCTTTCTAGTAAGATTTTTATTTTTATAGGTTTCTTTAGTCTATCTTTTCTTTGTGTGTTTGTTCGTATAATTCTCATTAATTATTCCGTTGGCCACTATGGAAAACATGAATCCACACCTTTCACCTAATGAAGTTGCTTTGTTGCGTGAACAAATTGAGAGTGAGATTAGGGAACTTAATAGGTTAATTCCGTTGGCCACTATAGGTTGATTAATCCTCTCACAGAAGTAGCACAACAGCAAAGGACAAAGAAGGATGAGGACCAAGCCCTAGAGTTGTTAGTATAAATTCAAGCTTTGTAAGCCCATATGAGGCTGTCAGTTTTTATTTTTTAGGTTTTCAGTAGTAGTAGTAAAGTCTAGTTAGGTTTTAGTTTTTAATTCAAGTCTTTAGTATTATTTTTTTTCTCATGTTCCCCTGTATTCAGTTTTTAACTTAATGCAATTAAAGTTTCTTCAAAAAGTCCCTTTTAACTTATTTACTGCTTGTTTACCACTGCTTATTATTTTCTGCTTATTGTTTGCACTATAGTATGCCTTCCTTTAGCTTATTTGAATTTAAGCAAGTTTAGTTTAGAGAAAAATATAAAAACTCTTAGCTTAAATTCCTAGTTTGTGTCTCAAATCTTTATCAGGTTCTTTTTAAAAGGGTGTTTGGCACAAGTGGAATCTTCGGCCCAAACCTAGTTTTTACCAAAAGTCCAACTTTAATCAGTTCTAGTTAGTTGTTCTCAGTAGCTTTCTATCAAAAATTACATATTTTCAAAAAGTTTTAAAGTAATGTAGTGTGTTTTCCTATTGTTCTCTATTTAACTATGTTCAACAGTCAACTTTGTGGATATAGTTTTAGCTTTATTTAGTTGGTTCATTGCTGAATTCTAGTCTCACATAGGTTTGTATATATATTGCATACCTGATCTTTGACTTCACAAATCAATTCCAACTCATTTTTTACCTGTTCATCAGTCCGTACACGCCCCTTTGTTTTCAAAATCTGTGATGCTCAAGTAGCTCAGGGATTTAATTTTCGTTACATTTTTTAGTTTGTAGTATAACATTCGCTAGCTACTGCTTATCTAGGCGCGTTGTGATTTTTTTTTGGTATCCCCATTTTAACCCATAACTAGTTCAGTAGTACCTGTCCCACCCACACTTTTTTATCTCGATTTTAAGTTAGCTACAGTTAGAATTAGGATTTGCATTTCATTTTTCAAGTAGTTTGTAGTATAGGGTGTTAGTTTATAAGCTTATCTTTGAGTTTGGCCGTTGCTTAGTAGCTTAGTTAGGGCTGCAAACATCCCCCTTGGACTGCTTTCCCAACCGATTTATGCACCAAACATCTTTTTTTTCATTTTCAGTTTTAGACTAGTGAACGTAGGATTCAGCCCCTAATTTTGATTTTTCAAATAGATAGTAGTATGGAGTTTACAGATTTGACCTTGTTTTGAAGTTTGCAGCTTATATGGTTAGCTATTTTGGGCTGCAAGTCAGCTCACCATGAGCAAGCCTACGTATCTTCTGTCCCAACAGCCCTCCAAAGCCCATTTTTAACTCACACGTCTTTGGTACTTGTGACATGAAAATTGGTTCATGGCTTCTCTTCTAGCTTGCGTGCATGCCGGTATTTTTATTTTATTTTTATGAAAGTTTTATGATAGCCTATCTCAGCCCCTAAATGCACCCCTAGGTCTGCTGCATCAGCAGCAAATTTACCCGATCAGTCCCCTGTTTCAGCCTAGTATAAGCTCCAAACAAGCTTGTAGTTGCATGAATTTTGTTCTGAGTATTCCTTAGCAGCTCATTTCGTTAGGCTTAATAGATGTCAGTTGTAGCTTTTAGATTCGTAGCTTCTAGATTAGCTTAAAAGTAGATTGACTAGCAGAGTAGCAGCCCCTAGCGTTTGTCTTAGTTTTTTTTGGAACTTTCTAGCTTACATAAACTGCTTATATCTTGATTCCCTTTAGCTTTTTAGGACTCCCATAGATATCCTTAGCTTATTTCTTTCCTTAGTTTAGCTTATAGAAGATTTAGGCTAGCTTTTAGATTCTCAATATTCCCTTTGGATAAGTTTTAGAGTATACTGCAAACTGTTGCAATTTTTCTTTTGTAACTTCTTATTGTGTGCTTTTCATTAATAGTTGTAATTTTGAGATTTGCCTATTTCTGTGTTTTATATAAGTTGGTGTAAAAAGGTTTGAAAAATAAAAATTATTTTCAAAAAGCCAAGAGGCAGGTTCGAACCCCTGACCTCTTGACCTTCACAGAACAAACACAAGCCTTACACCTTACCATCTGTGTTCCTTGTTTTTCATGTTATGCTTTGCTGTATTTTATAAATAGCATATAGTTGTCCCTTTTAGCTTATTAATCCATTACAGCTTATTTTTGCTTGTTTCACTGCTTATTAGGTCACTTTCCCCCTCCTCATATTTTTCATAAGTTCATTTTAGGTTTATTT
The DNA here is from genome assembly GCA_030686995.1 of Artemisia argyi. Taxonomy (NCBI): domain Eukaryota; kingdom Viridiplantae; phylum Streptophyta; class Magnoliopsida; order Asterales; family Asteraceae; genus Artemisia; species Artemisia argyi. Next base: position 69,963,893 of record CM060676.1, on the reverse strand, counting down.
AACTTACAAAAAATTTTCAGAATTTTCAAATTAGTGTTAGGATTTTTCATCTCATTTTTTAGTTTATTTAGTTTTTAATTCGTAATAAAAAATATAAAAGCCAAAAAAAATATTTTTCTTTTTCCAAAAATTTTCCTTCATCATTAGAATCGTAAAAATATAATTTTCATATCCGTAAGGTTAGCGTAGCTCAAAATTCACGTTTTATTTTGCGCACTCGCGTAATTTTTAATTAACGTTCGTGTTTTAAATCTAGATTACGTTTTAGGATTCCCGATACCTAATTTTGATTCCCGTAGAGTTTTAGGATTTCTTAGTTTGCCAATTTCCTTTTGTTTTCCCATTAGGTTGCATTTATTTCATCTTCGTTCGTTAATTCTTAATTTTCGTACCATAACATCAAATAATCTTTCACAACCAAACATACAAGGTTTTAATCTCGATCTTTTCACGAAACTTTTCATTCACACCTCGTTGGGGTACGACCTGGGAAATCACTTCCCGGTCTCACAATTTTAATACCACTTTCACGAGTTTTGCGAGGTAATCTTTTTCCTAAAAGGTTTACTCGTATTTCTCTACGTCTAGTTGTCTCACGATAACTTAGACCTCACGTTTGTTGATATGTTGATAAATTGTTTTTGCATACCAAAACACAACAAATCAAATGGCGCCGCTGCCGGAGAGGCTGTGTGTCGAAAGTATCGTTAAGGTTTATAAGATTAGTCTTGTAGAACCTTCGCAAGAAGTTATCGCTTTCATAAAAATTATAAAATACCAAAAATATTTTTCTTTTGTTTCTATATATTGTATTATATCTATATAAGATAAGAAAAACATAAAAAGATTTTCCCGTTTTCTTTGGTTAATAAATACAACAATAAAATACATTGTCGAGAACCAAGGCAGAACACTTTCCAACTTGGGGTGTGACCATAATAAGTTCCCAAACAAAAGATCAAAACTTGCCTTTGTATCACTTGCGTTTTGGGAAACTTTTAAACGAGAAACACACTTTAAGAGGAGTCGAAACGGTATGCGGCGATCCAACGAACTTCGCCCAGTGAGAAATTTATTTGGGTGTTACGGTGAGGATCGAAGTTTTAACCAATAAAACGGTTTAAAATAAACATTTTGAAAGTTATTTGTCATTTAAATAATTTTGATAAAAGATGAACCATTTGATTTAAAATCTTATGAAAAGATATAAAGACTTGTAAAAATGACAAATTTGATTTTTACACCATTTTAATTTATCAGAGTAATAAATGCCCACTCCGTGTCTTGTCCTGCTCCGTTAAATTACCTGAGATACACATGCTTAAAAGTATCAACACAAAGGTTGGTGAGTTCATAGAGTTTTAGAAAAAACCCTTTATTTTGTTAGATTTCAGGAATATTTGATATTAATAAAATACAAACAGTAACGAAACAAGTATCGAATATATTCACAAATAAATCATATAAATATTCAATCACATTCAATAAGGAAATCAAAAATCTTAACATGAGCTGGAAACTCATGATACTAAATAAATCAGATATACAATTCATGTATGGTCAAACGTATACAGCTGTATCTAAATATATGTTGAATACATATATATTTCCTTTATAGATATTGCACCAAGCCTCATGACACGCAAGACGTTAACAGAAGGGGTGTTCTATCAAATCAATGACAGATTTTGCCCTCGTGTAATAGGTGATTTGCCAATTCCTATTTTTACTCAAATATAGTGTATCACGACTAATGCGGCTAACCAATTGCAATTGGCATTCCGTCAAGCATTAGTGGGATCGGAGGTCAACCCGAAACAGGTTTCGAAGCTGTCCACTATATTCGCGCTCACTTTTCAGTGATTAATGGCTCATGATAGAGGGACTATATGGCGATAAGCTAACTTAGGCAATATCAAGGACCTATGGGCTCATTTAGCACACATCATGAAATCAAGTATCGTATCACAGAAATCCATTTGAAAATAGTATCGTTTGAGTATCAGAAATTCAGTTTGAAAATATCATCATTTGAGTATCATAAATTCAGTTTGAAAATATCATCATTTGAGTATCAGAAATTCAGTTTGAAAATATCATCGTCTGAGTATTAGAAATTCAATTTGAAAATAGTATCGTTTGAGTATCACAAATTCAGTTTGAAAATAGTATCGTTTGAGTATCACAAATTCCGTTTGAAAATAGTATCGTTTGAGTATCACAAATTCAATTTGAATATTTCGCCAGTAACACATTTATATCACATACCACAATAATCGAATTGAGAACACTTTCATATGAATAACAATATTTCAGTCAAATAATTCATCAATAAATATATATTTCTCATACCACAATAATCACATTGGAAACATTGATATATTATAAATCACAACTTATATTATTTTTATATCAATTAGGGAAATTGATTTGAATCATGTATTTTATTTTATTTCATATACTTATCAAGTTATCAAAGTATATGTAAGCATGTATCTCCCCCAATGAGTTAAAATAATTATTTGAAATGGGGCTATGACTCACCTGGATTGATTTGGAAATGATGAAAAGTAAGATAGGATGGGATTTATGGGTACGAAAATGAAAACGTCTTTGATAAGGAACCTGATAAATAAATTTATCAGAGAATATAACCAAATACTATTTGATAAATACGAACGAATAACGAATAAACATTATTTGTTATGACTAATAGATGATGTGAAGTGAAATTATTATGTCATGCATGATATGAAAATACTTTATTTAAAATATCCATCGTAGTTTTACCTTTTTAAATCGTAAGTAAAAATATTAACCTTTTAAGTATCGTTATATATATAGTTAACGTAAAATAAATAATATATATATAAAACGTAATAAAAATGCATATGACATGAGGGTGGCCGTAAAATATAAAATAAAATAAGAATGTCAAATAGATTATATGTAGTCCTTGTCCTTTTTCCAATTTTACACTTTTTATACTGACGGCGTTAGCGTCACACCGTTAGTCCTTTTTATATATATTTTACAATTATAGTCCACTACATGTCCAATATTACAATCTAAGCTTGTAACAATATTATATTATCAATTTTTATTCTTTCTTTCTGTTTCTACATTTTTAGTCCTTAGTTTTCACAGTTTTCACATTTAGTCCCTATACGTGTCGTCGCGTTACATTTTTAGTCCAATTTTTGCAAAAGTGATTATAAAAATTTTATAAAAATTTCCGTGGCTTCTTTTATTAATTTCTTGCTTATTTCAACTGCTTATTTCATAAAAAGCTTATTTATTTAGCTTATGGGCCTTAATTCGAACCAAAATAAAGCCCGTTTAAAATTTTAGAGGCGAGGGCATGAAAATTCTTTTGGGCTTGAACTTGGGCTTACTTTATGATTTTAAAAATATATTTTATGAGCCCAGTGGACTGTTAAAACGCAAGGTCTTATTGGGCCTTGATTTAAGCCCACTCGACAAAACTTAAGGTTTTTATATAAGTTTTAATTTGAAAAATCTGGTTGGTGTCGATTTACTTTGGCTCGATTAGGGTGTCAAAACGTGAATATTTTTATAAGTCGTGTACATGAAACTAATAGTTTTCTAGGTGGTCTATTAGGTCGAGCAAAAATATTGGGTACTTGTTACGTGAAATTGAAAGTTATATGTTGCTTTGGTAGAGTGATTGGATCGATTTATTATTTTGAAAGTTATGAAATATTTTCTAAGTGTTTCAATAAATTTTATACGTGTGACTTGGTTTGAAATGGATTCGTAGAATGCATGTAACATGAAAATAAAGGTGAAACAAGTGTGCTACGTGACTCCTAGGCCTACCAAAATAGAGGCTAGTCACGTTTCGTGTTCTAAAAACAAATATGTACGTGTATATATATACTAAAATGATAGACGATGAAACAAATATAGATATTATGCATGATTAATATTTAACGTATGAAATGGATTGAGAAAGGTTGAAAACTACTTACAAACACCTTAGAGGTGATCAAAGTCGAGAGTGATAGGATAGAACACAAGATTATCACGTTTCCAATATATAACCCAAACGTTATATATATATATAAACCCGATTTCTTTTCTTGAGTCCCAACTAATATAACCTTCGACTTCTTAGTTTGTAAGAGTGATATTTAGGAAGAAATGAGTTTGTGAAAGAGTATGGAAATGATATGAAACTAGTGCATGCATGTCGTATATATGTATCAACTTGAAACGAATTGTGTGGTTTGGAAATTCACTCAAGAAACACAAGGACGATGCATATCAGTGAACCTAGCTTCCTAAATGAATTTTATAATGATTTCTATATGAATGAGTGAGCACAAAATAAGGAATATGTTGTGGTGACTCATGACAATGTCGACATCCATATATATGTATAAACGATTTACAAAATCGTTCACCACTCGTATATACTTGATCATCTCCAACATTTGAGTATAGAATCATCTTAGAAACATTATTAGGATTATTTAGAAACAAGCGGGGATTAAAACGGATAAGAAATGAATAAATCACAAATCGTTTGGGTCGATTTATGGCTAAACGGAATGCCTCGTAAAAACGTATCAAATCTCAACGTATGAACGTGAAATTCGACACACTAATAGTTGGCTGGGAGCTTAACAAGGATGTGCAAAAATATACCTAGGTCGTGTGTACGAATTGAAAATGAACGAGACGTTTTGTGTCTTACTTAATCGATTTGTATTATTATTATTATTTTTGAATTTTTGGGTTTTGGTGTGGGCCGGTTGGGCTTAGGGATATTAAGGGCCCGATTTGGTTTAGTAATTAGTTATAGTAATTAGTTTTATTAATTAGGTTTAGTTAAATAATTATTTTGTTAATTTTGTCGAGAACTTGTTTTGTCGTTTGACGAATTTGACAATATCGTAATCGTGACCATTTTAATATACAAAGAAAATTTTAAATTTCCCCGTAAAAATGGTGATTACAATAATGACAAAGATTATTTATATAATTAACCGAAGTTAATTATACGAATTTTCACGAGGTTTTACAAAGATCCATTTTTCTCTCCCGTTCCTTTGTCCGTTTTTCCTTAAAGGTTAACCTTACGTTCTTGATTATTGGTTTAAGTTCCCCTGTCTTTATAAGTTGGTCTTGTTTTAATTGTTGTGTTTTTCAAAAAACCCAAAAATAATATTCGTCTCCTATACGTTTGATTCTCACCTTCTTATACCTCCCTCATTAATGTTTAATTCTTATGTCGTCACCCGACTAGCACTGTTTTCATTGTAAAGGTCCGGTGGATGACAAACTTTGTTGTTACAAGTGTGGGTGTGAGCGGTGTGGAAGTAATATTAGAGACGGATTTTGTAAATAGTGCAAAGCATATCCGAATGCTTTCAATGATTCTCAAAATTCTTCCGACTACCCCTCACATCCCGAAATACGTACTATTAATGGCAAACCGTCAAGAGTCGATCCACACCTCTCACGATTTACGATTCAAAGTTTATCAAGCAAACGTACTGAGCTTAAAACGGTGACTAAAATAAACGACTTGCCTGATCATCACGTTTATCAAGAACAAAAACTGGGGACCATAACGGAAGTGGTAGAAATTCCTAGCTCTCAGAGCACACCACTTGTCCCACCTCCGGATTTTTCAAAATGTTCTTCGAGACTTGATAATCATTTGAATTATTTTGTTGATTCTTTGAATGGTCCGATTCCTTCTCTAAGGCAATCGTTTATTCCTTGCGTCGGTTGTGGTGAGCCACTTTTCGGTCTACCATGTCAATGGTGCACATTTGAACGATGTGGTAATAATATTCAAAACGGAAGTTGTTTGTTTTGTGGTTTGAGTAATTCATTCGCTTACGATTCTAATCCAAGCTTTTGCAATGAGCCACAAAACAATTTCATTTCATATGAGCATAATCCGTATTATCAAAATTGCAATGCCGAATCGTTTCAAAATGCACCAACTTCACAACAATACGGTTGTGAGTATTGTGGAGGTCCGCAGTTTAGCACCGATTGTCAAACTAGGAATCTTTTTCCTTGTGACAACAATTATCACGACCAACCTCCACAATACCAAACTTTTGAAACACAACCTTAACCATTTCCTCAAGAAATTTTGCAAAATGTTTTAAACACTTTAATTGATCTTAAGGATTTGGTTAACAAACCTGCTCCGAAAGAACCTCGTCCGAAGTCTTACAAAGAAATACTAGCTGAAGAAGCTGAAGAAGCAGCTAGAGTAAGATTTCGAATGCGTAAAACTATCATCTACAATGACGATGACGATAGTGATGATGAAGATACCCTTGATATTCGTCAAGGCTCATCAAATTCATCAGTTGTGGTTCCTTCCATGAAAAATCAGGGAGAAAATAATGTGACGAAGTCACTAGCCGTTGATCAAATGTAACTTGAAGAATCCATAACTGCTAGTACTTCTCAACTCCCTCAGTCTGTTGTTATCACACCCGAAGTTCACACTTACTCTCTGAACATGGGGGATGAGCATCTTAGCACTATTCCTGAAAAGGAATCGGACGAATTCATAAAGTCCAGTGTTGAGAACCTTGTCCCAATCCCAGGAGAGTCACATGGAACTTTTGATCATATGTGTGATTCACCTTCCCCTCCTGAAAATCCAAAAGATCATTTTGAAACTTTCTCCGACTTTGATGATGATTGTACATCTTATGGAGAAGTTGAGTATGTAGAGACATCACTGCCTCATTTTGATGTTGACCTTCTCCTTGAGGAGTTCACAGATGAACTTACTCACATCAATCCACTTCCATTGGGAAGTGATGATGATCTGTTTGATTTCGAAGCCGATCTGGGAGAAATTGAAAACCTTTTAAATTCTAATCCCAACATCGAGCTTAGTACTTCACATACTGATGAAAATTCTTTATCTTCTAGAAACATCAGTCATGTGGAAGGATTACCTTCTGAGCTAGTCAGCTTAGAAGAAGAGAATGATGAAACTGACACTGAAATCAAAGATGAAGCACTTCGTGCAACGTTATTGAATGCCAGTTTTCTCATTTCCAAAATCGAGGATTTCAAAGAGAAACCTATTTCATCTCCTATCCCTATTAAGGATAGTGACATTTTCTCCGACGATCCTATTCCGGAGTTTGAAGCGTTTACTTTTGATCATATGGGAGAGAAGATTAGTGGCAGTACCACTTCTCATTCTCATAATTCTCTCCCCGATTATGAATCATTTACCTTCGATGAGTTCTCCTGTGAACTCACTCACATCAATCCCGAATATGATTCATTCACGTTCGAGGAATTCTCCTGTGAACTCGCTCATATCATATCTCCACCGGAGTATGATAACTTCTACTTTGATCTAGACACACCCGGGATATGTCTTGATCACATGAGCTTAAATGATGAGATTCATGATGATGAATCCATGAATCCTCCTCCTGATGATGATGAGTTAGTCAAGATGTTTATCATGACTTTCTTTATCTTTTTCACCTATCGGGTGACTTCTCCTGTTCTTTACTCTTTCGGGAATGAAGACATTATCTTTGACCCCTGCATCACCGCTTATAGTTTATACTATTTTAAGCCGGGAATATATCTCATCGGTGTGGAACTTTCACGTGCTTCAAATGTTTGTCCAAACATCTTGAATGAAAGTCCGATGGAGATTGTTTCTTCCACATCTTGCTTCCCCAAGAATAAATGAATTCGGGGTCGAGTCAAGCTAGCGACCCGGTAAACAAAAACAGTAGCATGCATATAGGGTTTTCACCCTAAGTGTGGGGGAGTTACCCCTGCTGTGGTTACCAATAAAGTGATAAAAAATGGTGTTTCCACATTTAGCTTGTAATGTTGCCCTTTTACGTTCAAAGAGTCGGCATAATAGCCAGGACTTTGAATACTGAGGACAATATTCAATTCTAAGTGTCGCGGGGAAATTCTAGCGAATTTGATAACATTTTACCTTCTAGTACCCCCGTTTTTGGCAAAAAATTTTAAATTTTTTTCACTTGTGCTTCAAAATTTTTGTGGTTATCAGTCCGCCATGTCTAAACGACAAAAGGATTGGCTAATCCAGGAGCAAACGGCTCTTGGTAAAGATAACTCAAATCCGTTGACGACTTACAATTTGCCCAAAATTGTATGGTATCTTAACTCGCCATATCCTAAAAAGTGAAAGAGTTGGCTAGCCCGCAAGATTATGGCTTGTGGTAAAGGCAGTGGAAAAACCATAATTGGTAGTCAACTCACCAAGATATTGACTGTGTCCATCAAGAGTTGGCTAGTCCAGAAGCAAACGGTTTCTGGTAAAGACAAATCAAAACCGTTGGAAGCTTATGGTTTGCTCAAAATCATATGGTTATCAGATGGACCATAGTTCTTACTTGAACCGAAACATTTGGCTACTCCAGAAGTAATGGCTTTTGGTAAAGAGACTTCAAATCTATTAATTTTCACAAAATATTGCTAGGGACTAGCAATACTCAAGTGTGGAGGATTGATGAGTGTGTAAATACTCATCATTTTTATCGTATTTTAACTACCAAAACACGTGAAAATACTCAAGAATGCATCAAAATAATGAAAATATCCCAAAGGTCGTGTTTTATATGTTTCAGATGCAAAATGATTGAAAACAAACGAAAAATGAACAAAGTTTGCATAATTGGCAGTTTCAGTCCCTTAACTTTCAAAAGTTGTCAAAACTAGTCCCTAAGCATTTGTTTTAAAAGAAAAGTCAACCCAAGTCCTGTAAAAGTCAAATATTGTCAAAAATGATCTTTGGGTAAAAATTTTCATAAGTTTACATGTTTGGTCCCTTAAATTTGCAAATTTGACAATTTTAGTCCTCGGGTACTCATTTTGGAAAATAACCATTAAGGACCTTTGGGAATTTAATTTGTGGCAAGTTTAGTCCTTGGAATATTTATGGAAAACTTGGAGAGATAAGTCCCTGGATTTGCAGCTTTTACACTTTTGGTCCTTGTGATTTATTTACTACAACCAATTAGACCATTTGTGTAATTTATAAACAAAACAAACCCACTTATTACAAATCCAAAATACAAACCAAACCCAATCCAATATACCAATCCATCCATCCATTGGCCCAACTCCACTTCCTGGCCCAAACAAACACCCCACGTTTTATAAACCCTTCCACACCCAGAATTAATAAACACGCCTCCCACTCATCTTCATCCCTAACCCTCACTTTACCCAGATAATCACCCCATCCCTACCTTTCCCTGCAACTTGCAAACATTCCCCCAAGGCCTCAAAAGTATTACCCACTCACACCTTCCCCAACCCCTCACAATCCCATACCTACCCACCTCCATGTCACCAATCCACAACATAATTTGGGCGCCAATATAAATCAAGGGATGATATTGTTTTGCTTTAATCCAATGGTTGAGGTGATGTGTAAAGAAAACACAAATCTTCCAGCTCACCTCTCCTCTCACAGAAGTAGCACAACAGAAAAGGACAAAGAAGGATGAGGACCAAGCCCTAGAGTTGTTAGTATAAATTCAAGCTTTGTAAGCCCATATGAGGCAGTCAGTTTTTATTTTTTAGGTTTTCAGTAGTAGTAGTAAAGTCTAGTTAGGTTTTAGTTTTTAATTCAAGTCTTTAGTATTATTTTTTTTCTCATGTTCCCGTGTATTCAGTTTTTAACTTAATGCAATTAAAGTTTCTTCAAAAAGTCCCTTTTAACTTATTTACTGCTTGCTTACCATTGCTTATTATTTTCTGCTTATTGTTTGCACTCTAGTATGCCTTCCTTTAGCTTATTTGAATTTAAGAAAGTTTAGTTTAGAGAAAAATATAAAAACTCTTAGCTTAAATTCCTAGTTTGTGTCTCAAATCTTTATCAGGTTCTTTTTAAAAGGGTGTTTGGCACAAGTGGAATCTTCGGCCCAAACCTAGTTTTTACCAAAAGTCCAACTTTAATCAGTTCTAGTTAGTTGTTCTCAGTAGCTTTCTATCAAAAATTACATATTTTCAAAAAGTTTTAAAGTAATGTAGTGTGTTTTCCTATTGTTCTCTATTTAACTATGTTCAACAGTCAACTTTGTGGATATAGTTTTAGCTTTATTTAGTTGGTTCATTGCTGAATTCTAGTCTCACATAGGTTTGTATATATATTGCATACCTGGTCTTTGACTTCACAAATCAATTCCAACTCATTTTTTTACCTGTTCATCAGCCCGTACACGCCCCTTTGTTTTCAAAATCTGTGATGCTCAAGTAGCTCAGGGATTTAATTTTTGTTACATTTTTTAGTTTGTAGTATAACATTCGCTAGCTACTGCTTATCTAGGCGCGTTGTCATTTTTTTTGGTATCCCCATTTTAACCCATAACTAGTTCAGTAGTACCTGTCCCACCCACACTTTTTTATCTCGATTTTAAGTTAGCTACAGTTAGAATTAGGATTTGCATTTCATTTTTCAAGTAGTTTGTAGTATAGGGTGTAAGTTTATAAGCTTATCTTTGAGTTTGGCCGTTGCTTAGTAGCTTAGTTAGGGCTGCAAACATCCCCCTTGGACTGCTTTCCCAACCGATTTATGCACCAAACAGCTTTTTTTTCATTTTCAGTTTTAGACTAGTGAACGTAGGATTCAAACCCTAATTTTGATTTTTCAAATAGATAGTAGTATGGAGTTTACAGATTTGACATTGTTTTAAAGTTTGCAGCTTATATGGTTAGCTATTTTGGGCTGCAAATCAGCTCACCATGAGCAAGCCTGCGTATCTTCTGTCCCAACAGCCCTCCAAAGCCCATTTTTAACTCACTCGTCTTTGGTACTTGTGACATGAAAATTGGTTCATGGCTTCTCTGCTAGCTTGCGTGCATGCCGGTATTTTTATTTTATTTTTATAAAAGTTTTATGATAGCCTATCTCAGCCCCTAAATGCACCCCTAGGTCTGCTGCATCAGCAGCAAATTTACCCAATTAGTCCCCTGTTTCAGCCTAGTATAAGCTCCAAACAAGCTTGTAGTTGCATGAATTTTGTTCTGAGTATTCTTTAGCAGCTCATTTCGTTAGGCTTAATAGATGTCAGTTGTAGCTTTTAGATTCGTAGCTTCTAGATTAGCTTAAAAGTAGATTGACTAGCAGAGTAGCAGCCCCTAGCGTTAGTCTTAGTTTTTTTTTTTGGAACTTTCTAGCTTACATAAACTGCTTATATCTTGATTCCCTTTAGCTTTTTAGGACTCCCATAGATATCCTTAGCTTATTTCTTTCCTTAGTTTAGCTTATAGAAGATTTAGGCTAGCTTTTAGATTCTCAATATTCCCTTTGGATATGTTTTAGAGTATACTGCAAACTGTTGCAATTTTTCTTTTGTAACTTCTTATTGTGTGCTTTTCATTAATAGTTGTAATTTTGAGATTTGCCTATTTCTGTGTTTTATATAAGTTGGTGTAAAAAGGTTTGAAAAATAAAAATTATTTTCAAAAAGCCAAGAGGCAGGTTCGAACCCCTGACCTCTTGACCTTCACAGAACAAACACAAGCCTTACACCTTACCATCTGTGTTCCCTGTTTTTCATGTTATGCTTTGCTGTATTTTATAAATAGCATATAGTTGTCCCTTTTAGCTTATTAATCCATCACAACTTATTTTTGCTTGTTTCACTGCTTATTAGGTCACTTTCCCCCTCCTCATATTTTTCATAAGTTCGTTTTAGGTTTATTTAACTTACAAAAAAATTTCAGAATTTTCAAATTAGTGTTAGGATTTTTCATCTTATTTTTTAGATTATTTAGTTTTTAATTCGTAATAAAAAATATAAAAGCCAAATTTTTTTTTCTTTTTCCAAAAATTTTCCTTCATCATTAGAATCGTAAAAATATAATTTTCATATTCGTAAGGTTAGCGTAACTCAAAATTCACGTTTTATTTTGCGCACTCACGTAATTTTTAATTAACGTTCGTGTTTTAAATCTAGATTACGTTTTAGGATTCCCGATACCTAATTTTGATTCCCGTAGAGTTTTAGGATTTCTTAGTTTGCCAATTTCCTTTTGTTTTCCCATTTAGGTTGCATTTATTTCATCTTCGTTCGTTAATTCTTAATTTTCGTACCATAACACCAAATAATCTTTCACAACCAAACATACAAGGTTTTAATCTCGATCTTTTCACGAAACTTTCCATTCACACCTCGTTGGGGTACGACCCGGGAAATCACTTCCCGGTCTCACAATTTTAATATCACTTTCATGAGTTTTGCGAGGTAATCTTTTTCCTAAAAGGTTTACTCGTATTTCTCTACGTCTAGTTGTCTCACGATAACTTAGACCTCACGTTTGTTGATATATTGATAAATTGTTTTTGCACACCAAAACACAACGAATCAGGGATGTTTTGGCATTAGTATGGATCAAGTAATTTCTTATTATTGACTAAACAAATGTCTTTTTTGCATCTATAAATACCTATTTACAATTGTAGGTACCGCATTATCGGGATATAGGATTTTGGAAAGTGACGAAGTATTTCGTCACTATTGGACGTTAATGTAACCTCTCGTAAATTTCCCTTACGATTAGTAAATGCATACGAATAAATAAAACGATGTTACGATAAATTAACACCATTTTACGGGTAACAAATTTTTTTTTGTATGATATGGCTTGATATTGAACCACTGCGATAACTGTGATTGACCGTTTACTCAGGAACGATGCTTACACACAACCTAGATTGCCTATAATTATTGCGAACGATAAATAATTATATAACACGTTTATATTTAAAAATACGTTTCGTCTAAATAACGTATACTATTTATATATTCCCCGAACCTACGAAACTTCCCGAGAACGCTCACTAATATTTTTGAACTTCGACACGATAATCGAGACACCCCAGGTGGGCCCCCAACACCCTTTGGGCCACGGATACACCACACAAACCAAACGGACTCCTTTTTATTCTTTCTTTTCTGCTGGGCTGAGACCAAACGCAAGCCCAAGTTACAAGCCCAAACGCACCCTTTGTTATTTTCTTTCTTTTGCACTGCCGCGACACACCCAAACCACCCCTAGTATTTTACGATTTCTACACATAACCAACATGTATTTTTGCTTGCCTTGTCTCCCCTAGTGCCCAAGAAACAGAATCGATATATGTTACACTAAACCTTGCTCGTTTACTACCCTAGAAAACACCTAAGTGAACCACCAAACTCACCCTTGATAGATAACACAAAAACGTGTCACAACATTCCTTTCTCACCACCCATGCTCTCCAATCCCATCTAAATGAACAATGTACACCTTGTGAATGTCAGGAATGTACATGGAACAATCTTACAAGATCTAAGCTATGTAAGCATGCGATTGGACAAGAGGAGAGGCGTTACTATTCGCCTAACATGGACACACCAACACTTGTGATCTTAGCTTGTTTCTACCCTTTCAAAAACAGCCTATATAAGCCTCCCATGCAACCCTAATCGTTACATGCACTTAAATGAACCATACCACTAAAAATATTAACGAGGAGAAGCTATGGAGGGACGAAAGGATTGCTAGGAGAACCACGCCTTGACGTGAACCTAGGGAGCCAAGCTTAGAACCTCTTGAACCTTTGGAAGGACGTGAAGTGAACCACGAAGCTAGTTTACCATTCCACGAACCATACATGACGTTTTACTCCACCTTTTCTAGGTGAGGTGAGACCTTGATTTCTTCTTTCTATTTATTTATACGAACGTTTATGTTTTTGCACCAACACTTACTATATATACCACGTAAATAATAAACACAACATATATATTTTATATATCGTATCATGTATTGGCAAGGCCATTAACGAGAACCTATACTAACCTTGAACTAATATTAACGTATACACACTAAAAATCACACGTTTCTAAGTGATATTGAACCTATACGAAATATACTAAAAGACTTAGTTTATTTTTCAACCTATATAGTTTTTACGTATTGTGTTTTGGCCGTATACTTTGGCCTCGTCATTTTAAAAATCGACACATAACCACCTATTATTTTTGTACGATCTAATTGCCTACTTGATATACTATCAGGAATGATAAATAATACGACTTAATAACTTCGTTTAATCACCTAACGAGACCCAAAGTAAGTCGCTATTAGAACTGTTTTCAGACTATTAAAAACCTTACGTGGGCCAAAAAGCTCATTTCAGCTTATTACGATAAGCTGAGCATATAAGCTATTTTGAAATGTTTTTGTAACTTAAAATGATGTATTTCTATAAACCTAGTGTTCCCCCAAACCCCTTGGATCATAAAACCTTAACGGGCCCTTAATTTGGATCGTTAAGCCCACTTAATGAAATAAGAAGAGATTAAGCTAATAAGCTGTGAAAATAAGCTATTTGAAACTTTATGAGCTTATTGAAATAATAAAAATGTTAAGTTTTAAATTTGGAAATGTTTGGACCATTTTTGCAAATGTTCGAAGGTTAAGGACTAAAAGTGTAAAGTTTGTAAACTTTGGGTGAAAAGTATAAAACTATTTTTTTAAGGGTATAAACTGTAAATATTGAAATTTAGGGATAATGAATGTAAATATTTGATATTTGGACTAAAAATGTAAATATATATAATTTTTGGACTAACGACGTAAATGTTTTCCGTTAAGGGTAAAAAGTGTAAAATTGAGAAACATGAAGGATTGAATGGTAATATTGATTTTAATAATAATTTTATAAATTATATATATTTATACTTATATATATATATATTTGAATTAAAACGATAAATAATAAAACGTAACTTATTATATATATATATATATATATATATATATATATATATATATATATATATATATATATATATATATATATATAATACGAATAAAACTTATATAACGATAACTGAATTTAGACGAATAAAACAATACGTAACCATTATCTATTTTTTTATACGACGTAACACATCACGTATGCACTTTATCGATTTCTCATAATTAATAATAAACGTTCGCAATAAAACGAGACTTAAGAACTGAAACGTGCCATATCTTATAGGTTGTGTGTGAAGCCGTTGCCTTGCATCGTTGAGATTACATTTGTTCTACTATCCTACTAAGGTGAGTTCATAGCCGACATTTAACTTATTTTTGTGGGGGGGATACATGCTCAAAAACCGAACACAAGTCTTTTCCTGATCTTATTATTGCTTAAGTAGCTATTGCCAAAAGTCCCTCGATCATGAACCTTAATCACTTGAAAGGTGAACGTAAATAATTGTGAATAGATCTATTAGGGATTGACAATCCCCATTTGGTTGCTAGAGGAAAGCTACCAAATGCACGTTATTTGAATATAATAGGTTACTGGCAAATACCTATCTTGGGGGCTATATATTTTACATCATTATTATGAAAATATTGATGTCTGTTGAATCGTTGAGTGTCATGAGCTTAATGCAATAATGAATGTGATTTCTAACTTGTTTATTTGTATCGATATTACAATAAACATCTATCTCTTGTGTTCAAACTCTTAATTATAAACTTATGAATTTCACTCAACTTTTGTTGACTTTTAGCATGTTTATCTCAGGTAACTAAATGGAATGGATGGCAAAGGCACGAAGTGGGCAAATAAAGAAACGTTTATCTTCTCTTGAATAAAACTTGTTAAATAACGAATTCCCTTGGAATTATGAATATTTGGTATTTTAAATAAAATTTAAAACGATAACTTGAATCGTTTTCTATGATTGTGATGAAAGATCCACAATATAATACCCCAAAAGTCTTCCGCTGACATTTTAAGTCTTCCGCTGTATTGATCGATTTTGGGGGTGTTATAGTTAAGTTCACCAAAAAAAATGACGCCTTTCTTTCGTCACTAATTCCAGCAAATAGTGACGACTTTAGCCACTGTAGTGACGAAATTAAGTGACGAAATGGGTTGTCACACCAAGGTTTTCAAGATCGGGATCCTACCCAGGATCGTTTTCGTCTTTGCAAGATCGTGATCGTAAGATCGGATCGGGATCTTAAGATCCTACTATAATGTCATTTTTTTATTAGTTTTTGTAATATTATACCAATTTACAAATTATTATATATCATAAACACAAAATTATATGAATGTTCTATCGAAATGTTGTCCTAAATTATAATTATGAAATATTTAATAAGATTAACATTTTTTTTTAATTCTACAAACAATAATCAAGAAATTTGCAGTTTTTTAGTTTTTTATCCGAGAAAAGTAGGATCGGATCGGATTAGATCTTAAGATCCTATGGTCAAGATCGGGATCCTATAAGATCTTAAACTTTCAAAGATCCTATGTAAGATCCGGATCGTTTTTGCTTTGCAGTATCGTAAAATCGTAAGATCTTAAGATCAGGATCGGGATCCTGACAACCATGTGTCACACACCTATAAGTGACGACTTTAGTTCGTCACTAATTTAGTGTCAAATATCAGTTTCGCCACTATTAACTTAGTGACGGAGCTATAGTGACGATAAGTGACGACCTTGATTTTCGTGACTAATCCGGTTTACTGACGATTTTTCCACCTTTAGTGACGATTTTCCTGTCGTCACTATAGCCTTTTTTCTTGTAGTGTTATTTGTTTTCTTTTCATGCGTGTTGCACAGCCACTTCGTGCAGCTCTAATTTTCATATGCTCGTCATCTTTTTTTTATTGTTGAAGGAAGACGTTCTGTCAACAAACCCTATGATCTAGGTTATCGTGTCTTGCAGTGGGCCGCGTTGGCGTTGAACAAATTGTCTACTTGCCGCTCAACAGTACATATCCACGAGGTTTAGATTTCTTATACTATGTTCATAACAATATATGGAAGCTTTGTGCCTTTGTGGTACGTACTGTGTATAGCTATGACCACCTTTATTGTATACTGTAGTACCTTTGATTTTCATATATATGTTCGTCATCTTTTTTTATTGTTGAAGGAAGGCATTCTGTCAACAAACCTTATGATCTAGGTTATCGTGTCTTGCAATGGGCCACGTTGAACAAATTGTCTACTTACCGCTCAACATATCTACCAGGTTTTGATTTCTTATACTATGTTTATAACAATATATGGAAGCTTTGTTGTACGTACTATGTATAGCTATGACCAGCTTTATTGTATAATGTAGTACGTTTATGTTTTACTGGACCAAGCAAAAACATAAAACAGGTATCATCTATTCTAATTCAAGTATGTTTGAAAGATAAACGGTCTATGATGAACATATACGGAGTAGTTACTATCGCTTAGATTAGTAAATTTACACCCTACACGATAATGAAGGAATTAGCTTTTTTATACTATAAAAAAACCATTTTCACATTTAATCTCACATAGGTAAACATTTGTGTTTTGGTTAGTATTATGTTTTCAAAGGACATCTACGAGGACTCCTATATAACATCGAAATAGCTTATTTGGCATTTTTTATTTTATTACTTTTGCTTACGTGAAATTCTGTATTTTATTTTCAATTAATAATTATCATTTCCCCTGTGACTTCATCTCCGATGCACACCTGCTGTCACTTTCCGTAAAACAAAAAAAACCCATCCCCTCTCCATCAGCAGTCAATGATCTATAGAGTTTTAAATTCTTTTTATGTGTTAGTGATGAAAAAATTGCTATCACTCTAAAGGGAATTTTCTTTTGTTATTAGCAAAAATAAATTCTAACTGTCATACAAATTTCTCAATGTATATCATTTAATTCCTTTACAATGATAGTCTGTCTACAGAAGGTGATAACAATTGATAAACTTGTGCCCATTGCTAATTTTTTTAATTGTAAAACTGGACTAATAGAACGGTAGCAATCTTCATTGATCTAAATTATTTTCTTAATTGATAACAATCTACAACATAATTGATGAGGACAAGGAAAAAAACATAAAAAGTTTCATAAACATTAGACAACATACACAGATTAAAATGAGAAGAATAATAAGAATAAGAAGAATTTTCAGCCACATATTTCAATAGGGATAATTTCAAGGGGAGATGCATCTCTTTTTTTAGGTGCATCTGAAATGTGTGATTGTGATTTTTTCTCACCATTCTCATTAAAAATTTTCATTTCATGTGATCCTAACTCTACATGCATGTTCATCAAAAGTCGATCATCCATTGACAATAAATCTGTGACTTGACGCATTGTTGGCCTTTCCTGTGGATTGTAGTTCAAACATGCCCGTGAGACATTCAAAATTGAATGAGCTAGTTTCTCAACTATAGATGATGGTGGCGGAATCCGACTATCTCGTACATTGGCTAGCAATAAATCATCAGTAGACAATGTTGGTAGACTTGATATAAGTTCTCCAGGATGCTTTCCCATAATCACTTCTAGTGCAACAACTCCAAAACTAAACACATCGCATTTCTCTGTCGCCACCATCGTATAAGCAAGCTCTACATGGAAGGAAACATGAGAATACCAAAAAAAAAAAAAATTATATCAGATGATGATTAAATGTAACATAGATAAATATGAAACCTGAGAATAAGTACATATATATAACTTTAAAATATACGGTAGTTACCTGGCGCAATATAGCCATAGGTGCCTACAACCGCAGTCCAATTGGATGAATCCATCTTTAGAAGCTTCGCTGTTCCAAAATCCGAGATATGTGCCTCATAATCAGAATCCAAAAGGATATTAGCTCCAGAAATGTCTCTATGAATTATAGGTGGTGTGCAATCATGGTGCATATAAGCCAAACCATTCGCAACAGCTCTAACAATTCTTACTCTTTTCAGCCAATCCATTTCTTTTGCTGTGATATCGCTACTTAAAAGCGATTTTAGACTTCCCTTCTCAAGATATTCATAAATAAAAAATGAGTGACGAGCATGGAAGCAATATCCATAGAGTTTAACTATGTTTCTGTGCCTTATGTTTGTTAATGCTCGTACCTCATTTAGCAAGCCTATATGATCGTCATTTTCAGAAGATGAATGAAGTTTCTTCACAGCTACTAAATTATTGGGTTGTAACACAGCTTTATACACAGTACCATATCCTCCCATCCCAATACAATATGCATCATCAAAATCATTTGTTGCCTTGATGATTTCATCATACATCGCCTGTCCATCAAAACTTGTTATTGAGAAAAATTTGCCACCTTCTTCGCCTGATGGTTTCTGTGGAGAAGTTCTCTTTCTACATCGATAAGCAATGAGGCCACACATGAATAAACCAAGTATAAGAGCCGCAAAAATTGGGATCACAATTACAAGGATGAGCTTATGATGAAAATGATTATTTTTCTTCCTTACTATTTGACTTTCACAAAGTTTCAAACCTGTAACATTTCCACACAAACCATCATTTCCTTGTAATGCTTCTCCAGACACATTTAGAAAGACAACATACGGGGGAACTGGACCTGTGAGCTCATTGTAAGACAGGTCAATATGAATCCCTCTTGGCAAGTTACTGAAACCATTAGGAATAGAACCAGATAGCTTATTGTGAGAAATATTCATGCTGTCCAGACTTACTAAACTTCCAATTTCCGATGGTATCTCTTTTGTGAGTGAATTCCAAGATAAATCAAGAACATTGAGTTGAATTAACTTACCGATCTCCGATGGAATCTTTCCGCTGAGCTTGTTATTACTAAGATATATGTGAGTGATTTGTACCCAGTCACCAATATATCTTTGTAATGACCCGTTTAACCTATTTTTGGATAGGTCAAGAGTGAGGAGACCGTGCAGTGATCCAAGCTCTTGAGGTATAACACCTGAAAGTTTGTTATCGCTCAAGTTTAAATTTAACAAACTTTTCATCTCCCCAAACTCCTTTGGAATCTGACCAACCAAATGATTAGAAGAAAGATCAAGCTCTTGAATTGAATTTCCAAACTCCGGTGGTATGCTACCGCTGATGTTGTTATATCCCATCTTTAATGTAGTCAAATTTTTGCATTTACCCCAGTTATGAGATAGTTGCCCATGAAATTTATTATGACTGACATCAAAGAAATTTAAGCTTGGGTAGACACCAAAACTATTCGATATATCTCCACGAAGTTGATTAAATCGAAACCTTACTCTCATTAAGGTGGAGCAATTCCATAGCCCTCTTGGAATAGGACCAGAGAGTTGATTATGACCTACAGTTAAATGTTGAAGCTTTCCCCCTTGGCACAGATCATCAGGCAATTGGCCAGACAACTGATTTTTGTCCAGCTGTAGCAAAAACAATTGTAGACTTCCAATTCCTTGTGGTATAGGACCGGATAACTTGTTCTCACTGAGAAACAGAATCTGAAGGCTTCTCAGGTTCTTCAACTATGAAGGAATTGAACCATTGAGTTGATTTTCGGTCAAAGTTAATGTAGTGAGAGACTTCAAATTCCCTAATTCAATTGGAATGGGTCCAGAGAGTTTATTTGTGTGCAGATAAAGGATATTCAAAGACTTCAAATCACCCAACGATGAAGGGATTGAACCGTTGAGTTGATTAGTGCTCATTTCTAAATCAGTTAGAGACGTCATATTCCCTAATTCAATTGGAATGGGTCCAGAGAGTTTATTTGTGTGCAGATAAAGGATATTCAAAGACTTCAAATCACCCAACGATGAAGGGATTGAACCGTTGAGTTGATTAGTGCTCATTTCTAAATCAGTTAGAGACGTCATATTCCCTAATTCAATTGGAATGGGTCCAGTGAGTTTATTTGTGTGCAGATAAAGGATATTCAAAGATGTCAAGTCGCCCAACGATGAAGGGATTGAACCATTGAGTTGATTTGCGCTCAAATCTAATTCAGTGAGAGACTTAATATTCCCTAATTCAGTAGGAATGGGCCCAGATAGTTGATTTTGGCTCAAATCTAATTCAGTGAGAGACTTCAAATTCCCTAATTCAATAGGAATGGGTCCAGAGAGTTGATTTTTGAACAAATAAAGGATATTCAAAGACGTCAAATCACCCAACGATGAAGGAATTGAGCCAGAAATGTTGTTGGAGTTGAGGCTTATCCTCTCAAGTGACACAATATTCTCTATCTCTTGTGGGATTGACCCAGTTAAATTGTTTTCGAAAAGTTGCAAAACGGTTAACTGGCGTAGTTTACCAATGGTCGGTGGAATTACACCAGAAAACTGATTGGCTGAAAAATCAAGATAGACAAGTTTGGACAGGAGTCCGATTTCTGGTGGGATGGGACCAAAGAAGCTGTTTACACTAAGCTCAAAATGGGTAAGATAGCCTAGAATAGAGAACGGGAACTGGTGAAGTGTACCTTTTAACTCAGACATCGAGAGGTTTAACCTGTTAATGTTCCCATCAGCGTTGCAAGCAATTCCAAACCAAGAAGGGCATGAAGCGCGTGCACTAGCATTCGTTGGAAGGGGTGTCCAAGAAGATACAATTTGGGAGTTGTTTGGGATTTTAAGGCTTGATTTCCATTTTTGAAGAGCATTTGCTTCCTCCAAAGAAGCAGAAGTAAAGTTTGGTATAAATGAGAGTGCAGTGAGTATTAGAGCTAGAGATAAAAGAAAGAACTTTGGAGAAGCCATTTCTTGCTTTTGCATGTTTTTTTATATAAAGTGAAGGTTCGTATGTCTCTATTTATACTTGAGCTACCCTTTTATCATAACGTATTTTCCAATTCTTAGAAATTAAATTTTAGGTGGTGTCATATTATTCCACAAAGATTGTTTTACTTGAGAAATTAATGTCCTTTTTGGAGAATACTATAACTGTGTAGTACAACTTTAATCGCTTTGTAAACAAATATTCTATTTTTGTTTTCAAATCAGTTGCAGTAAAAGCTTTGATCAAAATGATCCAGAATGTGAGATCAACTGCGAAACTATGTGCTTTGTAGTTTGTACAGATCCAGGTGCGAAAGTAGAAAAAAGGCTTAAAATGAGCTCGTCAATTTTGCTGTTAAAGTTCTTATAGAAGTATCATAATCAGATAATTCATTATGTGTTATCATTTGCTTTTTTAGTTCTGTTTGATGCAAATCTGTAAATTAATTTTCATAATAAAGCTCTTTAACATTTGCATATCAATTGAAAGATTTTGTCACGTCATTGACCATAAAAAGTCATATGTCACTTCTGCTGTAGAACTACTTTTTAACGCGAATACAACTTTTATAGGAATGATTAACAAATCTGGACTTCAGGTGACGACGTGTGCCGTCGCTAAAAGTTAACTAAAACTAAACAACAAAAATGTTACTTTTTTTACTGATACTTTTAGTGACGACGGGAATACGTCAATTTGTATACAACATTTTTTGACTGGGTACTTTTAGAAGCATATATATATTTTCTTTTTTGAATTTATTTTTTCTTTTGAAAGTGAAAAGTCGCCGGGTAACTTTCTAGGTTGCATAAAGTATTTTTATCTAGAGTAAACTACACCGTTCGTCCTTGTGGTTTGCGTTGACCGACGTCCTTCGTCCTTCGTCCTTTGATCAAAAAAATTGCACCGTTCGGCCTTAAGTCAGAAACGTTATGCACCATTTGTCCCTCCATCCAACGGGGCCACTAACGCTCGTTAAATCTTGTTAACCATAAGGGTATATTCGTCATTTCACAT
This sequence comes from Artemisia argyi, assembly GCA_030686995.1. Classification (NCBI taxonomy): domain Eukaryota; kingdom Viridiplantae; phylum Streptophyta; class Magnoliopsida; order Asterales; family Asteraceae; genus Artemisia; species Artemisia argyi. Next base: position 69,941,296 of record CM060676.1, on the reverse strand, counting down.
CCATTTTAATATATATACCATTTAATTACTTATTTATTTCATTTTTACACTAAACTCACATACACACTCTCTTTCTCTCTCTAAACCCACCGGAATCTTCATATTTTCCAGCAAACACCAGCAGATTCCGGCACCACCGTCGCCGGAGAATTTTCCGGCGAGACTTTTTATTCGCCAAATCGATAGATCGGGACATCCCCATTCTTTCTGGAGCGTTTTAGTTCACGGATCCCCCTAAAACCACCTCCACGCGCAACCACAGTGACCACCGCCACCACCGAGACTTCGCCGCCCCCTCCTCTTTGTTTTTCCAACGGTAATCTACCCCCACGCGCCCCCTATCTTCTTTTTCATTAACATTTTTCAAAGCCCTTCTTTTTCATTAACATTTAAACCCGGAAGACTAAAGATATTTTTGGTGTGAGGGTGATGTTTGGCATGATGTGTCGCACAACAGCTGGGTTTTAAAAATGCATGTTGGTTCTTTCTTATTTGAATATCGATTAATTCTCAGCCACTAGTCGTATAGTTTTCAATTCCTAATATGACATAAACTAAACAAGTTGTCAATTAATCATGTTAATGAGTTTATACAGAAATTGCAAAGTTACAAAACCTCATTTTTTTATAGCTCATAAGCTTCAACATAAACTTATTTCATGGCTGATGAGGTTGTGATGTTGGGATTAGGATTAGTTGATTTTGTTGAGGTTGTATTTCATTCGGATGTGGAGTTTGGATTTGTGATTGACCCGATTGGGATTTGGATTTGTCACTTGGATTTGGAGTTGAGATTTAGAGTAGTATTTGGATTTGTTGTGTTAGTTTGGATGTGGATTGGTTGTTTGTGTTTGTGTTTCGGATTGAGCGAGGGTATAATTTTGAAACTATTTTTATCAAGTTTTTTTTTTTGATAGATTTTTTTATTAAATTTTTGAAAATGAAAAGCAATCATAATATTTACTAGTTAAAAAGTGAATATAAAGTTTATTTAAGAATGGATAAAAACGGATAATAATGGAAAAAAACGGACGAAAATGGGAGATAATGTAAAAAAACGGACGAAAACGTTAAAAAACGGAAGAAAGCGTTAAAGAAGAGACTAAAAGCAAAAAATTGCACCGTTCGTCCTTGCACCGTTCGTCCTTATAGTGCAAAATGACTATTATACCCTCATAAGCAAACAAGTTAACAAGCGTTAGTCCACTCCGTTAGAGGGAGGGACTAATGGTGCATAACGTTTCTGAGTTAAGGATGAACGGTGCAATTTTTTTAGTCAAAGGACCACAGGCTGCGGTCAACGCAAACCACAAGGACGAACGGTGTAGTTTACTCTTTTATCTATTATTTAAGTTTTCCTTTCCAAAATAATTTTCCACCTATTTTTCATTTTCCCTCCCAACTTAACGAGCATGCATCAAGTTCTTCAAGCGCCAAATCTCATCAAAGATGTATACCCAAACTCAGGTAGATAAAGTTGTCGTGGCGACAAATTCTCTGTTCACACATTTCTTCAATGAGGTACAAGCCGCGAACAATAATATTATCGTGAATGCACCGCCCGATCCCCGTGAGACTCTAGATGATGAAGAGGATTGTGAAGACGACATAAGTGAGTAAGGTTGTATTGTGATTTTGAACTGTTTTCTTTGTTGAACATCTTCCTATTTATATTGTGACGACGACCTAAGTTTTTCTGTTGAACTTTGAACTTTCAAATGGGATTAGCACGTACGTTTCTGGAAAAACTATGAAAATTTGGTTGCGGAAATAGTTTCGAAGTATCTAAATAAATGCAAGCAACCTCGTCTGGAAATGATGTGGGTCACTTTTAGCGACGAGATATGTCGTTGTTGAAAGAATTTATCATTACTTTTTTATTAATTTCATAAATACTTTTAGTGACGACTTGTCTCGTCTCTAATAGTGCTTATTAAAAGACTTTTTAATAGGGTGAAAGTTAAAAATACGCAACATATTTTTTTTAAAATAAACACGTCTACGCAATTTACTTTGTAAATTGTCAAAGATACAATACATATATTCAAATAATCTTCGATCTATCTAATATGACCGGTTACTAGCATGTTACCAGGTTACCCAAAATTAAAAGCTACACTGTTGGTCCCCCAAATCGGAACAAATTCGCGCATTTGATCCTATTTTGCTAACGCTCGTTAAAATATTTTTTTAGAAACTTTTAAAAAAAAGTTCTTAAAATCTAGATATATATTTTTTTTTAATTAAAGAAAAATCGATAAACTTTTTCATACATCTTTTTTAAAGTTTTTTTTTTTTTTTTTTTTTTTTAATTTTTTAAAATCTGGATAAAATTATTTTATTTTTTTTTAAATCTTGAAAATTGCAATTTTTTTAAAAATTCAAAAAAAAAATAAAAATGTATAAAAAAATTTATCCAATTTTTCTTTTAAAAAAATTTAAGAAAAAATTGGATAATTTTTTTTTTGTACATTTTTTTTAATTTTTTTTTAAGTTTTTTTTATTTAAAAAAATTACAATTTTCAATATTTTTTAAGAAATATAAAGATTTTATCCAGATTAAAAATAAATGTATAAAAAAGTTTATCGATTTTATTTTTCAAATTTAGATTTAAAAAAGATTTTATCTAGATTTTAAGAAAAATATTTTAAAAGTTAAAAAAAAAAAAAACATTTTTACGAGCGTTAATAAAATAGGATCAAATGCGCGAATTTGTTCCGGTTTGGGGACCAACGGCGTAACTTTTAATTTTGTGTAACCTGTTAACCTGCTAGTAACTGGTTATATTAGCTAGATCGAAGATTATTTGAAAATATGTTGCGTATCTTTGAAAATTAACAAAGTAATTGCGTAGATATGTTTATTTGAAAAAAATAAGTTGTGTATTTTTAGCTTTCACCTTTCTTAATATTAATTTTAAAATAATAAATATGTTTCTTAATTCATAATAAATATTTTTATTGACAAAATATGTCGTCACTATATATAGCTCAATGTCCCTGTAGTGGCTGCCCCCCTTCGGATCACTAAACGCATCTTGTTCCATGAATTTAGAGATTTCATCAAAAACATTTTCCACATCTTCACTCTCACTGTCATCCCCATGCGTCTTATTAATCTTAGATGTATCTCCAATATTCACATCATATATCACACATAATCAGCCTGGTTAGACAAAGCAGCAAAAGAGTTTTTCATGGTCACCATGTTAACATCATTAGAAGTAGAAGCATTATTAGCACACGGGTGTTTTTTTTCTTAGGATGGTAATAGTAGTTAGATTTTGGTTTAGACAACCTCACCCCATCAATGTGACGAGCAGATCAATCTGCTTCCCTTTTCGTCCTTTCCTAGTTACTTCCACAAACCCATCGCTACTATCCTCCTTCCTCCCATGATGATTAACACGAACCATTTTTGGACAGTCTTCATCAGAATGTCCAAAAGTTTTGCATGTTTCGCACCGAGGTGGCTGCCATTCATATTTAATCGTGATAGTATCTTTAATATAATCCCCTTCAAGCATAGGTATAGCAAGTACCAACAAGTCTTTCAAAACCTATTCTGAGCTAATTTCAATAAGTGCTCTTGCATAACTGTTACGACCCTATGACTAAACACATTGTACTAGTGTAGGCGTCTAACATATATAATTGGTTTACCACTCTTAGTTGCTATCATACTCAAGCCATCTTCCGTAAACGACGCAATTGGAACGTTATGCAACTTAATTGACACAAACAGGAACTCGTGTAAGATCTTCGTTTTTAAGGCTTGCATTAGGAGACCATATGTTAAGGATAATAGGAACATTCCTAATCATCGATGGGCCGTTTTCAAGAACTTGTTCGATACCTGTTTTTGTATTAAATTTGAAGAAGAATAACCCATTCGAGTTCATAGTGACTCTTCGAATACCATATTTCGCTCAAGCCTTCTTCACGTAATTCTCCACAATAGGAAAAGCAAGCCGTTTTCATATAAAGTAACCATATAATATAACGAAACTAAGAAATTAGCTTCTAGAGTTCTAAAGTTCACCTTATGCTTTGGATATATCATACATTATGTAAGATTTATGCAAAAGCCCATGCGTGCACGAATATATAACAAGTTTATTATCTATACGAAAAATAACCTCTAATTTATTTATTATTATGAATTGTCCGGGTCAACGATAGCTAATATGCAAAGACTAATATTAAGCGATAGACTAACATTAAGTGTATTAGTTCAGGAGTCAATATCCTTGGCAAAACGATATATGGTTGTAATATTCTTTAGTCAATGATGTGTAGGGTCCTATGTTGATAATGTATATTATAAGTTCCAAAAAGAAAGAAAAAAATGCATATTATTATACATGTAACATACGTATTTGAATAACTTTATAATTTTATCAAGTCATGCAATGGAACTTGTTTTGTTTAGTATGAGGTGATTTACATACACATATACTTTAGTGATGCGGATTTTGCAAAACACAAGAAGTTATACAATCTCTTAGGCAGCGTACCTAACCGTTGTAGTGTATAGGTAAGTCCAGGGATTGATCGTTCTTTAGGGAAATAGTGAGGTAGGCTCAAAGTGTACGTCGAATAAAGTCTAAGGGTTGAGGGAAGATTATTTTTGGTCTTTGATAATTTATAAGAAAGCAAGTAAAATCTCGAGTATTGGAGGAGTTGGTTTTTAAAACTAAATTAAAGTAAACTAAATATGCGGAAAAGTAAATTTTGTGAACTTCTTATATGAGTAAAGTGCATTTACTTATAATTCCATTACTCCCTAGTTTTCTTTTATTGATTAGTCGAATTGTCACGTCCTTGTCTAATTAGAGCGTTGTATTCCTTAATATCAATCAAGGGTTGTTTAATCCCTAACTCCAATGAACTATGTTCTAATTGAGCGACGCCTAAGAATGCCATTTCAATTCTCAATTTCCATAATGCACACACAATTCATGCATTAAATACAACGAACATCGAGTTAATATAATAACTACGCGTTTAGTCGGACGTTCAAGCTAGTATAATTTGACCTAGTTAGCTTTCCGACTCCTAACGCAAAACAACTAATCAAAAAGAGACGACAATCAATAATCAATAACTATGTTTCATGCGATCTTAAGCAAATACTATTAAATTTAGCCTAACATAGTAATGAAAGAAAAGCAGATAAAGAAATCAAACAATCACACGTAAACATAATTGAATGATTGATTAAACAACTTATCTCTTCAATACATAGGAAGTCTTGAGCCAAAAGGCCTGAAAACTACTCTAAATAGCCCTAAGTACGAATTACTAGGTTATCCCAACGTTGCACACTTTACAATGAAAATAATACAAGAATATATATAGAATTACACTTATGAAGGCATCACTTATTAAATGTGATGCCGTCAGCTCGTCGTCAGTTAGGGTTTTGTTCTTCGCACCGACTTAATGTGACGGCGTTGGGTTGTGAGACGCCGTTGCCCTTCAGTAATTTGGTCATGACACCGTCAGAAAGAGGCCGTCTCCATCGCCTGAGCCATCACATGTAATTTCTGAAACTTCAAGATCTTCTATTTCTTTAAGTGACGGTGTCACTTAGTGGTTGTGACGCCGTCAAAGCTCCTTTTTTGTGACGTTTTTCCCGATATTGTCGGTTTCTTTGTTTTTCCATCCAATCGAGTCCAAAACGTACCATTATTCAGCATTTACTTCTAGTGAGTGCTTATTCACTCACCTTTTCTGAGCCAAAATAGGACATAATAATCCAAAAACTAACCAAAAACGCCAAAGAAAACATGTTTTTGTGATTGTGAATGTGCAGGTACGGATATTATGTAAAATGACGAAAAACAAACAAAAACCCGGCAAAAACGAGCACGAGAGTAGAACGAGTCAGAAAGTCAAGCTGGAAATCAAGTTGAGCTTTGAAAAGTCAAGTGAGATCCCTAGAGTTTGATTTGCAAGAATAGTCCTCATAATGAAAGTTTGAAGAAGTGACAATAATGGTCCCTGCACTTTGAAAGTTGATACATTCAGTCCCTCTTGGAAATTATTGAAGAAAAAGTCAAAGTCAACTATTGGGGAATCATAATTGTCATAATATGTCCTTGAAAGTTACTTTGGAATTTAGGCAAGATCAGTCCTCAAAGTTCCAATAAATACACAATTGGTCTTTGATTTTTATTGTTACAAAATCTGATAATAACAAAAGCCTTATCCAAACTCAAAAAAACTAAAAGCCCAATTCAATCAAAGAAAAACCCAAGCCCAACCTTCCCATAACCCGACCCAACACCCAACGGTCAAACTAATATCACATGGTCAAGGGTCAAAGATGGTCAAACAATGTTAATAAAATATTACCCTGCGTCCCTTTTTCCCCAATTCCCATTTACCCAGTTCATATGAACCCTAGAATTGACCGTACATTCAATTACTGTAATTAAGGGCAATTTTGTCAAATCATTATGTTTCTAGAAGCGATTGGTGATGTCAGAGAGTGTCAAATATCAAAGAAACACACAAAGGGACATGTGGCAGAATGCTATTGGATAGGACGCGTCATTGGATATGATCCAAGGGTGCATATCAAGTGGCAATGATGGGATTATGATCAGAGGGCTCTCAAAGGCTTCAAACTAACACAGGTCACACGGATTGCCAGCTTGGCAATCCGAGACCCCAATCCTTACCTCTCCCTATATAAAGAGGCATTTGTAGCTTAGTTTAGAGTGTAGTCTTAGTGTAGCTAAGCTATGTCGAAATTTCTTTAGATTGTATTTAGCTTAGTTAATGTAATGCATTGATTTTTAATAAAATTCTAGTTGTCTATTAATCAAATTTAGCTTATTGTTACTGTTTTAGTTAATCAGCTCTCTTAATTCATATATTCAGCTTATATCTTAATTACTTTCAGTTCTTTTCATTTAGTTTTATCACTCTTATTTTGGTAGTTCAATTTCATTTCTCATCAAAAATACATAAAAATCAGAAAATAATATAAATAAAAAATAAATTTTCAATCTGTTTTTATAAGCTTCTAAATAAGATCATTTAGCTTTTTCATAATCAAAACTAGTTCTGTAACTTCCTGTTGATCTGTTTTCATTTAAAATCTCACAAGTAAATTGAGAGTCAACAAAAGTCAACTGCATTGTTCTATTGATTGTTGAGGGGATTTGGATAAGCTGGAACAGATTTGGAAGGTTCCTGCCTATCATAAAGATAGGCAAGCATAGTGAATCAATCCTTTTCAAGCTGGATTGAATGTGATTGTAAGTATTTGATCCTGAAGTTTAGATTTGAGCTACTGTTTCATTGATTAATAGCTGTTGATTGTGGTTAATTCTGATATTAAGCTTGTTTCATTTAGTGCTTCATTGTTTTAATAGATTTTAGTTGATTGCTGTTATAGATATTTGATTGAGTTTGTAGGTCTGAGTTAGTATAGCTTATTTGAATAACTGTCTTTGCAAGGATCTGTGATATGTCATAACTGTTGGACTTAATAGTGTATGATTGTTGAATTTGATTCTAGAAGTAATTAGTGACTGTTATTGATATATAATTGGAGTTTCATAATCTGTTTCTCTGATTTGTTGTGTAACTGTCAAGATAAGGGAGTGTTTGGATCATTGATTTGTTGAGTGGAGTTATTATTGGACTGTTGATTCACTGTCTCTCATAGATTCATCTAGTGATATAATAGAGATTCGAAACAAAAAAAATAGTAGTGAAGCTTACTAAAAGTCAAAGTAAGGATTAATTGCATTAACTATTAGATTTGGTGGAAAACTGCTAGTGTGGTTAAAGTGATAGTTCCATAATACTTAGAGACAGCTTAAACTTGAGTAATTGTAGCTTATTATAACAGATAAGTAGTTGATTAAGCTGATAAAATTGGATTTGGTCAAGTTTAGATTGTAGTTTAATAAGTCAACTGTTTCACTATTTTGAGTTTCATTAGCTGCTGATCTTAACTAAATTCAGAGTAGTATATAGTTGTTTTTGATTAAACAATTGGTTGATTTTGGTACTCAGTTGTACAATAGAGCTTTTGCCCTACTAGGATTTCATATTAGAGCTTATTTGATTAAGAATAATCTGTTTGGAAGTAAGGCTAGTCAGACAGAAAAGCTGATTTGAAATTGAAGTCTGCTAGTGAAACATTGAGCTTGTATTTGAGTTTAATTGGTATTTCTGAGCTTGTTGGAAGTTGTATAAGTGTTGTTGATGTTCATCTACTTCTTGCTTTAATCTGATTGTTACTGAGCTTATTAATTGGCTTATCACACTGCTTATTTCATTGCTTAAGTGTTTTTGTATAATCTTTGTTCATCATTGAGCATTTTTGAGCTTATTAGAGTGTACCACAACTGAGTTTCAAGTTTCAATCAGATTTGGTCACAAGTGCTTATAATTAAGCACTTGTGATAAGCAGTTTGTCTTAAAAAGGCACTTTATCAGCATATTTTTGTTTCAAAATTTTCTCCAAGCTTCTTTTATTTTTTTTGATTTTTTGGTAATTTTTCAGATTTTTCCAAGTTGTTTTGATATTTTTCTTAATTTTTCTTTGATTTTAATCATTTTTATATCCTTCTAAATAAACAAAAATCAATAAAAATTCAGAAAAAGCTATAAAAAATCCAAAAATATTTTAGAAAATTCTTTTATAATATTTTAGATTTTTCAGAAAATATTTTACATTTCTCCCTTTTATTTTTCTATTTTCCTTTGTTTTTTAATTCATTTAAAAATACAAAAATCAAAATAAATTCATAGAAAATAAAAGAAAAGTCAAAAAAATAATTTTCTTTTTCTGGAAATTCATTTTATTAGTTTAAGATTTTTAGAAAATAATTTCACGTTTGTAGGATCATTTTTCGTTAAAAGTTACGTTTTATATTGTACGTTACGTTTTTAATAAACGCGTTTGCATTTTTGTTTCTACATTTTTAGCTTTAGTGCATACTTAGCTTGTACAATTTGCATAGTTTGTGTTTGTTTGTTATAACTTGAATTACTTGATCATTATTTTCACTTTCACCACTTTTCAATACATGATTTGCACGAATCAATATTCTTTGATTCCATTCACCTTCGTACGGATACGACTCGGGTGATCCGTATTTCTTGCGGATCTCCTCGATATACTTCATATATATAATATAATTGATTTTGACACAATCAATTTTTGGCGCCGCTGCCGAGGAAGGTTGAAGTGAGTTTTTGAATATTCGTTTTGAAAATTCGTGTTTTGATAAGCCTTCCTTTATCTTGTATATATTTCTATAAAAATATAAAAATTCAAAACTTCAAAACACTTTTCCTAAAGTGTTTACAAAAATACAAAAATAAAGTTACAGCCTCGACTCTCCCGCGGAAGGGAGGGCGTTGTAAACCAAATAAGCTTCACAACATAAGAAAAACGTGAAATTAGTTGTTTATCGGATTACTTCAAATTCTACAACCGATTAAGCGGGAAATACGGAAGCTAAGACATTAAATTGCTAGCTGAAGAGAGAAATATTCTTCTTTCCCGTCCCATCGCGAGTGGTTTTGAAGGAAACGGTTTCAATTAACGTAACGTTTTATAAAAAGAAAAACAAAAGAAATAAAAAGTTTTTGAGATTTGTTTAAATAAAAATAATACAAAAAGATTTTCCTTTTTCTTTTCTTCTTTTTTTTTTCTTTTTAATTTTGTTGTTGGTGTATGCACACCCGCTCTTCTTTTGAGAGTCTTATATCACCTTTGTCAAACCCCGAAAGGGTAATTCGACACACACACCGTGTCCATTTCCCTAACGTTGTGGAAATGGATCCGAATAATCAACACCCTCCGGTGGGTGGAGATGATCACCAACACGTGCCAGCTCCCGATCTCCGAACGATGGAGGAGCTGTGCCAACCCACAAAAAGGTGGCTCGATTGCCCCTCTAAATATTGAGGCTACGGATTTTTGACTAAAGCATCATATGATACAACAAGTCCAAAATTCATGCCAATTTCACGGACTACCGGGTGACGATGCAAACAAGCATCTCGACAAATTTTTAACCGTCACCCAAAATATGAAACAAAACGGGGTCTCCGATGATGCCCTCCGTCTTTATCTCTTCTCCTATTCTCTAACGCATCATGCCACCACTTGGTTTGATCGTCTTCCCAGAAACTCGATCCATACTTTCAATGAAATGGTATCAAAGTTCTTGACGAAGTACTTTCCATCATCGATGGTGACGAAGTTGAAAAACTGATTGGTGTGAAACAGTCAGATAATTAATAGTCAACCACTTGTGAATGGTCAATCATAATAGTCAAACAGCTTAGGACAATGCTTCCGTGGAATACAGTGTTTCCTCGGGTCGTTATGTCCCAACGAGGTATGCGAAGGTATTAAAAACGAATCTGGGATCGGGTGATTATGAACAGGAAAGGGTATAAGTGTGAGTGAGTGATTACACTAAGGATTTATAAAACAAAATAGCTTAAATAATCTATTAGAATGATTACGTGAAAGCTAGATATTTAAGAACGATTAAAAACCTAAAACGCGTATGTTTAATATTTAAACGTAAACCTATGAAACAAAACGATTTTAACTAAAGTAGGAATTTGCCTGCCTTAGGGGCTTAAATGCAAATTAAATAAACTTAAAATATTTATATTATAATTACTAACTTATTTAAAAGTTAAGAAAACCTAAAAATGTAAAAATAAAAATGTACGTTTAAATCTAAACGTAAACGTACGAAACTAAACGTGAGTTTTAAGAAATAAAAGGCCTACGGATATAAAAATTATATTTTTACAATCCTAATAATATAAGATATTTATTAGAAATTTAAAATTATTTTTACAACTATTTAATTAATTATTATTAATTAATAACTATTTTTAACTATTTAATAATACATTATTTAATAAGAAAATGTAAAATAAGTCTAGAAAAATAAAATTAAAACTTAGAAAAATCAAAAATATTATAAAACTTATTTTAAAACTAAAATTATATTTTTCACACTATTTATATACTTATTATTAATTAATTACTATTATTTAATTATTTATTAATTACTTAAATTATCCTAAAATACAAATAATTATGATTTTAACTTAGAAAAATAAAATTTAAACTTGGAAAAATCTAAAATAATATAAAACTAATTTTAAAACAGAAAATATATTTTTAAGCCTTTTTTTCTAATTATTATTAATTATTAACTATTTATTAATTATTAAAAACTAAATTAAATTAAGAAAAATAGCAAATGAACAGTGAAAAATCTAAAACTTTTTCTAAAATTATTTTATAACTACAGGAAGCTATGAAAATTATAAAATTGAAAAGTGCTTAATGAAAAAGCTGAAAATAAGCCAAATGGCTTAAATAGAAGCTATCACTTTTCTTAAAGTTGGCTTTTTCTAAATTTTCTTTTACAAAACTATTTTACTACTTAAAATAAGCAACTTTAACAAAGGCACTTTGGATGAGGCTTAAAAATAAGCACATTGGAAATCAAAGTGCTTAACAGTTTGAATTATAAGCTTATTAGGATTTTTTAGGTTTTGAATAAGCTTATAATAAGCCACACAGTGAGAGCCAAAGGTAAAATAAGCTACTACTTGTATTAGAGACTAGGAATAAGCAACAAGGAAGGAAATAAGCTCATGAAATAGGCTATTACAAGCTAATAAGCAAATGGCCAAAACTGAGTATGAAACAGGCCAAATGGCCCAACTTCCAGGCCTTGGGGGGCTCATTAGGGAACTTGGAAGCCCAAACTAAAAGTGGATCCAATAAGCTGAGCTTATTGGCTTTTCAAAAAGCCAAAGTTTGACCTATGGGGCCCACTAATAAGCAAAGGAGGGGGCTTGGAAATTTGGTACAAAAGCTGAGTTGTATGGGAGGAAGGAGGATTTAACACTGATAACTCAGTATATCAAATGAAATGGCACCAACTTAAAGTCTTATGCAGCCCTACCAAATAAGCTAAAAATCTTGAAATAAGGCATGATCTAGAAAGATAAGCTGCTTGGCTTTCCAAAAAGCCAAGAAACTTAAGGTGGGGCCCACTATTGAAGTCTAGGTGGTCTTATGAAAATTGCAATTTATCCTGTGCACAGGGCACTCTTTCTAAAAATGGCTAAAAGTAAGACACTGATTAAGCAGTTAAATAAGCTATATAAAAATTAACAAAAATACTAGATTAAGATAAGCAGCAAAATATTAAGATCCTAAAAGCACAAGTCTTGAAATCTAATATTAAAGCCTAGGGAAAATTATCTATTTAATTCAAAAATATATTATGCTGAAATTTGACTTTTTAATTACCTATATAGTTTGACTAAGATGAACTTCTAATCTAATTTGTGGACTGATTATCATATATTAAGCTATAAGATCATGAAATTAAACTAGAGTAATAAGTTTTAAGCTAGTATGTAGATTATGGACCTATATATTATAATAGATAACAAATTAAGAAAGATTAAAGACTATTTTGACTAATTAACACATAACCACTGAGTTGAAAGGTTTGTCAATCCTTAAGGAACCTAATGGATCATGTATCAACAGAAATCAACAACAAATACCACCTCTGAGTCCATGAACTTAGTTTATCCAAACAACCCTTAAAATTGATGAAATTAAGATTTTCAAAGCAAAACAAGGTTGTAAACCATGAAACTGATTCCAGAGATCATATAATGATATCACAAAACCAAATGAACATAAAACAACAACAACATAAGCATAAAACACAGATTTGTCAAAAATGTGATTTACACTGTGAGATTTCAATTTTAAGTACAAATGATTTCCAATGAATCAACTACCTATTTTAATCAATGTTATCACTTAACAATAAAAAATCATCATAAAAACACAGAGATTAAAGCACTTAAATGACTTGAACAATAAAATGCCAAAATGAACAAAGATGCTTACAAAATGGAATTCACGTGAGAACTGTGAACCAAGGACAAGTAACACTTCCTAAAGCTTCCCAAGAAGCAACTAAACCAAGGGCATTCCATTATTCACCCTGCTCCATGCAATGATCATCATCTTCACTAATTTTTTATTTTTATTCTATTTTCTTGATTTTTCTTGAATTTTTGAGTTTAACCACTAAACTGAATTTTAAGATATCTAAAAGCTTTTAAAAGCTTTGTCAGAGCTTATATGGGCTAATTGAGTCCTTATCATCCACTAACAACAATATTCAACAAACTTGAGATTTTGAGCTAAAAATGACATAAACTGAGAAGTGAACTGAAACTTGAAATTGATTATTGCAAAAGCTTAAGATTACACTGAGATTGCTAAATTTAACACTTGAAAGCTAAAACATACACTGGAAATTGAAAATTAACTAATTCGACACTAAGCGATGCTACCTACTCTAATACTTCTTCTCTCTGGCTTCTTTTTCTTCTTATAGAGACTTTTTGAGCTCCCCACTTGTTTCTGAGCAAATCCCATCAACATTCTTGGCCATTAGATGAGCAGAAGTGATCCTAGCCATTTAAATGACTTTTGGCGCCAAAAGTGGTTCTGATTGCTTGTGAGGGTTTTACGGGTAATTAAGGATGCTTGGAAGGATGTGGAGGTGTAGGGGACATGGTGTGAAAAGGAGAAATCAAGTGGTGATGAAACTAGGGAGGTGGACGGTGGTATTGGAGTTGCAGTGGTGAGGGTGGTATTGGAGGGAAGGGTGGTAATGGTGTTGACCGTTTGACCCTGTATTATTTAAAAACGGGAGTGGGCTTTTGGACTTGGGCCAAGGGTAAAAAGGGAGTGGGGTGGGCTGGTGTCTATGTTTGGATTGGATTTGGTTTTGTGGTTTTATGATTAATAAGGAGGGTCCGGTTTGGTTTAAAGTTACACAAGGACCAAAATTGTAATTTATTCAAAGTTGAGGGACCTGTATTGTAAAATTTCCAAAGTTATTATAAGGACCAATATTTCCAAGTATGAATAACCCAAGGACCAAAGATGTAATTTTTCCATTTTAAATACCTAGGGACCTTTTCTGCCAAATCTTCAAACTCCAGGGACCAAATATGTAATTTCACTAAACTTTCCAACCAAGGACCATTCCTGCCATAGAAGATTAGTATAAGGACCAAAATTGATTTTCTCAAAGTTTTTACATCCCAGGGACCATTTATGTCAATTTGCAAAGTTGAGGGACTTAACTTGTAATTTTGTGAAATTTTACACCAAAGGACTAAATATGTAATTTGTGATTAAAAAGGACCTTTGGTGACTTTTTCATGTTTTTAGAATAACTAGGGACTAGTTTTGACAAGTTTTGAAAGTTGAGGGTGATACGTGGGAATCGCACCAGGCTTTACCTCTCAAGTGATCTTGAGAAGCTTACAACCCCCACCAGGCAGTGTACCTGATCGTTGTAGTATAGTTTAGTGACAAGTACCGGAGGATTGATCGTTCAGCTAGGAATAGTGTCGCTAGGATTAGAAAACCTAATTACTAGTGCTAAAGATGACGGAAGATTATTTTTGTATTTTTATATTTTTTTAGAAAGCAATTAAAATCTCGGGGTTTGAAGGATTTGGGCGGAATTAGTTGCTAGTCAACTAACCCAATACTAGGATGCAATCAAAATAAAATACTAAAAATGAAAATAAACTAAATTATACTAAAGTTGTGAGCAATATGTGGAGAAATTGTGTTTACTTAGATTTCACTACTCCCTAGACATCTTTTACACGTTAATTACTTGTTATAGTTGCATGGATGACAGATTGTATTCCTTAATACCATTCATGGGGTATCGCACATAACTCCCCAATTCTATGAGCTCTTATCTCCTCCTATACCATGCCCAGCACAACCATAGGGATTATAAACAGTGGCTCATGCATTAAATACAACCAATAAAAACCTAGTGCAATAAGTTCATGTTTCCTAAGACGTTCAAGCATGTTACCAATTAGAGATCTGCCAGTTTTCTTAAGCCTAACATATAAATCATTCATCCAAGACAATTAAAAACAAGTAATCAACACATAATTAACATCTAGGTTTCATTAGATCCAAGCAAACACAAGATAGATCTAGCCTAGCATGATGGAATTAAGACAAGAACAAGATATAGACAACCAACACATAGACATATTGATTGAATTAAAAGAACACTTATCTCAATTACACATGAAAGGTATCAAGGGCTTGGAACCCTTGAAAAACCTGTAAAATTCGCACCAAGTTCGTACTTAGGGTTTCTCCAAAACTTCTCTCTTTTTAATGTGAAAATTAGAAAACTATATATAGGAAAAGGGGTCTGACGGCGTCAAGACAAAGCTTGTGACGCCGTCACCTCGCCGCCAAAACTCTTCTCAGACTGCCTTGATCTACTTTTGACGCCGTCATGTATTATGCATTTCCAGGCCGTCATGACTTTTACTCTTGACGCCCTTTCTTGTAACGCCGTCAAATCTGCACTGGATCGTCATGGAAATTTGCTCTTGACGCCGTCAGGATGTTACTCTTGACGCCGTCACCTACTGTTCCCAGCAAGGAAAATTAAGACTTTGGTGTTTTCTTCACTTTTATGCTCCAAAAACGTCCGAATTGCTTCCTTTTCCCGATTTCTCTCCCAAAGTACCTAAAATCACAAAAGGAATGATTTAGGGCAATATTTGATCAAATAAATTCGATTCCGGGTTTAAATGACCCCCTAAAAGTGGTTCATTTTTCGCCTCATCATATACCCTTACACTTGAGATTTGCTTGTCCTCAAGCAAATGCGCTTTTATTCTAGTCAAAATACAAGTTAGGGGTCATTTAACACTAATATAAAAGTAATTACAACAAATAATCGTTCCACTAAAGACCAATAGACAAGCACGGAGCTCATACACTAGCACCTCACAAATAGTGTTTAGATACTCACATCTCTCGGGTGTAATAAAGTATAAATTACAATATGGAAACGGAAGATATCTCTCACTACATGTCATAGCAAAATAGATTACCATAGGCTTGGGAAAGGATCAAACCTCCACCACATGGCGTAAGCACCTAGGATAAACTATCAAAGAGGTCTTTTAAAGGGTTGTAACGTTAGGTGTAGGGATATGAAATACACGATTTTGTTGGATAAAGGAAGTTTTTACTGGTGGCGAGTTAACAATCATGGTTAATTACATGTACAATGTGGCGTTGCTAAGCCAAGACTAGACTCAACTTAAGCTAATAAATAAAAAATAACAAAAACATAAAATGAACAAAGAATGAAAAGAGATGGTAGTCCGTATGTTTTTTCTCTTTTTCTTTTTCTATTTTTTTTTCTTTTTTTTTCGATTTTTTTTTTTTTTTTTTTTTTTTTTTTTTTTTTTTTTTTTTTGCATACACTCTTACCCTACCATCCAAAATAATACATCATAGGGGATGAGAATTCCCTTTACACTTGAATCTTTACATACTTTACAATAAACTAATCTAATGACTCGAATTAAGAAAATCAAAACATTTGGAGCACTTTTAAGATTAACGTACATATGGGGGTAATAAATGATGTTCTTCCCCATTACTCCATAAAATAAGTACTTTACTCATGAGTCCCAATCGTCACAAAACAATATGTACAAGGATATGACTCGACTTAACAAATAACAATAATGCACTAAAGATGAGCGCATACACGGAAGGCTAAGGCGATTTGGTTGTACATTTAAGTGGGGTGTAAGAAATTCTTCCTTTAAGTAAGATGCTTAAAGTTAGAAACGAAAAGATAGGCTCGGAGGGGTGTACTAGGGGTTTCGTGTACTAAAAATGAGTACAACGCTAAGGTGTGGGAAAAATTAGTTGACTTAAGTAGCCAAGTAATATGACTTAAATGGTCAAGTAATTATGATACGGGTTTAACTCAAGGGTGATCCTGAGGCCTCTTATCATGTAGTAAATCCTACTACACGAATGTAGTCTCACTAGCGGTCTCGGGATGCATCACTAACGCAAGTTCTAGAATCTAAATGCTACCGGTACACTCATAAGCACTAATAGTAAATGCTTTTCCTTATCAAATCTAAAGGCGAACCTCACATATTTGGGTGGAAAATTTTTCTGAATATACGGTTATGTGCTAGTCATACAATCTCCTATCCATGAGACGCTTGCTATGGCTAAAGTTTCACTCCTAAATGTTGTAAAAAAATTTAAATTTGGCGCTAAAATTGCACTAACAAGTATTTCTCATAGTTTTATTACACATCTACCATCAAACAAAACAAACTCAAGCGAAAGTGCATATGTAAGGTATCATCTTTTTACCCTCCCCTTACACTTAAGATGAACATTGTCCCCAATGTTCAAGTAAAGAATGTAAAAGTGAAAAAGTAAAAAGAATGAAATCAAATACTCCCCTGATTCGCTCGGTATGGATAATAAGGTGGCCAGGTTAAATCTTCCTCCAAGAAAATGAACAATCAAAGCTTCCCTTCCAGAATATAAATCATCTTCTTGTCATACATAACCTGTAAAACCTGAGAAAATAGAAAAGACAACCTCGCGTAAAATCGGCGGCATCCTATATAAGTTACTAAATCCTAGAAAACAAGATAAGATATAATGCTTATGGAATGAAGTTTGCAGATCTCCTGGAGATTATAAAACTTAATAATTCACAAAAACCATAAGACTCCGTTAGAAAAACAAAACTGGTAAAATTTCCAGATTTTTACACTTGACCAAGAGTTAACTCGTGACGCCGTCAGGATTGACTTGCAGAAATTCTTATGTTAAGTTTCCGGAAAATTTCTGGAAAAACTTGGTCCTACTTCCTGGAAAATCCTGCAAAACTTCATTATGACTCAATACAAGCATTTGACTCTAACAAATACGAATATACATGTTCATTTAATATTGTGGAGAATCATCATCGGTTTGTTTCTTAAAAACATATTTGGGGTTTCCCCTTACACTTATCTTTTGCAAAAATACCTTTAGGTGGAGTTAAGACTAGGCCAAAACAACAAAGTAAAGTATTTCCACTATTTAGAAACATGATCTCCCAACAATAAAAATTAAGCATGCATACGGAAACAAATAACAAACAAAATCACACAAAACATGGGTTGCCTCCCAAGAAGCGCTTTTCTTTATTTACGAGTATTGTAGCTAGACTCAAGGTTATGGGTTACTACGTGACCTCGTCCCTCAAAATGATATACCCCATGTAGTTGCGATCATTACTGTTATGGTGGTAGTGCCTTAACCTATCGATACTTGCAATTACCATTCCACCTACTTCACTTCTCAAGTTAGCTATTCCATCTTGGCTCACACCTTCAATTGTGAAAGGCCCATACCACCAAGGACTTGGTTTATCGGGTGGTATTGTTGTTTCTAAATGTCTCAAGAGTACCAAGTTCCCTTCCTCAAATGGTACATGATTTTCTGCGGGTTGAATATGTTCGAACTCGACCTGAACCTTATTGCTTTTGCTTCTTTCATTTTTAGCCTCCTTATAGCTTTTGATTCTTGCCACCCATACAAGAATTTTATTCTGAACAAGAATGGGTGTCGTATCAATATTGTTTTTGATCTTTCTCCAACTCAAATTCTCATGTCCACTTCGCGGAGTCATGGGGAAGCTAATATTTCTTTTTTCAGATTTAAGCTCGATCTTCCTACCTTCATACTTAATGACAGCCCTAGCGGTGGCGAGAAATGGTGCCCCAAGAATTATTGGCATGCATCCATCTCCTTTATCATCGATGATCATAAAATCAACGGGGTACATGAATCCTGCGACATTAACTAATACATCTTCTGCGATTCCTAGGGGGTATACGTACGAGTGTCCAGCGAGGGATAACCTCACATGAGTAGGGGCTGGCATTTTTTATGTTAGTTGGATGTAAATAGTTAGGGGCATAAGATTTACTTCCTATCCTTGGTCGGCGAAAGCACTAAGATATTTCAAGTCCCCGATGCGAGTTGGTATCTCAAAGTTTCCACATGCTATCTGCTTAGTAGCCACTTTTTGTACCAATAGCCTCTCGAATACTGATCCTCCAGGTAGCGTATCATACTCATCTTTCACTTCTTCTTCTTTCTCAGAACCCTGTTTGGAAGGTTGGTTACGCCCATCTCCCTTAATCCAATTTGTTATGGTGTTTTCGTTTATATCATGTTTCAGGTAGTGACTCAAAGGTTGAGATTCTGGTGGTTTCTCTAAGGTTTGTTTAGCAGGGGTTTCTACCTTCTCGTTATCCTTTTGGACAATTGTGATGGAATTAACAAATTGGGTGGTGGGAGTGGTGCTTTCTTTCCTTAGTAGCATTCTTTCGGGGGTTCTCTGGTTGGCATACTCCTCTAATAGACTCATCATCTCATTCATTTTCTCTTGCATTTCCTCTTTTTGCTTATAAACTGCTTCCTCGAATCTAGCAAGCCGATCTGAATGAGTTGCCATGTATTCCCTCATCCTAGCTTCAAACTCCGAGCTAAGCTCCTCGGGAGGGGAACAAGGTGGGGCATAGTTTTGAAAACTCTCGACATTTTCTCTAGAGGGTGACTCGGATAATGGTGTTGAAGTTGGTTTCGAGACAGAATTGACAGTAGCCCGTCTAGGACTTAAAGGTCTCCTTTGTCTTTCCTCAAAATAGTCAACTTTTGCCTCGAGTTTGCATATGAGTTCATCGGGGATTTCGGTGGTCCCTCCAGATGTCGAGACTGCATTGATGGCCGCTTTTATTGTATGATTAAATTCCCACATCTCATGATTATCAGCGGCGAGCTCCTCGATAATTGCCTAAGACTCCTCGGCGTTCTTATCACGCAATTTACCTCCCGCGGCCCTATCGATTGTGCGCTTAGTGTGGTAGTCAACATGGTCGTAGAAAATCTGGACTAATAACCAAAGGTTTATTCCATGATGAGGGACCTTGTGGAGGAGATCCTTAAAACGGGCCCAAGCTTCGTAGAAAGTTTCACCCTGATGTTGTTCAAACATCAAAATGTCATTTCTAAGCATTGCAGTCTTCCCCGGTGGGAAGAATTGAGTAAGGAAGCGATTGGTGAGGTTATCCCATGTGGTGATGGATCCCGCGGGTAAACGCTCAAGCCATTGACTAGCTTGATCCCGTAGAGAGAATTGGAATAGGCGTAATCGGGTTGTCTCTCTAGTTGCAACATCTAGGTCTATGGAATCTACGATTTTGAGGAAGTCCTTAAGATGTTGGTTTGGATCTTCGGAACGAAGTCCATGGAATGCACATCCGCTTTGCACCAACCGGATGGTGTCGGATCGCAAGGGGGTCACATTGGCTCCGGTGAGCTCAATGGTGTTTCGGTAGCCTTGGTGGCTAGGTCGGGAATACTGTCCTAAGGTTCGGGGCCTAAGGGGTTCTAATGGTGGGTTTTGTTGTGGTGGGATGACGGGTTCAAGGATGTCCCATCGTCCATGATGTCGGGTGGTGAAGAGTTACGAACAAAGACACAAAGAAATAAGATAGACTAAAGAAACCTAAAAATAAAAATAAAATCTTACTAGAAAGGAATCTAGCAAGTAGACCTAATAAAAAGAGATTCTAACCTAGACAATAACTATTCCCCGGGCTGCGGCGCCAAAAACTTGATACGTGGGAATCGCACCAGGCATTACCTCTCAAGGGATCTTGAGAAGCTTACAACCCCCACCAGGCAGTGTACCTGATCGTTGTAGTATAGTATAGTGACAAGTACCGGGGGATTGATCGTTCAGCTAGTAATAGTGTCGCTAGGATTAGAAAACCTAATAACTAGTGCTAAAGATGACGGAAGATTATTTTTGTATTTTTATATTTTTTTAGAAAGCAATTAAAATCTCGGGGTTTGAAGGATTTGGGCAGAATTAGTTGCTAGTCAACTAACCCAATACTAGGATGCAATCAAAATAAAATACTAAAAATGAAAATAAACTAAATTATACTAAAGCTGTGAGCCATATGTGGAGAAATTGTGTTTACTTAGATTTCACTACTCCCTAGACATCTTTTACACGTTAATTACTTGTTATAGTTGCATGGATGACGGATTGTATTCCTTAATACCATTCATGGGGTATCGCACATAACTCCCCAATTCTATGAGCTCTTATCTCCTCCTATACCATGCCCAGCACAACCATAGGGATTATAAACAGTGGCTCATGCATTAAATATAACCAATAAAGACCTAGTACAATAGGTTCATGTTTCCTAAGACGTTCAAGCATGTTACCAATTGGAGATCTGCCAGTTTTCTTAAGCCTAACATATAAATCATTCATCCAAGACAATTAAAAACAAGTAATCAACACATAATTAACATCTAGGTTTCATTAGATCCAAGCAAACACAAGATAGATCTATCCTAGCATGATGGAATTAAGACAAGAACAAGATATAGACAACCAACACATAGACATATTGATTGAATTAAAAGAACACTTATCTCAATTACACATGAAAGGTATCAAGGGCTTGGAACCCTTGAAAAACCTGTAAAATTCGCACCAAGTTCGTACTTAGGGTTTCTCCAAAACTTCTCTCTTTTTAATGTGAAAATTAGAAAACTATATATAGGAAAAGGGGTCTGACGGCGTCAAGACAAAGCTTGTGACGCCGTCACCTCGCCGCCAAAACTCTTCTCGGACTGCCTTGATCTACTTTTGACGCCGTCATGTATTATGCATTTCCAGGCCGTCATGACTTTTACTCTTGACGCCCTTTCTTGTGACGCCGTCAAATCTGCACTGGATCGTCATGGAAATTTGCTCTTGACGCCGTCAGGATGTTACTCTTGACGCCGTCACCTACTGTTCCCAGCAAGGAAAATTAAGACTTTGGCGTTTTCTTCACTTTTATGCTCCAAAAACGTCCGAATTGCTTCCTTTTCCAGATATCTCTCCCAAAGTACCTAAAATCACAAAAGGAACGATTTAGGGCAATATTTGATCAAATAAATTCAATTCCGGGCTTAAATGACCCCCTAAAAGTGGTTCATTTTTCGCCTCATCAAAGGGACTGAAACTGCCAATTATGCAAACTTTGTTCGTTTTTCATCTGTTTTTGATTATTTTGCATATGAAACATATAAAACACACTTCTGAGATATTTTCAGTATTATGATGCATATTTGAGTGTTTTTGGATGTTTTGGCAGTTCAGATTGATATAAAATGATGAGTATTTAGACATTCATCAAAAACGACATTAGCAATTTTCGGCAACTTCCCGATGAGTCTTTATTTGAGGCTTGGGAACGTTATAAGCTTGCCATTGATCGTTGTCCAAACCATAACATGCTTCTCATTACAATCATTGATACGTTTTACAATGGTTTAACTTTGCAACATCGGGACACGATCAATGCTGCAGCTGGTGGTACTTTCATGAAACGTCGTCCTGAGGATTGCTACGAGCTAATCGAGAATATGACGGCCCATTACAACTATTGGGATTCCTCAGCTGAGAGGAATGAGCCAATAAGATCGACTGAGACTCAAAACTCTTCTTCCTCTTATAATTCTGAGTTAGCCGCCATGAATAAAAAACTTGATGATATGTCTACGGCAATGTTGAGAATGTATCAAATGATTCTGAATCAAGTTAAAAACCCGCAAGTTAATATGGTTAATACCGGTTTTCAGACTTGTGGTGGTCCCCATTCATATCTTGAGTGCCCAGCCTCCGGTGGCTTGACTCAAGAGAACGTGTAAGCTGCAAACATGGGTGGCAACGATTACCCACAACCTCAAGGAGATCGTAATCTCCTCAGCTACCAATCCGGCAATTATCTTAGACCACCCGGTTTTAATCAACCAAATCAAGTGAATCAAAACAATAATGTGCAAAACCGTAATCATCAATTTAATCACAATCAGAATCAAAACTAGGGAAATAATGGTTTTCAAAGACAAAATCAAAATTTTCATCAAAATCAAAATCGGGGAAATTACAACCAAGGCCCGCCTCAAGGGAATACTTTTCAAAATAATGGGAATTTTCAAAATAATCATGGAAATCAAAATCAGGGTTTTAATCAAAATAACCGAGGGCAAAACTTTCAAAATCAAAATCAGAATGTGGTTCAAAATCCGTCGACCTCGGATGAGATTCTTAAGCAGATTATGAAAAACCAAGAGTTAATGGCTAAGGAAATTCTTGAACTCAACAAGCGTTTAAATGATCGACCCTCGGGCTCTGGAACTCTTCCAAGCAACACGATCGCTAACCCGAGGGGCGATGCAAAGGTGATCACAACAAGGAGTAGTGTTTCTTATGATGGACCAACGGCTCCGACTGCCTCTTCTTCTCTTCCTCCTAAGGTAGTCGCCTGTGAACCCGAGGTGACAACGGATACGGAAATTCCTATTAATAATGGAAGGACCGAAGACATCCAACCTCCGGTAGTCCCGACGTCTAAAGGAAAGGAAAAAGTTGTTAACGAAACTGAAAAAGAAATTCCCATTAAAACAAAGTTGCCTTATCCGTCACGCTTAAACGAACAAAAGCACCGCGAGAAGGATAAAAACCAAATGAAAAAGTTTTATAAGATTTTTCAAGAATTACAATTTGATATAAGTCTCGCGGATGCTATACTTTTGATGCCAAAATTTGCTTCAATGCTAAAAGGTCTTTTGAATAATAAGGAAAAGTTGTTTGAAATGTCTAAGACTCAAATGAATGAGAATTGCTCAGTGGTTCTTCTTAAAAAGCTACCCGAAAAGCTTGAAGACCCTGACAAGTTTCTTATTCCATGCAATTTTCCGGGTATGGTTCAATGCTTCGCCTTGGCCGATCTTGGTGCTAGCATTAACCTAATGCCATTGTCGATTTGGCAAAAGTTGTCTCTTCCTAACTTGACACCGACGCTTATGACACTCGAGCTTGCCGACCGATCTATGTCTCGTCCAATTGGTATAGCCGAGGATATTTTTTTCAATGTTGGGAAATTCAATTTCCCTGCAGATTTTGTGGTTGTTGATTTCGATGCCGATCCACGGGTTCCTCTCATTCTCGAGAGAGGATTCCTAAGGACCGGCAGTGCTTTAATTGATGTATACGACGAGGGGAGTACCTTACGTGTTGGAAATGAAGCCGTTACTTTCAATCTCGACCAAACCGCGAGATACTCCTCCGATTACGATGTTTCTTCCGTCAACCGAATCGATGTTATTGATGAAGCTACGGAGGAGTATTCTCAAGAACTTCTTGGTTTTACCGACAATGCTTCGAGTGGCAATCCTACTCCTTCTTTTGAACCAATCGTCTCTGATTCTTCCCCTTCCCTTACTCCGTTTGAGGGAGGTGATCTCGCTTGGGAAGAAATAAAAGCTTGTCTTTCAAATGATTCAGTTTCACCGGAAATTGATAATTCTGACTTTGATCCGGAGGGGGACATTTTATTAATTGAGAAACTTTTAAATGAAAACCCGATTGTTTCTTCCCCTCCGATGGACTTAAAAATGGCAGACGTAAAAGAAGTAAAGTCGTCTATTGAGAATCCTTCGGAGCTCGAGCTCAAGGATTTTCCTCCTCATCTCGAATACGCATACTTGGAAACAAATAATAAATTTCCCGTAATAATTTCAAAAGGCCTTAAGGATGAGGAGAAGACCCGACTCTTAGATGTGCTTAAGAAGCATAAAAGTGCTATTGCATGGCAAATTTCCGACATTAAGGGAATCGACCCTCAATTTTGCACTCATAAGATTCTACTTGAAGATAATCACAAATTCCCATTGATCCCCAGGATCAAGAAAAGACCACTTTTACTTGCCCGTATGGAACGTTTGCCTATCGTAGAATGCCCTTTGGCCTATGTAATGCTCCAGGCACGTTTCAGTGGTGCATGATGGCCATTTTCTCTGATATGATTGAAAAAACCATGGAAGTGTTCATGGACAACTTCTCTGTTTATGGAAATTCTTTCGACTCTTGCCTCTCCCATTTAGAGAATATGCTAATTCGGTGTGAAAACACTAACTTGGTTCTAAATTGGGAGAAGTGCCACTTCATGGTTAAAGAGGGCATAGTCCTCGGCCATAAAATCTCCAAATCTGTGATTGAGGTAGATCGTGCCAAAGTTGATGTTATTGCTAAGCTTCCTCATCCTATGACCCTCAAAGGAATCCGAAGTTTCCTTGGTCATGCTGGCTTTTACCGACGTTTTATACAAGACTTCTCTAAAATAGCCCGGCCTCTAACCCACCTTTTAGAGAAGGATGTTCCGTTTAACTTCACGAATGAATGCATCAATGCATTTAATTTCTTGAAGAAGAAGTTAACGGAGGCACCAATCTTAGTTGCCCCCGATTAGAGCTTACCATTTGAGCTAATGTGCGATGCAAGTGATTATGCCATTGGTGCAGTTCTGGGGCAACGTAAGAATAAGTACTTTCAGCGATACACTATGCAAGTAAGACAATGAACGACGCCCAACATCACTACACGACTACCGAAAAAGAGATGTTAGCGGTTGTCTATGCTTTTGAGAAATTTAGACCTTATTTGCTCCTTAAGAAATGCATAGTGTATACGGATCATTCAGCCCTAAAATACCTAATGGCAAAGCAAGACACTAAGCCACGCTTAATGCGGTGGGTTCTTTTGCTTCAAGAATTTGATGTTGAAATTCGAGACAAAAAAGGAGCTGAGAACCTTGCTGCTGATCACCTTTCATGACATGAGAATTCCCATCAAAGTGCTCTCGAGAATAAGGAAATCACCGAAACATTTCCTCTCGAGACACTTGGGAGTGTGACTAAAATTGACCAAAGTACCACATGGTTCGCCGATTTTGCGAATTACCATGCGGGGAACTTCATTAGGAAAGGGATGTCGTCCCAACAAAAGAAGAAATTCTTTAAAGATGTCCAACATTATTTTTGGGATGACCCCTATTTGTTCAAAGTAAGTGCGGATCAAGTGATCCGGTGGTGTGTTCACGGTACGAAAGCCGTTGAAATTCTTAAGGCATGCCATAGTGGACCCACGGGGGGACATCATGGTGCCAACTTCACCACAAAGAAAGTGTTTGATTCCGGATTCTATTGGCCGACGATTTACCGGGATGCCCATGAATTGGTGAAATCATGTGATTCTTGCCAACATCAAGGGAAAATTTCTCAAAAAGATGAAATGCCACAAAATGCTATTCAAGTTTGTGAAATTTTTGACGTTTGGGGCATCGATTTCATGGGGCCATTCCCGTCATCAAGAGGAAATAAGTATATTCTCGTGGCCGTCGATTATTTGTCCAAATGGGTTGAAGCGAAGGCGCTCCCCACCAATGACGCCCGAGTAGTTGTTAAATTCTTGAAAAGTCTCTTTGCCCGATTTGGTGAACCTCGAGCCATCATAAGTGATCGTGAGACCCATTTTTGCAATGATCAATTTGCCAAAGTTGATGAGGCGAAAAATGATCCGTTTTTAGGGGGTCATTTAAGCCCGAATCCGACTTTATTTGATCAAATATTGCCCTAAATCGTTCCTTTTGTGATTTTAGGTATTTGGAGAGTGAATTCTGGAAAAGAAGCCATTTGGGACGTTTTTGGAGCATAAAAGTGAAGAAAACGGCAAAGTCTCAAAATTCTATGCTGTGAACAGTGCATGAAGGCGTCAAGACTTGCTCTTGACGGCGTCAGAGTCCAAAGAATAAAATACCGTGGTTGCTGACGGCGTCACATAGGCCGTCATAAGTAGATCAAGGCCGTCCGAGGAAGTATTTGGCGGCGAGATGACGGCGTCACACCATTGCTCTTGACGCCGTTACCCCAGTTTTCCTATATATAGTTTTCTAGTTTTTTCATTAAAGAGAGAAGTTTTGGAGAAACCCTAAAGACGAATTTGGTGCAACTTTTACAGGTTTTTCAAGGGTTCCAAACCCTTGATACCTTGCATTGTAATTGAGATAAGTGTTCTTCTAATTCAATCAATATGTCTATGTGTTGGTTGTCTATATCTTGTTCTTGTCTTAATTCCATTATGCTAGGCCAGATCTCCTTTGTGTTTGCTTAGATCTAATGAAACCTAGATATTGATTATGTGTTGATTACTTGTTTATTCTTGTTCTTGGATGAATGATTTTATATGTTAGGCTTAAGAAAACTAGCAGATCTCCAAATGGTAACATGCTTGAACGTCTTAAGAAACATGAACCGAGGCGTACTAGGTCTTTATTGGTTGTATTTAATGCATGAGCCACTGTTTACAATCCCTATAGTTGTGCTGGGTCATGGTGTAGGAGGAGATAAGAGCTCATAGAATTGGGGAGTTATGTATGCCACCCCATGAATGGTATTAAGGAATACGATCCGTCATCCATGCAATTATAACAAGTAATTAACGTGTAAAAGATATCTAGGGAGTAATGAAGTCTAAGTAAACACATTTTCTCCAATTACTGCTCACAACCTTAGTATAATTAGTTTAATTTCATTTTTAGTATTTTATTTTGATTGCATCTTAGTTTTGGGTTAGTTGAATAGCAACTAATTCCGCCCACTCTTTCAAAACCCGAGATTTTACTTGCTTTCATAAAAATATAAAAAGACAAAAATAATCATCCCTCACCTTTAGAACTAGTAATTAGGCTTTCTAATCCTAGCGACACTATTCCTAAGCTGAACGATCAATCCCCCGGTACTTGTCACTATACTATACTACAACGATCAGGTACACTGCCTGGTGGGGGTTGTAAGCTTCTCGAGATCCCTCGAGAGGTAAAGCCTGTTGCGATTCCCACGCATCAAGTTTTTGGCGCCGCAGCCTGGGGAATAGTTATTGTCTAGGTTAGAATTTCTTTTTATTAGGTCTACTTGCTAGATTCCTTTCTAGTAAGATTTTATTTTTATTTTTAGGATTTCTTTAGTATATCTTTTTCTTTGTGTGTTTGTTCGTAATTTCCATTAACTCTTCCGTTCACCATTATGGAGTACGCGAATCCACCATACCACCAACCACAAAGGCCATTCTACCCTATTGACATCTCGAATTTCAAACAATATCGAGATGAACCCATATATGATGCATCGACTCGTTTTAAAATTTTACTTCGAAAATTCCCTCATCATAGTTTCTCTTTAGCATCCCTAACCGAAACCTTTTACTATCGTGTCAGCCGATGTGACCAAATGTGCATTGATGATTTTGCCAATGGGGGCCCTAGGGAATTAAGTGCTGAAGAAGCATGGGATACCATAGAAGACTGTGCCCAATATTATTATAGAGTAGACAACCCAACAAACAACATCACAAATCAATCAAAAACAAGTTTGAAGGAGCAAACAGGAAGTTTGTCTGGGGATGATTACTCAGGGATACCTGTGTGGATGTCACCTAAAGCCATAGTACAAAACAAGCACATAGGTAATCTTGATACAATGGAGGATGAGGTGGATAATCCAAGCCCACAAAGTACCCCACAAGTCCTACCATCATTTGAGGCACACATACCACCCGTGACTTACCCTGAAGAAGTAGAAGAGACTATAGGAACCCCAATTGAGGTAGAACCCTTGGACCAAGCACCACTAGAGGATATAGGTTTGAACACTTGTAGTGAGAACCTTACTCCCAGTTCTAGGGAAGTTCCTAGTTTTGATGAACCGGAGCCTCAATCAAAACCGTTACCTAATCTTCCATCCTTGGATGAAAATTTAGGAATTGAAATAGGTCCCGATCCACCCATCAAACCATATAATTCGGGTAGTCTTGGGATAAAGGTAGTAGACTCTAAGCCTTGTAGAGAGGAAGCTGACGTAGGAGTGGAAAATGACCTTACATGCTTACATCACCCATTTATGATTGATCACAAGAAACATTATGGGTTTAAACCGGGTTTATTAGGTCGAGATGGATTCCCAACTAGGAGTCTCTTGAAGTTGATTGAAAATGATCCCTTTCTAGGAGAAAATCTTAATCCACCCATTAACCCGATTGAATTAGGTAAGGTTATGATGATTGGAGCACACCCCTTTGAGCATATAATTCATCCACCACACTTTCCTCACGAGGCACATTCCCACCCTAAGGGTGTGTATCGCTACTTCCACCCGCACTTAATCCTAAGTGTAGGGAAAACCTCTCCTATTTCCATTAAATAAGGGTAGAGTCAGGCTCGTGACTCGAACAAAAACAAGCGCTACTTGGGAGGCAACCCATGTTTTGTGTGATTTAATTATTTGATTGTTATTTGCTTCCGTATGCATGTTTTATTTTTATTGTTGGTTGATCATGTTTCTCAATTAAATAGTGGAAATACTTTACTTTGTTGTTTGGCCTAGTCTTAACTCCAACCTAAAAGTATTTTTGCAAAAGATAAGTGTAAGGGGAAACCCCAAATATGTTTTTAAGAAACAAACCGATCATGATTCTCCACAATATTAAATGAACAGGTATATTCGTATTTGTTAGAGTCAAATGCTTGTATTGAGTCATAATGAAGTTTTGCAGGATTTTCCAGGAAGTAGGACGAAGTTTTTCCAGAAATTTTCCGGAAACTTAACATAAGAATTTCTGCAGGTCCATTCTGACGGCGTCAGAGTATTACTCTTGACGGCGTCAGGAGTTAAAATCTGGAAATTTTACCGGTTTTGTTTTTCTAACGGAGTCTTATGGTTTTTGTGAATTATTAAGTTTTATAATCTTCAGGAAATCTGCAAACTTCATTCCACAAGCATTATATCTTACTTTGTTTTCTAGGATTTAGTAACTTATATAGGATTCCGCCGATTTTACGCAAGGTTGTCTTGTCTATTGTTGTCAGGATCTACAGGTTATGTTCGACAAGAAGATAATTTATATTCTGGAAGGGAAACTTTGATTGTTCGTTTTCTTGAAGGAAGATCTAACCTGGCCAACCTATAATCCATACCGAGCGAATCAGGGGAGTATTTGATTTCATTCTCTTTACTTTTTCACTTTTACATTCTTTACTTGAACATTGGGGACAATGTTCATCTTAAGTGTAAGGAGAGGGTAAAAAGATGATACCTTACATATGCACTTTCGCTTGAGTTTGTTTTGTTTGATAGTAGATGTGTAATAAAACTATGAGAAATACTTGTTAGTGTAATTTTAGCGCCAAATTTAAAATTTTTTACAACATTTAGGAGTGAAACTTTAGCCATAGTAAGCGTCTCATGGATAGGAGGTTGTATGACTAGCACATAACCGTATATTCAGAAAAATTTTCCACCCAAAAATGTGAGGTTCGCCTTTAGATTTGATAGGAAAAGCATTCATTATTAGTGCTTATGAGTGTACCGGTAGCATTTAAATTCTAGAACTTGCGTTAGTGATGCATCCCGAGACCGCTAGTGAGACTACATTCGTGTGGTAGGATTTACTACATGATAAGTGGCATTAGGATTACCCTTGTGTTAAACCCATATCATAATTACTTGACCATTTAAGTCATATTACTTGGCTAGTTAAGTCAACTAACTTTTCCCACACCCTTAGCGTTGTACTCATTTTTAGTACACGAAACCCCTAGTACACCCCTCCGAGCCTATCTTTTCGTTTCTAACTTTAAGCATCTTACTTAAAGGAAGAATTTGTTACACCCCACTTAAATGTACAACCAAATCGCCTTAGCCTTCCGTGTATGCGCTCATTTTTAGTGCATTATTGTTATTTGTTAAACCCCAAGTTAACTTTCTAATTGATTACATGGTTGCTAAGTCGAGTCATATCCTTGTACATATTGTTTTGGGATGATTAGGACTCATGGGTAAGTACTTATTTTATGGAGTAATGGGGAAGAACATAATATTATTACCCCCATATGCACGTTAATCTTAAAAGTGCTCGAAGTGTTTTGATTTTCTTGATTCGAGTCATTAGAATAGTTAATTGTAAAGTATGTAAAGATTCAAGTGTAAGGGGAATGTTCATACCCCTATGATGTATTATTTTGGATGGTAGGGTAAGAGTGTATGCAAAAAAAAAAAAAAAAAAAAAAAAAAAAAAAAAAAAAAAAAATCGAAAAAATCAAGAATAAGAAAAAAAAATAAAAAAAAAATAAAAATAAAAAAAGAAAAAAAAAAGAGAAAAAAAAAACATACGGACTACCATCCCGTTTTCATTCTATGTTCATTTTATGTTTTTGTTATTTTTCATTTGTTAGCTTAAGTCGAGTCTAGTCTTAGCTTAGCAACGCCATCTTGTACATGTAATTAACCAAGATTGTTAACTCGCCACCAGTAAAACTTCCTTTATCCACCAAAACCGTGTAATTCATATCCCTATACCTAACGTTACAACTCTTTAAAAGACCTCTTTGATAGTTTATCCTAGGTGCTTACGCCATGTGGTGGAGGTTTGATCCTTTCCCAAGCCTATGGTAATCTATTTTGCTATGACAGGTAGTGAGAGATATCTTCCATTTCCATAATGTTATATTACTTTATTACACCCGAGAGATGTGAGTATCTAAACACTATTTGTGAGGTGCTTGTGTATGACCTCCGTGCTTGTCTATTGGTCTTTAGTGGAACGATTATTTGTTATAATTACTTTTATATTAGTATTAAATGACCCCTAACTTGTCTTTTGAGTAGAATAAAAGCTCATTTGCTTGAGGACAAGCAAATCTCAAATGTAAGGGTATATGATGAGGCGAAAAATGATCCGTTTTTAGGGGGTCATTTAAGCCCGAATCCGACTTTATTTGATCAAATATTGCCCTAAATCGTTCCTTTTGTGATTTTAGGTATTTGGAGAGTGAATTCTGGAAAAGAAGCCATTTTGGACGTTTTTGGAGCATAAAAGTGAAGAAAACGGCAAAGTCTCAAAATTCTATGCTGTGAACAGTGCATGAAGGCGTCAAGACTTGCTCTTGACGGCGTCAGAGTCCAAAGAATAAAATACCGTGGTTGCTGACGGCGTCACATAGGCCGTCATAAGTTGATCAAGGCCGTCCGAGGAAGTATTTGGCGGCGAGATGACGGCGTCACACCATTGCTCTTGACGCCGTCACCCCAGTTTTCCTATATATAGTTTTCTAGTTTTTTCATTAAAGAGAGAAGTTTTGGAGAAACCCTAAAGACGAATTTGGTGCAACTTTTACAGGTTTTTCAAGGGTTCCAAACCCTTGATACCTTGCATTGTAATTGAGATAAGTGTTCTTCTAATTCAATCAATATGTCTATGTGTTGGTTGTCTATATCTTGTTCTTGTCTTAATTCCATTATGCTAGGCTAGATCTCCTTTGTGTTTGCTTAGATCTAATGAAACCTAGATATTGATTATGTGTTGATTACTTGTTTATTCTTGTTCTTGGATGAATGATTTTATATGTTAGGCTTAAGAAAACTGGCAGATCTCCAAATGGTAACATGCTTGAACGTCTTAAGAAACATGAACCGAGGCGTACTAGGTCTTTATTGGTTGTATTTAATGCATGAGCCACTGTTTACAATCCCTATAGTTGTGCTGGGTCATGGTGTAGGAGGAGATAAGAGCTCATAGAATTGGGGAGTTATGTATGCCACCCCATGAATGGTATTAAGGAATACGATCCGTCATCCATGCAATTATAACAAGTAATTAACGTGTAAAAGATATCTAGGGAGTAATGAAGTCTAAGTAAACACATTTTCTCCAATTACTGCTCACAACCTTAGTATAATTAGTTTAATTTCATTTTTAGTATTTTATTTTGATTGCATCTTAGTTTTGGGTTAGTTGAATAGCAACTAATTCCGCCCACTCTTTCAAAACCCGAGATTTTACTTGCTTTCATAAAAATATAAAAAGACAAAAATAATCATCCCTCACCTTTAGAACTAGTAATTAGGCTTTCTAATCCTAGCGACACTATTCCTAAGCTGAACAATCAATCCCCCGGTACTTGTCACTATACTATACTACAACGATCAGGTACACTGCCTGGTGGGGGTTGTAAGCTTCTCGAGATCCCTCGAGAGGTAAAGCCTGTTGCGATTCCCACGCATCAAAAGTAATGCTTAAATATGGTGTCACACATCGTCTTTCCACGGCTTATCATCCACAAACTAGTGGTCAAGTGGAGGTCTCCAATCGTGGCCTTAAAAGGATATTAAAAAGGACTGTAGGAGAGCACCGTGCCTCATAGGCCGATAAATTAGACGATGCTTTATGGGCTTTCCGGACCGCTTACAAAACACCCATTGGGTGTACACCTTATAAGCTGGTTTACGGGAAGGCTTGTCATTTGCCCCTAGAACTTGAGCACAAGGCCTACTGGGCCTTAAAACATGCCAATTTTGACTTGAAAACCGCAGGTGATCACCAAAAAGTTCAATTGAATGAGTTAGTCGAACTTCCTGATCAAGCTTACGAGAATTCTTTGATTTATAAAGAGAAAACAAAAAGATTTCATGATGTCAAGATCAAAGACCGCGTTTTCAACGTTGGTGATCAAGTGCTTCTTTTTAACTCTCGTTTGAAGATTTTCTCGGGTAAGCTTAAAACCCGTTGGTCTGGATCATTCACCATAACACAAGTATTCCCTTATGGTACCATTGAGTTAGCTCAACCCGATGGTCTCAACTTTAAGGTGAATGGTCACCGTTTGAAACACTACTTCGGAGGGGACGTACCAACCATGGTAGTCCCGGATCTCCAAACTTTCCCCAAGGATGATTGAATTCGGGGATCGAGTCAAGCTACGTGACTCGGAAATCAAAAACAAAGCGCTTCGTGGGTGGCAACCCATGCTTATCCAATTTCATCTTCTTATTTTTCTTATTTCTAACAAATAACGTGAGGAGGGGGTGCCTCTTCTACTCTTGTGTTCCGTGGTTGTTTGTGATGTTTGTTTAGGATTGTCCGCGATTTATGATGACTCTCGTGCTCGTTATCTTCTCTCCACTTGAGTCTCATTTCAACGATACTTTTGGAAATCCTATATCCGTAAATCTTATCGACTAACGTTTTCTTTAGCATAATTAATAAACGGCCCTAGAATTTTCTTAGGATTGCCTTTACCTGTAAAAACATTGAGGACAATGTTTAATTCTAGTCCGGGGGAGGGTGAATCTTCGATTCGATTTGACCTTGCATTTTTCACCATGTCATGTACTCTTGCAACTCCGTTTTTCCACCAAAAATAAAAAAAATTGAAAAATTGAAAAAATCGAAAAATTTCAAAAATTTTGAAGGAAAATGAATGAAAAAGTCATGAAAAAGCACAAAAAAAATGAAAAATTGGAAAAGTTGTGCAAAAATATAATAAAGTTTGAATAAGTGTTTTGACACCTTGTTGGCTTTTTTGCTGGCGAGAGTAGGAATAAATATTTTGACTTGACCGGGCATGTTGAGCCCTAGCTTGTTCCCTTAACCAATGATAATTGTAACTCCCCCAAAATACCGCAGCGGAAGACTGTGTCACTGGGGTGCTACTTTATAATACAAAGTACAAGTTATAGAAAACGACCTCTAAATGAGACGTTTTGAAAATTTACCATTCGATTAATGAATTCAAAGTTACAAACATGAGATTCCAAAGTATGATACATAAATTTATACAAAATGTTTTGAATGGTAAATGATAAAAGTGTAAGTCTTCAGAATATGCAGCTTGACTCTATGTTTCATGCACTAGCTATCGCCTTACTAACCTGAGATAAACATGCTAAAGTGTCAACACAATGGTTGGTGAGTTCATAGAGTTTGTCTTAAAACAGTTGAAAAGCCTTTAAAGAATGTTCACACAGCAAAGGCATCGTGAATCCACTCAGTTGCAAGTCCAGCCCATAACAACACTTGCAACCTGTGTGTTCACAACCCACTGCTAAAGTATAGCATGATTTCAATATATGTGTATACGATATATGCATGCTTAATGTAAAGTATAACAGCCTACTGAACCTCATGACAAGAATAAGCACAAATGCTTCAAAGCTGGATTATATTCACCCAAGGCCAGGAATATGTGGCAAAGAGTGGGGGCGTCAGCCCGATAGTACTATCAATACCTCTCCATCGGCTCCATCCGGGAGTTAAACAGTGGTTAAAGAATAAAGTGTATAGAATAGTTTTCACACATTAAGGCACATATCGTAATAAGACTACACATCATGTTTAAGAGTATAAAAGTATAGCGTAGCATATGAGTAAAATTGTCTTTAGTAAAAGAGAAAGCAAGAAGTTTAAGCATGTATCTCCCCCAGAGAGTTCAAAACAAGTATTAAAAGAGTAAGAGTGGGGCTATGACTCACCTTGAACTAATGATATCAAAACGTATAATGGAATCGATGGACAAGCCAGGAAATCTCTGCGCGCAACCTAGAATATGATGATATGTCTTAGGTTTGGAGTAATGTCTAAGAATACGAAAGAATTACCTATATATGTCTTGCATATAGTTTATGATGTAGTACTTAGTATATAGTGTAAGTCGTTGAATAAAAATGGTTAATGAAACATGTATAGTTTGTATACCTCTTACTACCGTTCAAGTCGTCATAATTCAGAGGTCATGTAGTAAACGTTCGAGGAGCTAGGACACTTTAATTCGTAAATCCAGCAACTCGTCGATCCGTTTACCCAAATGGAACCCCTCACATGAAGTTCCCTAGTGTTGTAGTATTCAATTTGTAAAACATGTATAATAGTTATAATGATTTTGGTTTAGAAAGCCTTGAGGTCTTAGCCATGGCCTTGCCGTAGCTTTGGTCACGGCTACCATGGTCTTGAGACTCATCCTTGGCCTTATCCATGGTTTTGGTCTCGGCTTTAAGGTCATTAGACCCTTTGGTTTTACTTAGCCATAACCAATAAATAGTCAATTGGGTATTAAAATGGGCTGTTAAAAATTTGAAGAAAAATATCACTCATTATGCGTTTTCAGGGTTCGAGCTTCTTTGTTCCTGAACGAAAACGTCGTTCCGGACAACTTTCATGTTTTAACTTTTTGATGAATCGGACCAGAAGGCCTCGAAATAAATCCAAATTTTGATCAGAATGCTATTAGGCAGTTTCGGGTTTTTAGGTTCGCTAACTTCTTTTGGCCATAACTTTTGACTCGTGTACTCGTTTTAGGTGATTCAAATTGATATGTTTTCCTTTTTAAGTCCTCTATAACATTAGGTAAGTGTTTCATATCATGATTACTCTATTTTGGTCGTGGTTCTCAATATAAGTCACTAGTTTCCTTGATTACTTAACATAAGTTAACATATAGTGTTCTTAACTTGTTTTAAAGATTTTTGTACATCATGAAAACAATACAAAGACCATATATAGCATGAATGAAATATAATAAGCATGAAAATGATATGGAGCAAGAAAGTATATTAGGGTTTCTTACAACTTTTAGCTTTCTAAAGAAAGGAAGTCAAGTATGAAACTAGGACACTAAACCTATGCTAGCAAACCCTTCACCACAACTCTTGAAAACTCTTGCTAATCTTTACATAACCCTTGTGAAAAGCATTTAACCTCAGACCCTAACATCTTGTGTAGCTCCTAATTCAACCATGGAATCACCAAACAAACTCTTGATTCATGTAGAGACTAACTATGCCTTCAACTTTGGTATGTAACTTATAACTTAGAAATCAAAGGATCATGGTTTATTGATTTGTTGTTGGACGTTTGGAATGAAGAGAAAGGAAAGGATTATGCTTGTATTTATAGCATGAAGAGGAGGTTAGGAAGGTTCCTAGGAAGTTTCCTTGAGGAGGTTAGAGACTTAGGATATTTTCCAAGACTTAGTGGCCAAGTTTACTTGCAAAATGTTTAGCTTCCTATGTAAGCTTCCTATCCTTAACTTAGTGACCAAGAAAATGCCCCATGTGGCTTAAAATTTCATTCAATGCCTATCTTGGATGACTAGATATGTGTTTTGATAATATCTTGCTTTTATGGAGTGAGTTTTGTCCCGGTAATCACTAACGGTAAGTCGTTAAGTCATGAAACTTAAAATCGGGTATCCTAAAAATATGAAACTAATAAATATGTTAGAACTTATTAATATAACCTATCTTAGCATATTTAATGAGTGATAAGTTCTATCGGGTTGCTTAAATGCTGCTAAAACCGGAAACGCGGGTCTAAAACGCGTAATTCACTTTATAATATAACCTATCACATAAGCTTGTGCTAGTTTTGTACACCAAGAGCTATAAAATGCGAATTCTTTCTTAAGAATCTGCAAGTTCCCGCACTTCACTTTATACATGCACAGCTTAAAAGCTTTCGCTAGACTTTTACATAAGGAGCTAGAAAAGGCGAATTCTTCTTCTAGAATTTGCAAGTTTCCGTAATTGACTTTATATATGCGTGGCTGATTATCGGCTAAGTATTCGCTGGTTTCATTATTTGGAATCTTAAATTGCAAAGAGCGAGAAATGATAGAGTTTATTTAGAAGTTAGATGCTAAACGTGGAGTAGTGGTTCTCTTTAGAGCTCATGAGAGGTACTTGTGGCTTTTTACTCCCATAATATACGTCACCGATATATAATAGATGTTCTAGGTTAATTAGTGGTATTTAGGTTTGGATAATATTTAGTTCTTTATTTTCTTAAGAGAATCTTTGCTTTAGAAGTTGGGTACGTATCAAGGAACATCAAAAATAAAAGCAAAAATGAGAAAAATCAAAAGTCAAAAGTTGATTATGTATGTGGTTTTGGGGCCACCCGATAAGCTTCCATTGATGTTATGAGAAAAAAGTTAAGAAAGAAAAGTATGAAAAATATGAGAAAAGTGAAAAAAGTGAAAAATGAAAAAATGAAAAGTGAAAGTTGTATGAATAAGAGCTTGAATGTAAATAAGTTGTTGGCGGGTGAGGTGCATGTGAATGATTCTGAATTGCACACATGAGGTGCACGTGTAGTACTCCACAACTTATCTATGATATTGCATGTACCCAAATTCCTTGATGTGGACCGAATTTCTATTGCAGAGGTTCTTGAGAGAAAATGAAAAACTACTTATCGTTTAAACTTAGGTGTCACTATCGGACTAAAAAGTATTGAAACGAGAAAATATGAAGCAATTCATTTCTCAACAAAAGTAAAATATTGAGATACAAAAACTTAGGACATGGGAGTAAGAAGTTTCCACAAGTAACTATTATGAGTAGTGTTAGCATCTAACTTGTAGATAAGTTGTGATCTCGTTTGTACGCTTAGTTTGGGGGCTTGTGAAAAATCAAGGATGACGATTTTTATCCGTATGGTCACTTTTCTATGAGAAGTGTTTCTACTCGTTGACCCTAAAAATTATTGCAAGATAATGAAAGTTCAACAAACCGTCACAAGTATTAAGTATGAAAAGTACAAAAATAGAAGTGAAAGTGGAATAAAGGAAAAATTTTGGAAAACGGAGCGTTTACGGGAATAAATGATTTTGTAACTTCTTTTGAACATCCTTGCTACTTTACAAAGTCAGTAGGAAGAGTTATGTAATTATTTATTCCAAAAGCGTGAATTGTTCACATTGCGTGAGGACACGACAATACCTTAGTCCGGGGGTTTTTGGTGAGTGCTTATTCACTCACCTTTTCTGAGCCAAAATAGGACATAATAATCCAAAAACGCCAAAGAAAACATGTTTTTGTGATTGTGAATGTGCAGGTACGGATATTACGTAAAATGACAAAAAAACAAACGAAAACCCGGCAAAAACGAGCACGAGAGTAGAACGAGTCAGAAAGTCAAGCTGGAAATCAAGTTGAGCTTTGAAAAGTCAAGTGAGATCCCTAGAGTTTGAATATTTGCAAGAATAGTCCTCATAATGAAAGTTTGAAGAAGTGACAGTAATGGTCCCTGCACTTTGAAAGTTGACACATTCAGTCCCTCTTGGAAATTATTGAAGAAAAAGTCAAAGTCAACTCTTGGGGAATCATAATGGTCATAATATGTCCTTGAAAGTTACTTTGGAATTTAGGCAAGATCAGTCCTCAAAGTTTCAATAAATACACAATTGGTCCTTGATTTTTATTGTTACAAAATCTGATAATAACAAAAGCCTTATCCAAAATAAAAAAAAAATAAAAAAAAAAAAAACTAAAAGCCCAATCCAATCAAAGAAAAATCCAAGCCCAACCTTCCCATAACCCGACCCAACACCCCGCGGTCAAACTAATCTCACAGGGTCAAGGGTCAAAGATGGTCAAACAATGTTAGTAAAATATTACCCCGCGTCTCTTTTTCCCCAATTCCCATTTACCCAGTTCATATGAACCCTAGAATTGACCGTACATTCAATTACCGTAATTAAGGGCGATTTTGTCAAATCATTATGTTTCTAGAAGCGATTGGTGATGTCAGAGAGTGTCAGATATCAAAGAAACACACAAAGGGACATGTGGCAGAATGCTATTGGATGGGACGCGTCATTGGGTATGATCCAAGGGTGCATATCAAGTGGCAATGATGGGATTATGATCAGAGGGCTTTCAAAGGCTTCAAACTAACACAGGTCACATGGCTTGCCAGCTTGGTAATCCGAGACCCCAATCCTTACCTCTCCCTATATAAAGAGGCATTTGTAGCTTAGTTTAGAGTGTAGTCTTAGTGTAGCGAAGTTATGTCGAAATTTCTTTAGATTGTATTTAGCTTAGTTAATGTAATGCATTGATTTTTAATAAAATTCTAGTTTTCTATTAATCAAATTTAGCTTATTGTTACTGTTTTAGTTAATCAGCTCTCTTAATTCTTATATTCAGCTTATATCTTAATTACTTTCAGTGCTTTTCATTTAGTTTTATCACTCTTATTTTGGTAGTTCAATTTCATTTCTCATCAAAAATACATAAAAATCAGAAAATAATATAAATAAAAAATAAATTTTCAATCTGTTTTTATAAGCTTCTAAATAAGATCATTTAGCTTTTTCATAATCAAAACTAGTTCTGTAACTTCCTGTTGATCTGTTTTCATTTAAAATCTCACAAGTAAATTGAGAGTCAACAAAAGTCAATTGCATTGTTCTATTGATTGTTGAGGGGATTTGGATAAGCTGGAACAGATTTGGAAGGTTCCTGCCTATCATAAAGATAGGCAAGCATAGTGAATCAATCCTTTTCAAGCTGGATTGAATGTGATTGTAAGTATTTGATCATGAAGTTTAGATTTGAGCTATTGTTTCATTGATTAATAGCTGTTGATTGTGGTTAATTCTGATATTAAGCTTGTTTGATTTAGTGTTTCATTGTTTTAATAGATTTTAGTTGATTGTTGTTATTGATATTTGATTGAGTTTGTAGGTCTGAGTTAGTATATCTTATTTGAATAACTGTCTTTGCAAGGATCTGTGATCTGTCATAACTGTTGGACTTAATAGTGTATGATTGTTGAATTTGATTCTAGAAGTAATTAATGACTGTTATTGATATATAATTGGAGTTTCATAATCTGTTTCTCTGATTTGTTGTGTAACTGTCAAGAGAAGGGAGTGTTTGGATCATTGATTTGTTGATTGGAAATGTTATTGGATTGTTGATTCACTGTCTCACATAGATTCATCTAGTGATGTAATAGAGATTTGAAACAAAAAAAATAGTAGTGAAGCTTACTAAAAGTCAAAGTAAGGATTAATTGCATTAACTATTACATTTGGTGGAAAACTGCTAGTGTGGTTAAAGTGATAGTTCCATAATAGTTAGAGACAGCTTAAACTTGAGTAATTGTAGCTTATTATAACAGATAAGTAGTTGATTAAGCTGATAAAATTGGATTTGGTCAAGTTTAGATTGTAGTTTAATAAGTCAACTGTTTCACTATTTTGAGTTTCATTAGCTGCTGATCTTAACTAAATTCAGAGTAGTATATAGTTGTTTCTGATTAAACAATTGGTTGATTTTGGTACTCAGTTGTACAATAGAGCTTTTGCCCTACTAGGATTTCATATTAGAGCTTATTTGATTAAGAATAATCTGTTTGGAAGTAAGGCTAGTCAGACAGAAAAGCTGATTTGAAATTGAAGTCTGCTAGTGAAACATTGAGCTTGTATTTGAGTTTAATTGGTATTTCTGAGCTTGTTGGAAGTTGTATAAGTGTTGTTGATGTTCATCTACTTCTTGCTTTAATCTGATTGTTACTGAGCTTATTAATTGGCTTATCACACTGCTTATTTCATTGCTTAAGTGTTTTTGTATAATCTTTGTTCATCATTGAGCATTTTTGAGCTTATTAGAGTGTACCACAACTGAGTTTCAAGTTTCAATCAGATTTGGTCACAAGTGCTTATAATTAAGCACTTGTGATAAGCAATTTGTCTTAAAAAGGCACTTTATCAGCATATTTTTGTTTCAAAATTTTTCTCCAAGCTTCTTTTATTATTTTTGATTTTTATGTAATTTTTCAGATTTTTCCAAGTTGTTTTGATATTTTTCTTAATTTTTCTTTGATTTTAATCATTTTTATATCCTTCTAAATAAACAAAAATCAATAAAAATTCAGAAAAAGCTATAAAAAATCCAAAAATATTTTAGGAAATTCTTTTATAATATTTTAGATTTTTCAGAAAATATTTTACATTTCTCCCTTTTATTTTTCTATTTTCCTTTGTTTTTTAATTCATTTAAAAATACAAAAATCAAAATAAATTCATAGAAAATAAAAGAAAAGTCAAAAAAATAATTTTCTTTTTCTGGAAATTCATTTTATTAGTTTAAGATTTTTGGAAAATAATTTCACGTTTGTAGGATCATTTTTCGTTAAAAGTTACGTTTTATATTGTACGTTACGTTTTTAATAAACGCGTTTGCATTTCCGTTTCTACATTTTTAGCTTTAGTGCATACCTAGCTTGTACAATTTGCATAGTTTGTGTTTGTTTGTTATAACTTGAATTACTTTATCACTATTTTCACTTTCACCAATTTTCAATACACAATTTGCACGAATCAATATTCTTTGATTCCATTCACCTTCGTACGGATACGACTCGGGTGATCCGTATTTCTTGCGGATCTCCTCGATATACTTCATATATATAATATAATTTATTTTGACACAATCAACTTCCCAAGTACCTAAAATTCAAATAGAAATGATTTAAGGCAATAAATGATCATATTTGTATGAATTTAGAGGCTAAATGACCCCTTAGAAAAGGTATATAATTACACCTCATCATATATCCCTACACTTGGGATTTGCTTGTCCTCAAGCAAATATGTTTTTATCCTAATCAATATACAAGTTCGCGGGCATTTAGCATTGGTTTAAAGATAATTTACAGCATAACTCATTCTACAATAGCTGTAACAAGCACGAAAATTATATACTAGCACCTCACATAAAGTATTTGGATTGTCTCATCTCTCGGGTGTATAAGTGATATAACATTATGGAAATGGACAAATAAGCACTCTCTACCTGTCATAGCACATAGATTACCATATGCTTGATAAAGGATCAAAACCTCCACCGCTTTAGCGTAAGCACCTAGGATAAAATATAAAATAGTGTAACGTTAGGTGCAAGTGTAAGAAAAAACACGGTTTTTGGGATATGGGGAACTGGTGGCAAGTTAATCGTCTAAGTTAATTACATGTACAATATGGCGTTGCAAGCATAAGAGTCGACAAACTCACTCTAACCCTTTTTGTTTTTCTTCTTGACACTTTTTTTGACTTAAACAAAAGCAGGATGGTAGTAAGTATGTTTTTTTATTTCTTTTCTTATTTTTTTTATTTTTTTAAACACGTTTGCCATGTCATCTTTTGATTTACTGAAAATAAATAACATAAATAACCCGAGATTTATAATTGCATCCCCACACTTGCATTTTTGCATGCATGTAAGCTAACTAATGCCTCAAATTGCAAGGATCAAAACATGTGGGGTATCTTAAACATTAACATAAATATGAGGGTAATAATTTGACGTTCTTCCCCATTACTCCATAAATAATACTCCCTCCGTCTTATATTAAGTGTCCACAATAAAATCTTTGAATGTCCCAAATTAAGTGTCCATATTCTATTTCAACCAATGAGATGAGACTTTAGTGGGTAAAAATGATATTTGATTTATGGAAAGTACAGTTAGTGGAATTTTCTAAAACTTTGTGCATGATGTAAGCGGACAATTAATATGGGACGGAGGGAGTACTACCATAAGTCCCAATCTTCCCAAAATTGTATTTACAAGATGTGACTCATCTTAGCAACCATGTAAACAACTAGATAATTAACTAAGGGTTCAACATAAATGTTGTAGCAATAATGCAATAAAAATGAGTGCATATGTAACAACCGTGATTTTAGCAGGTCAGTTTAACTGATAGTATTGACTCGGTTGACGTTTGTTTGGTGTATCTTAGATGATTGAAGTGATATAGGTGAGTTTTAGCACTAAATCCCTTTGCGTAAATGGTTGTTATTGTGATTTGGAAAGTATGGAATTTGGGAAAGTTCATTTTGATCGCCTTTGTGGTGTAGAAATGACTTG
Organism: Artemisia argyi; assembly: GCA_030686995.1. Taxonomy (NCBI): domain Eukaryota; kingdom Viridiplantae; phylum Streptophyta; class Magnoliopsida; order Asterales; family Asteraceae; genus Artemisia; species Artemisia argyi. The sequence continues at coordinate 69,897,903 of CM060676.1, read as the reverse complement.
TGAAGTTTTGGTGTTTTGTGTTGTTGTGAAATTTTTATTTTTGTTTTTACTTTTTGTCATTTTTATTATGTTTTTTGGTTTTGTTTAAACAGACTTTTTTTCCTATTCGCAAAGCGGGCCATTTCTATGTCGTTGTCATCAGCCTTACTAAAAAGATTACCTCAATGACAATACTGGATAACAGCGATTGTGGAGCAACGTACGAGGAAAAGTATGAAGATACATGTGAACTTCTTGTAAGTACTTACTTTTCTATTGTAAAGTAATTCAGAGATCCTATCTTGCCAAAAAAGGATAGTGTTGCTATTATGAATCCTTTCTTGTCAATCCCATGGGATTCATTACAGATCACATGTTACTTTTATTATTCATTCTGAATCCCATGGGATTCATTCTGACTCCCATGGGATTCATTTTGCCTCCCATGGGATTGACACATACCACACATGTTACTTTTATTATGAATCCCATTGGATTCAGAATGAATCCCATGGGATTGACAATAAAGGATTCATAATAGCAACACTATCCTTTTATTTACTTATAGTTATTTTAATAATTTTTTAGAAAACATTCTTTGCCCATCATCTGAAGTTGTATGGTCACAATAAACATGCTAGTATTCGTAAACTCAAGCCAAGAATCGCAAGCCTCAAGTGGAAGACCAAGAACAACTTCACGGATTGTGGTGTTTTCACTATGTTACATATGGATAATTACATTGGTGAAGCTCCTGGAAAATGGGATTGTGGTTTGGTTGCCGAGTCTAAAGAGCAGTCTGACCAATTGAGGTTATTGAGATTCAAGTATGCCACCAAGATATTGTTACACGAGATTAATGTTCATGCGGGTAAGATGTATGAATTAGCATTTGAGTTTGATAAACTTCCTCCTGGTGAAAAGATGTCTATAATTTTTTCAGCAATTAGGAATAGGGATGCACATGACCGTAAATTCTAGAAGTTCATCTTTTGTTAATGGTAGAACTATAACTGTTGAAGTAATTGGTTTACACAGATTTTCTTTTATGCTATTATCATATTTTTATGATATTTTGTATAGATTTTCTTGCTATTATCAGATTTTTATGATATTTTATATACATTTTCTTGTTAATGGTTGAAGTTATTTTAAACGAAGTTATAAAATAATCCCATGGGATTATGTCCCTAATCCCATGGGATTCTTAAACATATTGAAATCATCTATATAATCTAGTAAAGAAGAAAAAATAACTAACATAAAACCAGAATATAATAAGTTTGTTCAAGAAACTTTTGGTTTCGACTTTTGCCTTGCATTTGGGTTTTGTTGTTTCTATTGAAGTTATTTTAAACAAATTTCAATGAATCCCATGGGATTAGGGAAATAATCCTATGGGATTCATTTGCTAATCTCATGGGATTCTTATAAATATTCATCTAAATAATAAAAATAACTAACAAATCCAGAATTTTCAATGATAGTTCTTTGCAAATCATCTAAATATTCAGTTAAAGAAGAAAAAACAACTAACTGATGAGGCAAAAAATGATCCATTTTTAGGGGGTCATTTAAGCCCGGAATTGAATTTATTTGATCAAATATTGCCCTAAATCGTTCCTTTTGTGATTTTAGGTACTTTGGGAGCGAAATCTGGAAAAGGAAGCAATTCGGACGTTTTTGGAGCATAAAAGTGAAGAAAACGCCAAAGACTTAATTTTCCATGCTGGAAACAGTGCATGACGGCGTCAAGAGAAAGTATTTGACGGCGTCAAGAGTTTAAACCATGAAGACCCAGTACAAACATGAAGGCGTCACAAGTAGAGCGTCAAGAGTTAAATGTGTGACGGCCTGCAAAAGTGGACTACATGACGGCGTCAGATGTAGATCTAGGCAGTCCGAGGATTTATTTGGCGGCGAGATGACGGCGTCACAAGTTTGTTCTTGACGTCGTCACCTCCTAATATCCATATATAGTTTTCTAATTTTCATTCATTAAGAGGAACTTGTGTGGAGAAACCCTAGGGCCGAACCTTGTACGAATTTTACAATATTAAGTGAACATGTATATTCATATTTGTTAGAGTCAAATGCTTGTATCGAGTCATAACGATGTTTTGCAGGATTTTCCAGGAAGTAGGACCAAGTTTTTCCAGAAATTTTCCGGAAACTTAACATAAGAATTTCTACAGGTCACTTCTGACGGCGTCACGAGTTTACTCTTGACGGTGTCATGTGTAAAATTCTAGAAATTTTACCAGTTTTGTTTTTCTAACGGAGTCTTAAAGTTTTTGTTGAATCTTTAGTTTTATAATCTCCAGGAAATCTGCAAACATCATTCCACAAGCATTATATCTTATTTTGTTTTCTAGGATTTAGTAACTTATGTAGATTGCCGCCGATTTTATGCGAGGTTGCCTTGTCTGTTTTCTCAGGATTTACAGGTTATGTATGACAAGAAGATGATTTATTTTTCTGGAAGGGAAGCTTTGATTGTTTATTTTCTTGGAGGAAGATCTAACCTGGCCACCTTATTATCCATACCGAGCGAATCAAGGGAGTATTTCATTTCATTCTTTTTACTTTTTTACTTTTACATTCTTTACTTGAACATTGGGGACAATGTTCATCTTAAGTGTAAGGGGAGGGTAAAATGATGATACCTTACAGATACATTTTCGCTTGAGTTTGTTTGTTTGATAGTAGATGTGTAATAAAACTATGAGAAATACTTGTTAGTGTAATTTTAGCGCCAAATTTAAATTTTTTTACAACATTTAGGAGAGAAACTTTAGCCATAGCAAGCGTCTCATGGATAGGAGATTGTATGACTAGCACAAAACCGTACTATTCAGAAAAATTTTCCACCCAAATATGCGAGGTTCGCCTTTAGATTTGATAGGAAAAGCATTTACTATTAGTGCTTATGAGTGTACCGGTAGCATTTAGATTCTAGAACTTGCGTTAGTGATGCATCCCGAGACCGCTAGTAAGACTACATTCGTGTGGTAGGATTTACTACATGATAAGAGGCATTAGGACCACCCTTGTGTTAAACCCGTATCATAATTACTTGACCATTTAAGTCATATTACTTGGCTAGTTAATTCAACTAATTTTTCTCACACCTTAGCGTTGTACTCATTTTTAGTACACAAAACCCCTAGTACACCCCTCCGAGCCTATCTTTTCGTTTCTAACTTTAAGCATTTTACTTAAAGGAAGAATTTGTTACACCCCACTTAAATGTAAACCCAAATCGCCTTAGCCTTCCGTGTATGCACTCATCTTTAGTGCATTATTGTTATTTGTTAAACCCTAAGTTAACTATCTAATTGATTACATGGTTGCTAAGTCGAGTCATATCCTTGTACATATTGTTTTGGGACGATTGGGACTCATGGGTAAAGTACTTATTTTATGGCGTAATGGGGAAGAACATCATATATTACCCCCATAGGTGCGTTAATCTTAAAAGTACTCCAAGTGTTTTGATTTTCTTAATTCGAGTCAATAGATTAGTTTATTGTAAAGTATGTAAAAATTCAAGTGTAAGGGGAATTTTTATTCCCTATGAGGTATTATTTTGGATGGTAGGGTAAGAGTGTATGCAAAAAAATAAATAAATAAATAAATAAAAAAAAAATAAAAAAAAAATCGAAAAAACAAGAAAAAGAAAAGAAAAAAATAGAAAAAGGAAAAGAGAAAAAAAAAACATACGGACTACCATCCCGTTTCATTCTATTTTTATTTTATGTTTTTGTTATTTTCCATTTATTAGCTTAAGTCGAGTCTAGTCTTGACTTAGCAACGCCATATTGTACATGTAATTAACCAAAATTGTTAACTCGCCACCAGTAAAGACTGCCAATATCCAACAAAACCGTGTATTTCATATCCCTACACCTAACGTTACAACCCTTTAAAAGACCTCTTTGATAGTTTATCCTAGGTGCTTACGACATGTGGTGGAGGTTTGATCCTTTCCCAAGCCTATGGTAATCTATTTTGCTATGACAGGTAGTGAGAGATATCTTCCGTTTCCATATTGTAATTTACTTTATTACACCCGAGAGATGTGAGTATCTAAACACTATTTGTGAGCTAGTGTATGACCTTCGTGCTTGTCTTTGGTCTTTAGTGGAATGATTATTTGTTGTAATTACTTTTATATTAGTGTTAAATGACCCCTAACTTGTATTTTGAGAAGAATAAAAGCGCATTTGCTTGAGGACAAGCAAATCTCAAGTGTAAGGGTATATGATGAGGCAAAAAATGATCCGTTTTTAGGGGGTCATTTAAGCCCGGAATTGAATTTATTTGATCAAATATTGCCCTAAATCGTTCCTTTTGTGATTTTAGGTACTTTGGGAGTGAAATCTGGAAAAGGAATCAATTCGGACGTTTTTGGAGCATAAAAGTGAAGAAAACGCCAAAGGCTTAATTTTCCATGCTGGAAACAGTGCATGACGGCGTCAAGAGAAAGTATTTGACGGCGTCAAGAGTTTAAACCATGACGACCCAGTACAAACATGAAGGCGTCACAAGTAGAGCGTCAAGAGTTAAATGTGTGACGGCCTGTAAAAGTGGACTACATGACGGCGTCAGATGTAGATCTAGGCAGTCCGAGGATTTATTTGGCGGCGAGATGACGGCAAGTTTGTTCTTGACGTCGTCACCTCCTAATATCCATATATAGTTTTCTAATTTTCATTCATTAAGAGGAACTTGTGTAGAGAAACCCTAGGGCCGAACCTTGTACGAATTTTACAGCTTTTCAAGGGTTTTCAACCCTTGAATCCTTACATGTGTTATTGAGATAAGTCTTTTCTTAATTCAATCAATATGTCTATGTGTTGGTTGTCTATATCTTGTGCTTGTCTTGATTTCAACATGCTAGGCTAGATTTATCTTGTGTTTGCTTAGATCTAATGAAACCTAGATATTGATTATGTGTTGATTACTTGTTTATGGTTGTATTGGATGAATGATTTCAATGTTAGGCTTAAGAAAACTGGCAGATCTCCATTGTGTAACATGCTTGAACGTCTTAGGAAACATGAACCGATGTGTACTAGGTTTTATTGGTTGTATTTAATGCATGAGTAAATTCTAATGATCCCATGTTAGGAGCTTCTTGCAGGCTCGACATAGGAGTGAAGTAGGCACTCATAGGATTGGGGAAGTAAGTACGCCACCCCATGAATGGTATTAAGGAATACAATCCGTCATCCACGCAACTATAACAAGTAATTAACGTGTAAAATATATCTAGGGAGTAGTGAAATCTAAGTAAACACATTTCTCCCACATATTGCTCACAACTTTAGTTTAATTTAGTTTTATTTTCATTTTAGTATTCTATTTTGATTGCATCTTTAGTATTGGGTTAGTTGACTAGCAACTAATTCCACCCAAATCATTCAAACCCGAGATTTTAATTTGCTTTCATAAAAATATAAAAATACAAAAAGAATCATCCCTCATCTTTAGATCTAGTATTTAGGTTTTCTAATCCTAGTGACACTATTCCTAGCTGAACGATCAATCCCCCGGTACTTGTCATTATACTATACTACATCGATCAGGTACACTACCTGGTGAGGGTTGTAAGCTTCTCAAGATCCCTTGAGAGGTAAAGCCTGGTGCAATCCCTACGCATCAAGTTTTTGGCGCCGCTGCCGGGGATTGTCTATCTTTACATTTATTCTTAGACTTTCGCAAAAGAGTGTGGCGCCATCAAGTTTTTGGCGCCGCAGCCCGGGGAATAGTTATTGTCTAGGTTAGGATTTCTTTTTATTAGGTCTACTTGCTAGATTCCTTTCTAGTAAGATTTTATTTTTATTTTTAGGTTTTCTTTAGTCTATCTTTTCTTTGTGTCTTTGTTTGTAAAAACCTTTCCATTAACTATTCCGTTAGCCATTATGGAGAACGCGAATCCACCGTACTACCAAGCACGAAATTCACCCACTCCAAATGACATCTTGATGTTTAAACAACATGAGGATGAACCTATCTATGATGCATGGGCTCGTTTTAAATATTTACTCCGAAAAGGCCCTCATCATAATTTCGATCTGTGGTCCCAAATTCAAATATTTTACCATCGTGTCGACCACTATACCAAAATGGACATTGACCATGCCGCGGATGGGGACCTTTGGGGATTAAGTGTTAATGAAGCATGGGAAACCATAGAGAATTGTGCCAAACTTGCCAAAAAAATGGACAACCCAACAAACGTTGTTACGGATCAATTGATAGCAAGTTTAAGGGAATAAGCAAGAAGATTGTTTGGGGATAAGCGTATAGATGAGATAACTGGGCGAACGAAGTGGTTTGATTTCACCACAATACAAGATGAACACGTTGGTAATCTTGATAAGATGGAGGATAGAGTTGAAAATATAAGCCCACCAAGTACCCCACAAGTCCTACCATCATTTGAGGCATACACACCGCCCGTGACTTATTCAGATGAAGTAGAAAAGACTTTAGGAATCCCAATTGAGGTAGACCTTTGAACCAAACACAACTAGAGGATATAGGTTTGAATACTTATAATGATAACCTTACTCTTAGTTCTAGGGAAGTTCCTAGTTTTGATGAACCGGAGCCTCAACCAAAACCGTTACCTAATCTTCCATCCTTGGATGAAAATTTAGGAATTGAAATAGGTTCCGATCCACCCATCAAACCATATAGTCCGGGTAGTTTTAGGACAAAGGTAGTGGACTCTAAGCCTTGTAGAGAGGAAGCCAATATAGGAGTGGAAAATGACCTTACATGCTTACATCGCCCATTTATGATTGATCACAAGAAACATTATGGGTTTAAACCAGGTTTATTAGGTCAAGATGGATCCCCAACTAGTAGTCTCTTGAAGTTGATAGAAAATGATCCCTTTCTAGGAGAAAATCTTAATCCACCCATTAACCCGATTGAATTAGGTATCGTTATGATGATTGGAGTACAACCCTTTGAGCATATAATTCATCCACCACTCTTTCCTCACGAGGCATATTTCCACCCTAAGGGTGTGTATCGCTGCTTCCACCCGCACTTAATCCTAAGTGTAGGGAAAACCTCCCCTATTTCCGTTAAATAAGGGTAGAGTCAGGCTCGTGACTCGAACAAAAACAAGCGCTTCTTGGGAGGCAACCCATGTTTTGTGTGATTTTTATTTTGTTTGTTTGTTATTTGCTTCCGTATGCATGCTTTATTTTTATTGTTGGTAGATCATGTTTCAAAACTAAAATGGTGAAAATACTTTATTTTGTTGTTTGGCCTAGTCTTAACTTCATCCAAAGGTATTTTTGCAAAAGATAAGTGTAAGGGGAAACCCCAAATATGTTTTTTAAGAAACAAAACCGATCATGATTCTCCACAATATTAAGTGAACATGTATATTCATATTTGTTAGAGTCAAATGCTTGTATCGAGTCATAATGATGTTTTGCAGGATTTTCCAGGAAGTAGGACCAAGTTTTTCCAGAAATTTTCTGGAAACTTAACATAAGAATTTCTGCAGGTCACTTCTGACGGCGTCACGAGTTTACTCTTGACGGTGTCATGTGTAAAATTCTAGAAATTTTACCAGTTTGTTTTTCTAACGGAGTCTTAAAGTTTTTGTTGAATCTTTAGTTTTATAATCTCCAGGAAATCTGCAAACATCATTCCACAAGCATTATATCTTATTTTGTTTTCTAGGATTTAGTAACTTATGTAGATTGCCGCCGATTTTATGCGAGGTTGCCTTGTCTGTTTTCTCAGGATTTACAGGTTATGTATGACAAGAAGATGATTTATTTTTCTGGAAGGGAAGCTTTGATTGTTTATTTTCTTGGAGGAAGATCTAACCTGGCCACCTTATTATCCATACCGAGCGAATCAGGGGAGTATTTGATTTCATTCTTTTTACTTTTACATTCTTTACTTGAACATTGGGGACAATGTTCATCTTAAGTGTAAGGGGAGGGTAAAATGATGATACCTTACAGATACGCTTGAGTTTGTTTGTTTGATAGTAGATGTGTAATAAAACTATGAGAAATACTTGTTAGTGTAATTTTAGCGCCAAATTTAAAATTTTTTACAACATTTAGGAGTGAAACTTTAGCCATAGCAAGCGTCTCATGGATAGGAGATTGTATGACTAGCACAAAACCGTACTATTCAGAAAAATTTTCCACCCAAATATGTGAGGTTCGCCTTTAGATTTGATAGGAAAAGCATTTGCTATTAGTGCTTATGAGTGTACCGGTAGCATTTAGATTCTAGAACTTGCGTTAGTGATGCATCCCGAGACCGCTAGTAAGACTACATTCGTGTGGCAGGATTTACTACATGATAAGAGGCATTAGGACCACCCTTGTGTTAAACCCGTATCATAATTACTTGACCATTTAAGTCATATTACTTGGCTAGTTAATTCAACTAATTTTTCTCACACCTTAGCGTTGTACTCATTTTTAGTACACAAAACCCCTAGTACACCCCTCCGAGCCTATCTTTTCGTTTCTAACTTTAAGCATTTTACTTAAAGGAAGAATTTGTTACACCCCACTTAAATGTAAACCCAAATCGCCTTAGCCTTCCGTGTATGCACTCATCTTTAGTGCATTATTGTTATTTGTTAAACCCTAAGTTAACTATCTAATTGATTACATTGTTGCTAAGTCGAGTCATATCCTTGTACATATTGTTTTGGGACGATTGGGACTCATGGGTAAAGTACTTATTTTATGGCGTAATGGGGAAGAACATCATATATTACCCCCATAGGTGCGTTAATCTTAAAAGTACTCCAAGTGTTTTGATTTTCTTAATTCGAGTCAATAGATTAGTTTATTGTAAAGTATGTAAAAATTCAAGTGTAAGGGGAATTTTTATTCCCTATGAGGTATTATTTTGGATGGTAGGGTAAGAGTGTATGCAAAAAAAAATAAATAAATAAATAAATAAAAAATAAAAAAAAATCGAAAAAACAAGAAAAAGAAAAGAAAAAAATAGAAAAAGGAAAAGAGAAAAAAAAAACATACGGACTACCATCCCGTTTCATTCTATTTTTATTTTATGTTTTTGTTATTTTCCATTTATTAGCTTAAGTCGAGTCTAGTCTTGACTTAGCAACGCCATATTGTACATGTAATTAACCAAAATTGTTAACTCGCCACCAGTAAAGACTGCCTATATCCAACAAAACCGTGTATTTCATATCCCTACACCTAACGTTACAACCCTTTAAAAGACCTCTTTGATAGTTTATCCTAGGTGCTTACGCCATGTGGTGGAGGTTTGATCCTTTCCCAAGCCTATGGTAATCTATTTTGCTATGACAGGTAGTGAGAGATATCTTCCGTTTCCATATTGTAATTTACTTTATTACACCCGAGAGATGTGAGTATCTAAACACTATTTGTGAGCTAGTGTATGACCTTCGTGCTTGTCTTTGGTCTTTAGTGGAATGATTATTTGTTGTAATTACTTTTATATTAGTGTTAAATGACCCCTAACTTGTATTTTGAGAAGAATAAAAGCGCATTTGCTTGAGGACAAGCAAATCTCAAGTGTAAGGGTATATGATGAGGCGAAAAATGATCCGTTTTTAGGGGGTCATTTAAGCCCGGAATTGAATTTGTTTGATCAAATATTGCCCTAAATCGTTCCTTTTGTGATTTTAGGTACTTTGGGAGTGAAATCTGGAAAAGGAATCAATTCGGACGTTTTTGGAGCATAAAAGTGAAGAAAACGCCAAAGGCTTAATTTTCCATGCTGGAAACAGTGCATGACGGCGTCAAGAGAAAGTATTTGACGGCGTCAAGAGTTTAAACCATGACGACCCAGTACAAACATGAAGGCGTCACAAGTAGAGCGTCAAGAGTTAAATGTGTGACGGCCTGTAAAAGTGGACTACATGACGGCGTCAGATGTAGATCTAGGCAGTCCGAGGATTTATTTGGCGGCGAGATGACGGCAAGTTTGTTCTTGACGTCGTCACCTCCTAATATCCATATATAGTTTTCTAATTTTCATTCATTAAGAGGAACTTGTGTAGAGAAACCCTAGGGCCGAACCTTGTACGAATTTTACAGCTTTTCAAGGGTTTTCAACCCTTGAATCCTTACATGTGTTATTGAGATAAGTCTTTTCTTAATTCAATCAATATGTCTATGTGTTGGTTGTCTATATCTTGTGCTTGTCTTGATTTCAACATGCTAGGCTAGATTTATCTTGTGTTTGCTTAGATCTAATGAAACCTAGATATTGATTATGTGTTGATTACTTGTTTATGGTTGTATTGGATGAATGATTTCAATGTTAGGCTTAAGAAAACTGGCAGATCTCCATTGTGTAACATGCTTGAACGTCTTAGGAAACATGAACCGATGTGTACTAGGTTTTATTGGTTGTATTTAATGCATGAGTAAATTCTAATGATCCCATGTTAGGAGCTTCTTGCTGGCTCGACATAGGAGTGAAGTAGGCACTCATAGGATTGGGGAAGTAAGTACGCCACCCCATGAATGGTATTAAGGAATACAATCCGTCATCCACGCAACTATAACAAGTAATTAACGTGTAAAAGATATCTAGGGAGTAGTGAAATCTAAGTAAACACATTTCTCCCACATATTGCTCACAACTTTAGTTTAATTTAGTTTTATTTTCATTTTAGTATTCTATTTTGATTGCATCTTTAGTATTGGGTTAGTTGACTAGCAACTAATTCCACCCAAATCCTTCAAACCCGAGATTTTAATTTGCTTTCATAAAAATATAAAAATACAAAAAGAATCATCCCTCATCTTTAGATCTAGTATTTAGGTTTTCTAATCCTAGTGACACTATTCCTAGCTGAACGATCAATCCCCCGGTACTTGTCATTATACTATACTACATCGATCAGGTACACTGCCTGGTCGGGGTTGTAAGCTTCTCAAGATCCCTTGAGAGGTAAAGCCTAGTGCAATCCCTACTTTTTTTCTTAAAATTCATACTGAATTACTTCTCAAGAATTACTTTGAATTACTTTTTTTCTTAAAATTCATACTGAAAACCATAGATTCATAACTAATCCCATGGGATTAAGAAATGAATCCCATGGGAATGGGAGTGAATCCTATGGGATTCACTGTGAATTCCATGGGATTCACTGTGAAAAATAATAAAATAATTACTTTGAATTACTTTTTTTTAATTCATACTGAAAGCTGAATAAAAAGCAACATACCTTATAGTCTATAAACTTTTTCTTCTTTTCACCAATGTTCTGAAAGGCTCAAGGGGCACTAAGGTGCAAAGAGGGTCAAAGAGCCTCGAGTCGAGGCGCAAACCAAGGCGCGGGATTCATAAATATGAGGCACACAATACATTTAGGTTTTTTTTATAACATATGTGACAACTTATGCAGCTTAAATTACACAAAAATATCAATATTCAATGCATAATACCACTTAATAGCTATTACATCTAACAAAGCTTGCATTTAAACCCAAAATATCAAGCAAGCAACATATATCAGAATCTATGAACTACCTTAAATCTCTGAATATACATTACAATATATGAGTTTATGACTTATAAAATTTAACAAATTACCATGTATCTCTATTAAGTATCAACAGTAAAAAATCTATAGTTGTTTGGTAACACTTAACAATAAAGAAACAACATTTGTGTCTGTTAATAAGCTACTATTCTTAGACATTAGATTACAAAAAATATATATGTCTTTGTTTATTTTGTGTTTTAGTTCTTTTCTAAAATATTAGGGTTATTAGATATTTTATAACTTAAAGGGCCCAATGTATATAACATGTAAGCCTAAAATGTATCTTACTATTAAGAAAAAAAAGGCCAAAACCCCGTTACATCTTCTAGGCGCAAAAATCCCCAAGGCGCAAAAGCACAAAAATCCCCAAGGCGCTACGATTTATACGGGATTCATGCATGTTGTGAGCCTTGATCTGAAAAAATCCCAATGGCTGGAGCCTCGTGGGATTTAGGGTAAGGCGCGCTTTTAAAAACATTGCTCTTCACTATTGTCTTCCTCTGCTTGTTCTTTAGCAACTTCCTTATTAGTTTTTCTATAAACCCACGGATTTTTGTCTCATATCATGACAATCTCACAACCTTCTTCTATCTTTAAATCTTGAATCGTACAATTCCAGCATGCTTCATATATTTCCGTTTGAACTAGCAGAAATATCGTTCTAGTATACACTTTTGCTGCATGACGTTCAATCTCTAATTGTGTTAGACATTTTGGAGCCGCGTCAAATGTTTTAAAGTCCAAATGTTCTTGCTTATATCGTTGTCTTTCAATTGTTGATTCATAGGACATCATAAAACTAACTAGCGTTGCTCCTGGGCTTGTGAAACTTTTGAAGAACGAGTTTTCACTCTCGGATCTTGATGTGGTTCTCATCAAACCAATAAATGGCGAGTCGATAAAAAAACTGGAATCCACATTTCTTGTAGGTTAAACATCTTGGTCATCCATTTGTGATTTTGCAAACCAAAATCCTCAATCAACTTTGCCCATTTCTCTTCAAATTCCAACGGTTCCATGTACATATTCCAAACTGTTAGCATTAAAAATATGTATTATGAAGTGATGGTCATTCTCATATTGTAACTTTGTGTCGTTTGTTAAGATTAGTAATAGTTTAGCCATTAGGCTTTGGACTTGGCAAGCTAATATGTTATGTGCTATGTTTCATAAGCCTTGTTATCTTATCATGTAACCAAGTCCAAGCCCAAGCCCAAGCCCATAGAAAGCCCATAAGGCATCTCATGTATCTTACTATTTAAACACCTCAAAGGCTCATTTGAGGTGTGTGCTTGTGTGTGTATTGTGTGTGTTTTAATAAAGGTTTGACTATTTAGTTCAACGAATTGGCATGCGAAGCCTAACTCCTGAGGAGCTAGAACGTCTTCTCGAATCTTCTTGAAAAATGTTTTCAAAATCGCTTCGCTGTAAATATTTTTGAAAAAACAAAATACAAAATTTGAAAAACCAACAACAACAAAATACAAAATTATAAAATTTTCAAAAAATCCAAAAACAATATAAAATCAAAAAATCAAAAAATATTCTTCTCACGACATGTCTCTCGTATAAATCAATATTCTGTACGTTTCTAGAAATGTCATTCAACAATGATACGGACATGTACAGATGCTTGAGCGGGAGTTCTATTTAATGCTTTTCTAAAACATGTCGTTTCTCAAAATTTTCTTCACGATGGCTTTCGTATACTTCAGTACGAAACCCGTACGTTAAACGATGACTTCTGATTATTTTCAAATCAAGGACTCGTACGTTCAATGACGAACTCTTTTTCAAAAAGTTCGAGTCTAAACAAACGAAAAAGATTTCAAAGAATAAACTCGTTTTCAAACAAAATCCTTGAGCACTTTTTCAAGATTGTTCAAAAGATTTCTCAAAATCTCTCAAAATGAGTGCTCAAGATAACTCCCTCAAAACCCTTAAGTAATTTTAAATATGCTATCATTAAGGGGGAGTTCAAAAACAAAAATGTTCCAAATTCATGCAAATCTGTCTTTCTCTCCAAAAAACCTTTTATTAATCTGTTGATATCAAAAATATCACGATATGCTATTTTTGAGGGGGAGAAGACATGATTAAAATGTGATCAAAGATGTTTAAAGATTGTGGCTGAATCTCAGAAGAGCTCGACTCAGTAAGTACCAATGAATTGACGAAGCTTAAAATGTCAGTAATCGAAAAGACTTGTCCTGGACGGGTAATAATTTCAAGCTAGTCTAACTAGTGATGTAAGCGTGTCTCGAATAGGACTTGTCTGAGTAGAATGTACCATATCGAGAGACTTTCTTTGGACTTGACCAGGACGGGTAATAACTTCAAGCTAGTCTAACTAGTGATGTAAGCGTGTCTCGAATCGGTCATGTTCACTGAAAGTGGATCAATTCAAAAAGTGCAAACTCCTCACGCACGTGCAAATTTCTTAAAAATTCATGAGCACATGTGAAGGGGGAGTCCTTCAAAAGAAATGCAAAACTCTCGAAGTGTCAACAATGTGTTTTATTATCATAAACAGTTTGAGAGATTTTCAATAAATGGTTTTCATGGCAATGATAGGATAGTCATGGAGTTATAAGGTGACTAAGGTTAGGAAAAACCGTCCTATGATCCGCCAGAGCCGGAGGGATCTACCCAAGGACAATTCCAATAGAGTAGAATTAGAAGTTCTCAGGTATGATTGAAAAAAGGAGAAAATGAGAAAGGAGAAAGAAGGGGTTGAAGAATTAAAAAGAAAAGTTATGAAAAAGGGTGAAAAGAAATAGCCCTCCAAATGTTCAACCTTAGGGCAGACACCGGGTTCAACTCATATGCTACTGGTTGTTACTAAGGTGACACCGGTATTGAAGACAAAGACGTCATGGACCCAGTGACGCACTGCACTAAACCTTCTTAACCACTCAAGTTCTCTTAAAAGAGCTTGTTTCATTCTCACGGGGAACCGGCATAATCTATCGACCTGTCTCTTAGAGATGGTTGATATTGAAACAGGAGACCTCTCCCTAATCTTCGCATAGGAAACCAAATGTGCACTTATCGAGTCTAGAGCCCCGAGATTCATCAAAAGATCTCATAGGAACACATGATATTTCTACACTCGTTGTTCATCATTAAGGACGCCAGATGTAAACTTTAGAGTCCTACGCAGATCTTAGCAATCTGCCAGAACATTTATGAGAGGATTCACTTTTGTGATTCTCAGTGATTGAATGGAAATTCCTGCCAGGGTCAACATCAAGCAGCCCTGACAGCAGGTCACTTCGGTAATTCTTTATGGGTTACGCTTAGTGTTCGCGGTGGTTTCAAACGGTCTACAGTCGTGGAGTGATCCCCAGCGACTCACCCAGTCATTGAGCTACTTAGTAGGTCTCGTAAGCTCTCTTGAGAGTATCTGACATGGGAACGGCCTTGGTAAGGGTTAGAAGGAGTCTTCACACTATGCTGTTGACGATCTCTAATTCTTATCTGTAAGTACCGGTTGTTTTATTGCTAACTGTTTATATGCAGGGACACTTCATCTCCATGGCGACAGATTCCACATGCTCATACATACATCTGGAAGTTAAAGAAAGCTCCCTCAAAGATCTAAACAACACAAAGTTCAAAGAAAGATTCTACGCCAAAAAGAAGAATCTACAAAGTATAAAGACTAAGGATCAAAGTGAAAGAAAGGGAACTACGTGCATATGAATATCAAAGTCCAAAGATGTATGAGCATGTTGGAATGGCAAACAACCACCACAGATGCAGAAGTGACGAAAGGCAGATAACTCCACATCACTAAGGAACAAAGAACGATGAAAATTCAGTCATCAAAGATCACAAAGCATGAAGGAACAAAGACTAAAGACTATTCTACAACGACACACAAAGTTCAAGACAAAGAACACGGAAGACCTAATCTCATGGAGCATCATTCGAATGACCACCCCTTAGGGGGAGATTGTTAGCATTAAAAATATGTATTATGAAGTGATGGTCATTCTCATATTGTAACTTTGTGTCGCTTGTTAAGATTAGTAATAGTTTAGTCATTAGGCTTTGGACTTGGCAAGCTAATATGTTATGTGCTATGTTTCATAAGCCTTGTTATCTTATCATGTAACCAAGTCCAAGCCCAAGCCCATAGAAAGCCCATAGGGCATCTCATGTATCTTACTATTTAAACACCTCAAAGGCTCATTTGAGGTGTGTGCTTGTGTGTGTATTGTGTGTGTTTTAATAAAAGTTCTCTTCATCTTATTACTCTTTTCATATAATCTAACGCCACACATACTATTCCAAGTCACCATCTTTACTTCATCTAGTGCTTATATTTGTGATAAAGTTGATATATCTAAGGTCTTACACAAACAATCTTCTTAAAACACTTCTTGAAATCTGTTTCTACATATATCTCTTTACAAATCTGTTTTTGATAAAGATAGTTTTAGAATCATGTTATCAGCATAAATAAGATGATATACACATGTAAATCCCATGGGATTTACAAATTACAAATGAATCCCATGGGATTCATGTGGCAATCCCATGGGATTCATCAGGCAATCCTATGGGATTCATTAGACAATCCTATGGGATGCATAGTTTCATACAGAATCCCATGGGATTCATAGTATCATATGTGATAAGAAACACATTTTTTTATAAGTTCGATAAATTACCTTTGCTTGAATCTTTTGGTCAATATGCCACATGCAAAGTTTGTGCTTCGATTTAGTGAAAACGGCTTCAATGGCTCTCTTCATTGCTCCATCTTGATCTGTTACCACCATTGTTGGTTCTTTTTTTAAAGCCGTCATAAATGTTTTTAGAAGCCATGTGTATGATTCAGTGTCTTTATGTAATAGCATTCCCGAACCAAGTGTGACACACTTTCTGTGATTATCGACACCGGTGAATGGTACAAACACCATATTGTACCTAAAAATAACATAATTGTTAATTACATACACAATCTAAAAGGGTGAATCCCATGGGATTTCATCTGTGAATCCCATGGGATTTCATGAGAATCCCATGGGATTTCATAAAGAATCCCATGGGATTTCATAAAGAATCTCTTGTAATTTAAATATAAAACTTACTTGTTACATCTGAATGTTGCATCAAATGATACTATGTCTCCAAACTCCTTATAATTGCATTTTGCAACTTCATCAGCCCAAAACAAAGCCACTAACTCACTCTCTTCTACCTTATACTGAAACGTAAAGTTTGGCACATATATCTTTCTGTTTTCCATTTTATTTATAAGCATTTGTGCGTCACTTTCCCCAATGAACATATTAACATCCCACATTTCATTCTTAAAATCATCAACTGTCCCATGAACATACTTATACCCTCCCTTCATACTCGTTAACAAGTTGTGAGCCCGTGTTGGACCAATCTTGTTCTTTGCAGCTTTAACAACGAACATTTTTTCTGCTTATGTCATTCTTCTTTGCTTTTTTTGTAAAATGTTTTTACTCTTTTGGTAGGAGCATATGGTTGTGTTTTTCAATAAACTTAACTATCTAGTATTTTTGAGAAACAACATCCAATTCTAACCTTATACGAGCTCTACAACCTGTTATATAAAAAAATATTTTAAAAACATGTTATTCAAAAACAAATCCCATGGGATTCAGAAAGAATCCCATGGGATTCAGAAAGAATCTCATAAATATATTAGAGAGCTTTACTACCTGTTACATGCATCATTGTATTTCTTTTTTGTTTGTTACTGTCTTTAGCATCCAAAGTGTCAATATTAATATGTCTTGGAGCTCCTTCTTTATTGCACATGATGTATTTGAGTTGTACCACTCTAGATTGTGTTAATTTTTGTCCTGCTTTTTTAATTTGAAAACCTCCGGCTTCAGCGTAGTTACCATACATTTCTATAGCTTCATCTAGAGTGTTATAGTATTTTCCCTCTTCTGGTATAGGAATTCCTTCTACATGAGGCTCCCAATATTCCGATCCGCCCGGTGTCTCAGTGTATTCATATAAAGTTGGTCTTGGTGATTTCATAGAATCTGTATATAAAAAGCAGAATCTCAAGGGATTAAGAAATCTTCAAACAATGAATCCCATGGGATTCATAATGAATCCACAATGGATTGTATGCACTATGAATCCCATGGGATTTTTATGAAATCCCATGGGAGTTACAATTGTATATCATAATTCCCAATGAATCCCATGGTATTTACTTGTGTATGTCATAATGAATCAACAATGAATCCCATGGGATTCATTGTGAATCCTATGGGATTCATGATGAATAAACAGTGAATCCCATGGTATTTATTGGGAATCACTTTTAGGATTCACTAAAACAAAACCTATGGGATTTTAGACTTCTCATAACATTAAATATTAGAATCCCATAGGATTCATTATGAATCCCATGGGATTTACACAGTTTTAATATCATTAAACAAAAAATTGAGAATTCTAAGGGATTTTTACCATGTATATTTTTATCTTGTTCTAAATCATCTTCTGACGTGTTTATTGCAGAATCCGGCGTGTTTGTTGATGATTCCGAACTGTTAATTGAACATTCCAGCGGTTTTGTTGATGATTCCGATGGAGGTGGTGGTGTTTTGTATGAATTCGTTGGATTCATGATTAATCCGGCGATTTCGGACTGGGTTGATGATACTTCTGATATGTTAATTGAACATTCCGACTGGGTTAATGATGCTTGAGATTTGTTTGATGAAAATTCCAGCGGCGGCGACGGTGTTTTTGATGAACCCGACGGGTTCATGATTAATCCAGCGAACTAGATGATTTTTTCGACGAGATTTTTTATGTCAGATCTATTTTTTGGTTTGGATAAGAGAGAAACTAGAGGTGGTTATGATAGGGAGTAGTTTTTTTTTTTTTTTTTTTTTTTTTTTTTTTTTTTTTTTTTAATTTACTATCTTGCCCTTCTTTGTATTTTTTTTGTTTAATCTAAGCCATTAGATTGAGGGGGAATGGATGGTGGGATTTGATTATATATACTTTAGATGCTAGTTGTTTTTTATAGATCTCACCTCATTGTATTATTAAAATTAGATAATATGCACTTTTTATGCACAAATAATTAAAATTTAGATATATTGTGACATATGCTAAAACACATTTTGTAAAATTTATGTCATAGTCCCGTGCAAGCACGTATAGGAAAAATGGCCTCTAATATATTTATTATTATGAAAAGTCTAGGTCAACAGTAGCTAACATCCGGCGTTCTTATGCAAAGACTAATATTAAAATGATAGACTAACATTAAGAGCATGGGGTACGGTGGTGCCATGGCTGGCGCCATGGCCACCAGCCCAAAAAGTCTGACGGCGCACCACACCGTCCCACGCGCCATCGTGTCTAGCGCCGTCCCATTGGCGCTGCGCCATCGTGTTTTTTTTTGGTTTTTTTTTTTTTTTTTGTTTTCTTTTCTCCCTTTTGATGGGTTTGTTTGTGTTTGTGTTTGTGTTTGTGTTTGTGTTTTTATGTTGTGTTTGTGTTTGTACGCTGTGTTTGTGTGTGGGTTTTCTCTTGTTTGTTTTTGTTTTTTTTTTTTTTTTTGGTTTGCAGGCTGCAGAAAGCTAAAGGAAGAAGAAGATGTAGGTTTTTGTTTTATATATTTTTTACTTTTTTATTTTATACCCTTTTGTTTTAGGTATTTACATTTTAAGTCAATTTGACATTATTTTACATCCCTAGTCCTTAATATGCTTGCAATCTTAGTCCCTAAGGGGTTTTTTTTTTTTTTTTTAATTTTTTATTAGTTAATCTAATGTGTTTTAGTTAATATTGTGTATGTTTTGTTAATATTCTGTATGTTTTATTTAATGTAAAAGAAAAAAAATGGCCGACGGCACCAGAATTTCTGGTGCCAACGGATACCCCTGAAATGTGGTGTCGTGGGATTTCTGGTGCCGTGGAGATTTTTGCTGACGTGGCAGCACTTTTTGTGCCACGGCTTGAAGCCATGGCACGACGATACCCAATGCTCTAAGTATATTTTAATTCAGGTGTCAATATCTTTAGCAAACGATATGTGGTTGTAATATGCATATATGGTCCTTTTAGTTAATGATATGTAGGGTCCTACGTCCTAGTAGCCACTTGAACGAAATTCATTTATACTTTTTTTTTGAAAAGTCAAGGCTATATTAAAAACACCCCAACTATAATAAGAAAGAATATGAAATGCTTTCAAGATAGAAGATAATAATAAGATACAAGAAGGGTTAATAGACAAAGATGTTACTAAACTTTCTAAAAACATGCGTCCAAGGTAACATTTTTTTTTTTTGTAACCATGATTTCTGACCTTTTTGGCCGACTAATCCACGGGGTTTGAACCTACCGTCACACAGACTCAAACCAGTAAAG
The DNA here is from genome assembly GCA_030686995.1 of Artemisia argyi. NCBI lineage: Eukaryota > Viridiplantae > Streptophyta > Magnoliopsida > Asterales > Asteraceae > Artemisia > Artemisia argyi. The sequence continues at coordinate 69,877,973 of CM060676.1, read as the reverse complement.
ACCTCCTTTTTCACGAGGTTGGCATGTCAACTTAAGGTTGTTTGCACCTAGCATTAATTGAACTTGAGACCTAATACGTTTTAGAATGATGGTCACAAGCCCTTTTGCCACTAGGCCACCTTTAAGTGGTTAAAAAAAATCGTTTTATTCCCTTGGGTTATTTAAGTTATGAAACAAGACATTTGAGTCACTAAACTTACAAAAATATACTTACACATCACCAAACTTGAAAAACGAGAAATTTATGTTAATTAAAATATTAAAAAATTTGCGTCAAGTCACTCCGATTAACATTGAAATAATAGAACAATATTCTTCCCATGGTTCTAAAAGGCGCACCATGCCAGCGCCAAGGCATCGCTAAGGCATGAGGTGTGTCCTCCACGTTACGAAATAGACCAAGACGTCGACTCTAGGCGTGGCTTGAGATTGCGCGTTAAGGCGTGAGGCATGGCGAGTTTTTTTTTTATTCAACTCTGATATTTTTTTAAACGAATAATATTACATGTAAAGATAGTTTCTTAAACTTATTCATTATGTACAACGCTTTTTGCAAACTCGGTATATATGATATAAATATATAAATATTTACATATTTTGTACCGCCTTATGTCACACCTTAAAAACGCAAAAGCTTCACCTTAACCGTACCGCTAAAACGTGAGGCATGGTAATGCCGCCATGCCTCACGCTATTTATGACCTTGATTCTTCCTAATAGCTCAATAAACAAGTGAACACAAAATGAAAGTTCATTACCTTAAGCGCATTTTTTTGAAAACTTTAGTTGTCATATTGTTGCACGTATAGTGGTACATAATTGTAAAGTGACGGAATTTTATAATCTACCACTCTAAGCACTTTGTAAATCTTGATTTACCTTCGTTAATCTCACACATTATAGTTTACCACTCTAATCTAACTAGCTAGGCTAATTGTAATAACACCTAGCCACAATGGATGTGATCACTTATCACTTCCTAGATGTTTCCAATTACTCTTTCTTAAAAAGCTAATATACAAAGTTGGTTAGATACTTTGTACAAAAGCTAGTGATTTTGTTTAAACATATTACTCTTTCTTAAAAAGCTAGTTTGAGTACCTACTATATTTTTGCATTTTCATGTATATCAAGCAATAGCATTGTTTGCATAGACAATTTGTAACTATTTGAATCCTTTCATTTCAGATCACTGGTCTAGTTAGCAATATAATACAACTTGAATAAAACATACTCACATGAACAGAGATGGACCCATTTGGGAGCCGGGTGTGGCACGGGTCATACCCGATTTTAAGTTACGAAATGTGCTAGGGGTTATCGATTTCTGCTTTGAAAATTTATATATTACGAGGCATGCAGAACCCGTGCTACGCACAGGCTTCGAATATAATTGTTAATCGCATATTCTTTCTGTGTATTGGTGAGTGTATGGTTAATTATTTTTTAGTATGTTGTATGAAACATTTTGAATTTCTTGTATAAAAATTTAAAAATGATTGATGTTGTTTTGGTTTTGTGGTGTTGTATTTTATAAATGGGCTTTTGATTATTAAGTTGTGATGGTTTTGTTTCTTTTGGCATATTACTTATTTGTATGATTAAAAAAATGGCTTTGTTTCTTTTGGTCTATTACTTACCCCTACAATACTTGTCCATTAGATAGTTTTTGCATGGTAATATGAAACACACTAGGTCTATCTAATTGATCATAGTTTAATGTGCGTTAAATATTTTCTTTATTAAGTTTGTAAGTTAAAGTTTGTGTAATAATGTATATATAATAATGCCACATAAACTGTATAAAAATCGTTACAAACCTTTTTAGTTTCATCTCATTATGTTGTACAACTAATTTCATTAAAAATTAACATTGAAGTCTAACTAATATTAATAAATTTTATCAATAAACTCAATTCTAAATAGCTAAGCAAATGAATATTAATTAACATACTATTAATAATTCTTAAAACCTTTGGACTCCACTATTATATCTTAAACTTAATTTTTTTTTTTAATTTACAAATGGGTTCAAAAATTATATACTTTTTCTTTTATATTCATTATTCAAGTTGCATGCTTACATAAACTAATCACACTAAAAAGTATCATTTAACCATTTAAATATTGTTTTACATACATGCTCGTGCACATTTTCTTAAATCAATCCGCACATGTGAGATACATCAATAGAAAACACACATAAATTACTTGTATATGAAAACGCATTAACATAATACATATATCTATATATATTGCATTAGGTTAAATCATCAATTATTCTTGCAACCTTTTCAGCTTCATCTCAATCCATAACCGACTTTTAATTCTATACTAATTACTAAATATCATGTGATCAATTCCGGCAAGTCTTGCACTTCCATTTCAATGTTGTATATACTTTATATTAAATGCACCGGTTTTGTTTTTCGATAAAAGTTTGAACTTTTGCTTATGCTTAACACTCAATTTTTTTATTTGATATTATAATTTACAAACGGCTTTAAGTCAAAATTATGTATTTTTTTCCTTTCTATTCATTACTCAATGTGATATTTTTAATATGTCGTATTTTGCTATTATGATAAACTAATTTAATGGGCGTAAATATTGCTTTCTCACTAATGATTCTACATATAGAAAAAGAAAATAATTTGCGATGCACGAACCTTTTTCTTTTCAATAATAATTCAATTGCACACGATAAATTCATGCTAATACTTCTCAAAGAGCATTCGAAAGCAACTACTTACATAAATTAATTACGCTAAAAAGTATCATTTAACCATTTAAATGTTGCTTTGCATACGTGCTCATGCACATTTTCTTGAATCAATTTACACATGTGAGCTACATCAATGGAAAACGCACATAAATTACTTGTATGTATGTGTGTGTGTGTGTGTGTGTGTGTGTGTGTGTGTGTATATATATATATATATATATATATATATATATATATATATATATATATATATATATATATATATATATATATATATATATAACAATCATATAAATATGTAAGAAACAAAGAAAATAGTTGGTATCCCAATCTTAGGTTTTATTTATCTGAGCACGTATGATCTTGTGTGATTTTCATGGTACCTGCGTATGATAACTAAATTAAGAAAAAAAGAAGACCAAGTTAATTACAAACATCTAAAAGATGTGTGAATCATCTCCAAAATGTTGCAAAAGAGAATTTACATACCGCTACCAACAATCAAAGATCTAAAAGATGTGTGAATCATTTTTAAATGTACATACTAAATGTGATTTTGGCCGGTTTATATAGGTATGAATTAGGTTAAATCATTAATTATTCTAGCAACCTTTCGCAGCCCTTGCACTTCATCTAACCGACTTTTAATTATATACTAAATGTCATGTGATTAATTCGGGCAACCCTTGCACTTCATCTCCTTTCATAATTGTATAGTTATTATGAGGCTACATTAAATTCCGAGCATTAGCTATCTTTTACTCTATGCAATCTTGATGCCTACACAATAAATTATAGGACTGAATGTTATAGTATGAGAGATTCTTAACTTTTTATTTGACTCTAAAAACTTTTGGTTAACAAAAAATTCCAATCCTACAAGTTACAAATACTGAGAGTCCGGAACGTATGTAGGTTATAATTAAGATTGCTAACACATTAAGATTATCTAATTCTAATAACGTATGATCGCGTATTAGATGGGGAGACAAGCTCCATAAGGTTTTTTGTTTTCTTTTCATGCATGTTGCACAGGCATTTTCGTGTAGCTTTTCATTTTTTTTTTTTTTTTTTTTTTTTTTTTTTTTTTTTTTTAATGAAGGAAGACGTTCTGTCAACGAATCTGATGATCCAGGTTATCGTGTCTTGCAGTGGGCTGCATTGAATAGATATATGAAAGCTTTGTGGTATGTGTAGCTATGACCAGCTTCATTGTATAATGTAGTACGTTTATGTATTACTGGACCAAGCAAAACATTGCAATTGTCAAATTACAGCTATACTATTAGTCATATTCAAGATTTAGGATAGAGCCAATTAACTAAGTGTAACATCCCAATTTTTAAATAAAGTAGTAACGGCTATATCTATTATTTTAGCGGGTTGAATAGAAAAGTCCACTTTGACGGTATGAATAATATAGCAAGTGGGGACTTGATATGTAAACAAGATATGATCTATTTTGCAAGATATTCTACTACAAGGGACTAATTGTGTTCAAGTGAAAAAGTAGTGGAAAAAGACATATATACCCTTTTAGCCTTATCAACATAAGTCGGTTTAGGAGATAAAAATCTCCCTCCCTCCTTGTTTATCCAAACCACGACTCACAAAAAAAAAAGAGAAGCAGAAGAAGGTTTCTTCACCATGAAGAATTCACTAAAAATCATAACCCTTATCAAGATTTAGCAAGGATTAACAAGAATTAATAAGGGTTATCAAGGATTCAATAGTTATGATGAATCAAAGAGCCTCAAAGGTTTTATATATTCATCCCCAATAACAAGTAAGTAGTTGATTATATCTTAAATCATGATTTCAAGTTATGAGATACATGGGGTTATGTTTGCTAAGCTTATTTTGTGATTTAGATGATGAATTCATGGTTTATGATTCAAGGGTTATGCATATGATTGTTAGGGTTCATGGTGGGATTATGTTAATGATCATGTTAGAATGTTTAGGAGGTGTTTATGTTGATTATTTAGTTGAACCAAACACCCCTTTATATGATATATGATGTTAAACAAGTTGCTGAAATTTTCAGCAATGATTAGTCATGTTTGAAAAATCATATAAAATCGATAGTAGCTCGTATTGAATCATGGCCGGACTTTCTGGAAAGCCTAATGAGTATACTTCAGTTCTATGCTTTAAGTTTTGGCATATTTAGTACTTAAATTGGTCTCAAATGCGATTTAGTACAGCAAGGGCTGATCCTAAAATGTGCAGCAAACCAAACTTTAAAAATTCATACCGGATAGACCGTAGCTCTGTTGGGAGCGTGCCATACCTTTTCGGAAAGGGAAAATAGTATACTTTCAAGGAAAATTATCCTCATGACCTGGTTATGTAGTTAAGTCGGTCAAAATGATGTGTTTATAGGCTGCTGCAGAAAAATCAGCAAACACTTAGTTAAGTGTTTTGATAATTACAACATGATAAGATGTTTTTGCATGTCCCGGGTGATTATAGGCTATGATAGCTTATGTTCTCAGCCAATATGATTATAATTCATGTTATGAAACTATAGAACCAAATGACAAGACTTGGTTAGCTTAGCTCGAGTTCGCGAGCATAGTAATTCATGTTTGGCGAGATTTATGCCATAACTAGTTTATGAGTTTATGAATTATAGTTAGTTTATTTGTGCTTAGTTGCACTTATATTTAGACTATCATGTTATATTCATGCCTAGTTGTTACGTGTTAACATTATACGTATGCATCTATCATGATATAGGTGTTCGAGGCATATTCAGAATCATTCATCTTGCATTATACGGCCCAGGTGAGTAACGGATTTTCAGTTAACATGTTTAGTAGATTAAGCGTGTTTAGTATATATATGCCTTGCTATATCTCAAGTACTATGCAAGTTATGTATCATGTTGACCCGTGAGGTCATATTAGTATCATGTTGACCCGTGAGGTCATATTAGTATCATGTTGACCCGTGTGGTCATATTCAGTGTCATGTTGACCCGTGTGGTCATGTTCAGTATCATGTTGACCCGTGTGGTCATAGTTAGTATCATGTCGACCCGTGAGGTCATATTAGTATCATGTTGACCCGTGAGGTCATATTAGTATCAAGTTGACCCGTTGGGTTATATTAAATATCATGTTGACCTTTTTGGTCATATTAAGTATCAAGTTGACCCGTTGGGTTATATTAACTATCATGTTGACCTGTTGGTCAAATTTAGTATCAAGTTGACCCGTTGGGCCATATTTAGTATCATGTTGACATGTTTGGTCATATGAAGCATCAAGTTGACCCAAGTTGACCCGTTTGGTCATATTAAGCACAAGTTGACCCGTTTGGTCGTATTAAGCATCAAGTTGACCTGTTTGGTCATATTAAATGTCATGTTGATCCGTTTGGTCATATTCAACTGTCATGTTGATCTGTTTGTCATATTAATTGTCATGTTGACCTGTTTGGTCATATTCATTATCATGTTGACCTGTTTGGCCATATTCAGTATAAGTAGACCTGATTGGTCTTATCCAGTAGTATGTCGTGGCTCAACCTCGGTATATGCCATAGCGATAGCGATCTCAACATTATACTTACAGTAGTTCAGCTTTATATTATAGTACAGCTGTAGTATATTAAGTTATATCTCATCCTTGTTTTATGTTATAGTACAATTTTAGTAATTAATTCAGTTTTAGTATTATGTCTTAGTTTAACCTTATGACCATATTATTGCTCAGTTTCTATATTCAGCTTGGTCTCAGCTCTAGCTCAGCTTAGTATCATGTTGTAGTCAAGCACAAGTATTTAGCTTAATCTTAATTTATACATGAATGTTAGATGTGTTTAGTAATGTGTGCAAGGTGCTTTATGCACTTTTGGCCTGCGATGCATTATATATGCATGTCATTCTATAAGTATATAGTCAGTTATGTGATCACACATGTGTTCCAGACAATGTTGGGACTTAGACCTCCTTAGTGGAGAATTGAGCCTTAGAATATTAAATGTTCCAAAATCGAAACTCAGACATCCTGTATGGATGATTAACATGTTTATATGGCTCGTCAGCTATGTATTCAGTCAGTTATGCATTCAGTCAGTATGTGCTTATGCACTCAGCCAATATAGTACTATAAGTACTCAGCCAGTATGTGCTTATGCACTCAGCCAGTATAGTACTATAAGTACTCAGCCAGTATGTGCTTATGCACTCAGCCAGTATAGTACTATAAGTACTCAGCCAGTATGTGCTTATGCACTCAGTTATTATATGTTTTACACACTTAGTATGCTTATGTACTCGGTCAGTAACATGGTGTATCATGTATTTAATCAGTTATTGTCGTGCTTATGCACTTGGTCAATATTATGATTCGTGTAGTCAGAATAGTACTATATATACTTATTCAGCATCATGCTTATGTTCAGTTTATGATTTAATACAGTTCCGTTATCTCACTAAGTCTTATAGACTTACCGTTCTCAGTTTATATTTTTGTAGGTATGCAAGATGAGATCATGTACATGCTAAATGGGGCATAATGGGTTAAAATGGTGTAGCTCGCGGGTTAGGTAACGAGCTTCTCATGTCCATCATTTGTTATCAGTTTGGAATGCCCCTAAATCAAGAACCAGCTTCTTTACCAAGTTTAAAAAGTCACTGTTATGTATTTTGCAAGTTTAGTATTTTAAACGGGACGTTTGGAATAAACCCGTATGATGATGAAAATACGCTTCCGCTAGTTTTTATCAATGTATACAGTTTACAGATTTATTAAAAAAAAAAAAAAAAAAAAAAAAAAAAAAAAAAAAAAAAAAAAAAAATCTGGGCGTTTCACTAAGACTTATCACTTTATTTATTTAAGCTGTTTCAATAATCAATTTTCGGCCAGTTTATTTGAAATACTACATTGTGTTTTGAGTTTTGACATCACATAAACTAGCACGCCATTAGCTGTTTTTGGACCGTTCAGTTTCCAATCATTTTTTTCAAACTTGCGCAACCAGAGGTCCGAATTAATTCTAGGAGGAAAGCTCATTTTTGACTTGCTATTTTAATTCAGAAAAGCTAGAAAAAGTGGGCTTTAGGTTTCATTTTTGTGAATTGAAGTGGATTTATGAAATTCATTGAGTTGCTGATACATGGTTTAAAGTGAGTAGTGAGTATGACAGCTGAAAATGCAGCAAACAATGTATTGATATCGAAGAAGACACATCAGTAAACACTAGCACACTACTATACGATTGGTAAGACCCAGGTGTAGTTAGTTGTGGTTAAATGTGTTCAATAATAGAATTCACACAATGAAGAACACAAATTTACATGTTTACTAACAAGATTACACCAGTCTTTCAGTAGCTGGCAACTGCTTTAGTAACTAGAATTGACACAATGAACTAAGTTAACAAAAAGCTATCACACTCATCACCTGAAAAAAGAAAATTTGAACTGAACATAACAAATGGGGATACAAGTCATACAACATGTGACAGAGGTGGCAATTTCAACCCGTTTACTTATGAAATGGGTGGCTTTAGGTTGTTATTATTCTCAAATGGTCAAATAAAGCTTTTAAAAAAATAATAATAATAATAAAAAAAAAAAAAAAAAAAAAAAACAAACAAACAAAAACAAACAAACAAACAAACAAATTGTATTTTTAATGTGTACAACCTTTTAAATAACTCTATTCAGTGACTTAATTTATGAAAAGAACCTACTAGCAAACAACTCCAATGTAGCACATTATGTGTGACTGACCATATGACAGTATAAAAACAGCTATTAAGACCGATACTGTATATAGACGAAAAGGTGCGAAAAAGATAGCAGTGGTTGAAACCAGAACACACCAAAAAAGACAAAATAATAAGATATGAAAAGAAAAAGAATATCAAGTTAAACTTCAAATCAGAATTAGGGATGCATCATGTGTGGTTCTGCATGTTGAACCTGCTTGCTTTATTATTGCAACTTGTACAGTTTTAGGTATGGAAAAATAGATTATTTGATTATTTAGGGGTCAGTTAATCAGTCTTGCATAATCATTTTCGTACTAGCTGCAACATAGATTATCAAAGAGTAGAACAAACTTTTCCACATCTGATCTCACATAGATCTGTGAAAATAATTTCAACATGGAATCCCACATGCATAGGTTAAAGAAAGAAAATGTTGATGGCTAATATACCATAGAGTACATGAATAACTTGTGTTTAGATTAGTATAATGTCTTCAATTTCTCAGTATGGATGTCCTAATAGATAGGGCATTCCCATTTGAGATTTGAAAATTTACATGATTCTTAACGTTTTATTTCATTTTGACTGAAATAATTTTATGTATGTAGGTACGAATTAAGTTTGTTAATACAAACTTATAAATTTACAAACAAGATTACACCAGTCATTTGGTGGCTACTGCTTTAATACACCAAAATTGACACAATGAAGCACTAATCTAGTTTATAACTTAGCACAAATCTTCTTCTGTTAGCAACTGGAGATTACATTTCGTTGCTCAGTTGCCACTGCTTGCACTATTTGATAGGATACATGATAATCTCAATTGAGCTTATTGCTTAACCAAGAGCTTACTAATTTACCAAAGTTATGTTTCCTTACACATATGTATATGTATAGTATGATTATACTGCCATATCCTTATATCTAATATATGTCCTAGGTATCCTTATGATGCTATGGACTTTGTTCACCATCTTTGTCCATTTTGTACAAAAGCGAACCAGACCTGTCATGCCTACTTGCAACACAACCTAACGTTGACGAAGAAGCAAAATCAGTCTTCCAATAAAGAGAGCATAATTATTGAAATTCATTATAAAATGAATAAAATACAGCTAAGCATTCATCACCAAAGATCCCGTTGACTTTAAAATTGACTTTTTATTTTGTTGATGTTTGTATATTATTTTGGCCTTTCCTTCACTAGGTAAGTGTTTTTTTTGCATCTATGTTCCTTGAATTTTAGCGTTTTATAGAAACTCCTTAAGCATGTCTTCACCTAATCACCTTGCTTGTTCTCATCTAACTTGACAACAAGTTCTATGTGTGTACTTAAATAAATAACTAGGATTATGTGCCCATCAGCTGGAGAGAATGACAAATTGTCTTCATCAACATCAGCGCAGCCTTGTTCCCATTTTTCTCATGCAGAAATTCGATCAGCAACCAAAGACTTTGATGATGATTTAGTCATTGGACAGGGAGGATTTGGGGAGGCATATAAAGGGTTTCATTCTACTGCAGAAACTAGTCATGCCATTGCTTCCAAACGGTTGAATTTTGTAACACCCCGCCTTATAGACCACAATATTGTCCGCTTTGCCCGAAGGCTCACGGCTTTGCTTTTGTGGCCCTCATGTGAAGACTTCCCGGCAGGTCACCCAAGCCAGTACTACTCTCACATGAGCACGCTTAACCGTATGGCCGATTAACCGTTCCACCACAAAACGCGTTGTGTCATATAAGGCGAATGTTAACATATATGTCCCAGCATCACTCCAAGTCACAGCCAATGTGGGATTTGCCTGGGGTATTACATTCACCCCCCGTAGGGACTCATCGTCCCCGATGAAGTTTTGCCCCACATCCCGAACGGCTTGGAGTGGCTCTGATACCATCTATAACACCCCGCCTTATAGACCACAATATTGTCCGCTTTGCCCGAAGGCTCACGGCTTTGCTTTTGTGGCCCTCATGTGAAGACTTCCCGGCAGGTCACCCAAGCCAGTACTACTCTCACATGAGCACGCTTAACCGTATAACCGATTAACCGTTTCACCACAAAACGCGTTGTGTCATATAAGGCGAATGTTAACATATATGTCCCAGCATCACTCCAAGTCACAACCAATGTGAGATTTGCCTGGGGTATTACAAATTTTATGTCGAACCAGGGGGAACCCGAATTCAGAGTTGAAATCAAGATGCTTTAGTTGCATTGTCACTTGGTGTATTTGATTGGTTTTTGTGAGTATGAAATTGAGATGCAATTGCATATACATATAAAAGTTATCAATTTAATACTTCTATTGGTTTAATGATTTAATCTAACTTATAGTTGATATTTTCTCAACCACTCTAAAATATATGTTTGGCGGAAAAATCATGCATCTTTCAAATTTCACAATATTCCCCAAGTCCAATAGATTAGAGAACCATATGTGCTGTCGTGCTGATGAAGGTAAACTATAAACACAAATGATCAATCATTTTTTATGGGAACTTTGAAACAAGTTATAGGTGGGCGAACTGCTTTCCTTTAAAGGTAGCAACTGATTGAAATGAACAATTGAGTATGCAAGACATGAAACTTGGAAGGAAAATTGGATGCATTTTGTATTAACCAATTTGCTTACAATAGATGAAGTTCCCAATTTCCAAAACTGATTTCATCCTACCTAAGGAAGTTGCCCAAGGAACGGTTTACCTATAGTTACTGCTGTATCCATTGAGATTGGCATGATTTTGGTGGATCGAGTACAAAAAAATTGTACAAATATGAGCAAAAAAATGAGAAAAAATAATACATATTATGGAGACCTCATTGAATTAGTGTCTTGTCGTCTCAAGGTTAATGGTATGCTTTCATGATCCATACCATCCTCCATGTGCTTCGGAGATCTCACTGACAGAGGTATTGGACCTGTAGTTGAGTTTTTATCAAGAATTGACTATGCTTACAAAATGTTAAAAGCAACATATGTCAAATCATGTTTCACCAGGTGTAATTATGACCCAATTACTTGTGACTAGGTCGATGTGGGTTAAGTTTCCCTAATGGGTCAAACGGGCAAATTTTAAAAAGTACAAAGGTTGGGGCAAATAGGTTGAATACCCAAAAAATCGCCAATATTGTATTGTTTTTTACACATACCTTTCTTAAATCTAGATCATATTGAGAAATTTTAAATGTGTTGCACACTAATTTATTCACAAAAAAAAAATACTGTAATAAAGTTTCGGAAAAAAAGAGTTTACAACCCAACCCCAGCCCATTCCAACTTGTACCAAAGAGTTAACACTTGCCAGCTCTCAACAAGTATTTTTTATCTTTGCTGGTCAATTTTAAAACATTGATCTGGCTAACCAAAAGGGTTAATTTGGTTATGCACAACAGCACATGTACTTTTAAGTGACAGGCAACCAAATTTTACCATATTTATGTTCTCAAAAAGATTCTTGATCTCTGAGGGTGATTTGGAAACAAATCTGGTTCCAAAAGGGGTGTCTATTGGGTTACTCACAAGTACTTGAATGTAAAATGGAATTATGGAAAATCACCATCTTCATTTAACCCTCACTAGACTTTTTTACTGGGGAACTAGAAAACATGAATCTTGTTTTCAAAAGAAACCTAAATGTGTTTCTTTATTTATGTGCGTTCAAATTCAATTTGTGCAAAGTAACTTTATGGTAGGGCCAAGAGACTCCTTAGATCGATTAAAATTTAAAACATCGTCAACACAAAGTAGTAAAACAGCATACCGTCAACCATGTCTTTGGTTTTGTGAAGAAGGAAGGTTCCAGAAAGAATTGTAACAAATCCACATAATTCCGTTATAATCTGAGTAGGATTTTGCCTATCCCAATCCTGTTGACAGAATAAAAACAATTTGCTTATTGCTTAATACCAAAAGCCTTAAAACCTTCACCAGTCATATTAAATACCTAATATTTTTGCATAAAATGGAAACAGATATAGTTGCATTCATGAAGGTGATATCAGTAAAAAAACATAATAGACCAAGCCTACTGTGACTTGTGAGCACAATGTTGTCAAAATAAGTAGCAAATAGCTAAGAGACTTTTAAGTCTAGTTTATATTTGTGTTGTTTTAGTAGAACACATATAATAACCAATGAACCAAAAGGAATAGAAAATGGGGATCTGCAGGATCAAGTATACACAATTTCTAGGGACAACTAAATCTAATCATAATACCAGAAATTTGATAAAGTTAACTAGGTATTCTTGCAACGGTGCTTATTCCCTCAATGACATTGCATAGTACCACATGGACTAAATATATGGAATGTGACCACTAAACATATGGAATGTGACCACGGTTATTTAAATATCACCCTAACGAAAATACAAATAGAAAATGAAGAAATAAATAATAAAATAACTAAAAACCTTTTTTTCCAACAGAATAAATTTAAAAATTCGTCTCTGATATAAAAACTATTTCAGATTGGCAAAGGATTACCTTGAACATGATCACACTTGCCAAGATCGTAAGAGATGTGAACATAACATAGTATATGGGGGAGACAACAGCTGTATTGAAAGTATCAAGTGCCTGCAGTTAGCAAATGTGGTTAGTTTAAGTAATATTTTAACTAAATAAATTTGAACTTCCGAAAAAGTTAAACAATATAAAGAGAGAATGATCAAATAAATTACAAATTGTAGCAAAAGAAATGGGGTTCCATTACCTTGTTTAAGTAATTCATTTGGGTCATTACACAGAGCAAAACAATGAATGTAAAAGCCCATGTCTGGGGATATACTAGCTGATTTGTTCCGGATAAAGTAAGCTTCAAAGCAATACCAATAGCTTTCACACTCATCACCTGAAACAAGAAAATTTGAATTGAACATAATAAATGGGGATACAACACGAGACAGGTGGCAATTTCAACCCATTTACTTATAAAATGGGTTGATTTGGGTAGTTTTTTAGTCTCAAACGAGTCAAATAAAGCATTAAAGGGTCAAACAAATCGAAAGTCGCCAAAGTGTATTTTAATGCATACAACCTTCTCAATCGCTTTATTTGCTGACTTAGATTATTATTGTATTATTACTATAGTTATTCATAAGTGTTTTGTAAAACCGGACAAAAGTACTTTGGGGTCAACCCGATCCGAACAGACAAGTACCAACGAATGCCTCGTTAGGCCTGTTACCCATCTTGCCACCTCAAACACGTGAGGTTGAGCAGCTTGTAAGAATATAGACATAACTAATGGGACATACCGACAAAGAACCTACTAACGAACAAACTCCAATGTAGCACATTATGTGTGTCTGACCATATGAAGGTATATAGTGGTACACGAGTATAAAAACAGCTACCAACACCAATACTGCGTATAGAAGAAAAGCTGCAAAAAAAATAACAGTAGTTGAAACCAGAACACGTCATAAAAAGGCTAAGCTTAAAGAATAAGATTTAAAGAGAAAAAGAATCTTCAGTTAAACATCAATTCATAATTAAGGGATGAATGAATCTGCATTTTAAGCCTAACTACTTGATTATTTGCAACTTGTAGCACCCATGATCCGTTTTTAGTGTACAGATAAATAAATTATGTTTCTATATTTGATTATTTAAGGGTCAAATAATCAGTTTTGGATAATCTATTTCGTACTAGCTGCAACATAGATCATCAAAGAGTAAAACATACCTAATTACCCTGACCTAATCTGAGAGACTTTTACTCTCATCTAGACATATCTCCTTTTTTTCCAAAAGAAGGTACTTGGTCATTTCATGAATAAACTTCTCAAATAATCAGAAATGTGCCACACACACGAATACTGATTATCTGATAATAACAAGTTTAAACAACAAAAGCACATACAAACACCATCGTTAGAAACCTTGCATTATAGCTGATTATCAGCTTCTATTACTCAGAACGCGCATACAAACACCCTTTAAAATAGGTAGTAATGCGATAAGACAAGGTTGTTACCTGGTTCGGTAGCAAGATCCCATACTTCTGTCACTGATTCAATAGCACGTTCCTGAGGCGCATGTAAAACGATTGTTGTGGACCCCACAACACACAGAACACATCCAAGAACTCCAAAAATGTGTAGCTTCTCTCGTAGCATAATATGTGCAAGCACCGCACTGTAATATGGTTTGATGTTTAATTTATTATATCAAAGAGGGAAAATGGATATATAAGCAGAATATAATTTTCGCCATACCTGATAATAATGCTGAGTGCCCCGAGAGGAGTGACCAGAATAGCTGGTGCAAATGCATATGCGGCAAAGTTTGCAATTTCTCCAACAATCACTGTTGAAACATGGATAGTAATATAAGTATATAATTTAAATCTTCTCAGTTACATATATTCTGTCAAATTGTATAACTTAGCATATCAATTATTAAGATAGATTAAATGATTAATAAATAAGAAGACATGCCTACATCATCACCTATAGAGCATGAAGATTTGCAAAATCGCACAATTTAACTGAAAAGATGTAATTTAAATTATAGTGAGAACTCATTTATACAATTGATAGTTTTGCAACTGAAGAACCCATAAAGTTTAATGACTTTTTGTCCGTTCTGCCTTTCTCTGAATGAGAGAGCAGATTCCATAAGTTATCATCTATGTTTGACTATTTGTTCTGGATATGCTTGTTGCTAACAAACTAACTCTTATTCTGAAGGGCAGTTTGATTGTTTTGAGAAAAAAGTAATTTTTGAATTAATGATATGGTATTAATAGGGAGCTAGCAGAATAGCAAACTTGGTAAGCCTAAAGAAACAATACTTAGGATCACGGAAGGAAGAATCTTCGCGAAATTCCAGTCATGTTATTCAGATAACTTTTCTTTCAAGTCAATAAACAACAAAAAGCAAACATACTCACTCGTAATCATGCCTACCCACCATAGAGGCTCGTATAAGTAAGAATATCCACCAACTCCTGAGAAAATAAAAGTAAAAGTTTGTTAGTGAGACTGTTAACATAGTTATCAAAAGCATATACTAAAACACAATGATCACAAAAGCTAACTTGTACGTAAGGGATTGCTAGACAGACATGAACAGCAAAGCAATGTCTTTAGCTGGCTAAGCAAATGTAACAATCTTACACATATAATAATAATTTGTATGTAAAGCCATATACAATTTCCTGTCAAAGAGATTACAACATTAAGCAAACAGATGTGAGGGGAGACGTGTTGTTAACAGAATTTTCGTCCATACGTTAAACAAATTAGCATAATAATCACCTTTGCTCATTGGGTACCAAATAGAACGAGCTTTAAAAGAGTAACACTAAGTTGAATAACCCACTTTGGATACGTTCCAAACGGTCAAAGACTCAAAGGTGCAATGCTAAGTTATATATATGGAGATTGATAGGACTGAAATATTATCTTACTGAAAACTACAACAACACAATATTGGTAGACTTTTGAGAGGCAGTAATCTCTCGGAGGAAGATACTGTCAAAATGACGATGAACTTAAACCTAGATCAATAATCAAGTCAAGCATAATACTAAATTTATCCTAAAGTCTAGTCCCTATCTACAGAGTAGCCACTCAGGGGAGGCCAAGTTGGTATAAAACTTGTCATTATCATCACTTATATGTGGGAGGTCTTAAATTCAAATCCTTCTTGGTGCAAACGACCATGATGGGGCCTTGCCAACCTCCCCGAAGGGAAGAGCTTAACCTAGTTTGAGTCTATGTGGCGGTGGGCTCAAACCCGTGGATTAGTCAACCAAAAGGTTGAAAACCATAGTTACCAAAACAAATAAATAAATTAAAAGTGTAGTCTGTTTACTAACTAATTTTGTATATTGCATGTATAAAAGCTATTGACTCTCTCCATGATCTTTCAAGTTAAAAATTCTGGATTCTGGCGCCAAGTGAACGAAAACTTTTCTCGCCAGATTGTCTTAAAGTGACCATACCCTGCCCCGGCGGGATTGGGTTTGTTGTTGTTGTATCAATTGTTTCATCAAACACCTCACTCTTCTCAAATGCTACATTAGCAGAAACAATTGATAAATGATAACATTAATAGAATCATACAATAGCTTCTACACCTCCAATTATAGCATCGTTTGAGCTTAGAAGTCTCAAATGAATGTTGATTTGAACCTTAATAAACCAACTATTAATTTTGAAGCAATCATAACCTAAATCAACTACCGACTTCAATTCCAACCAAAACAGCCTTCGAAATGTAAACCTACCTCAAATCATAACCAAAAATACACCCGATGCAATCAAAAAATAAAATAAAATAACTCGTCAAAGTTTATCATCATGTCATCTGCAAATCAAAATGAGACCCAATAGCCAACTATATCGTCACTACAAACTCTTTCACTTAACAGCCAAAATATTCTTACGAGATGTTTGCCTTAACTTATTTAATGAGCTTATTGATAATTTCATAAGCTCATAAGCCCATCAAATAAGCTAAAACAAACAGCCCCTTAATGCAAACACTAACCGCAGTTCCTATATTTAGATAACACCCCCAACGATTACCTCATCACTCTCAGATCTCAGTTACCAAAATCGCCACCCACAAAACGCAAACATTTCCAATTAAGGTCCAACATTTTCAATCTCAAGTCAAAACAAGTCCAACAACCACTCAAACAAACACTAACTAACTAAATCACATAACAACAAATTCAACAAATATAAAACTAATTAATAAAAATAAAAATTATATAAAAAAAATAAATAAATAAATAATTCACCTGCTCTAATGCCAGAAGCACCAGCTTTTTTTAAACCTTTTTTCTTAACAATAAAACTAGCACCAATAAACAAACTCGAAGACAATGCCAACACCAATCCCTTTATATTATCACTTGACATCCCTCTGTACGCATCTTTCCAGCTGTGTGACGTCATCAATCAATTTTAATTTATTTAAATCTCAATTTCACACTTCACAATCTCATTCTCCCAATAATGAGATCAAGTGGCTTTGAGTTTGGTGTAGTGTGTGTGTGTGTGTGTTTTAAGTGTGGGGTGTGTATCAGATCGGGAATGATATGAAAAGAAATGAAGATGAGATATTTTTTTAGATTTGATTTTGAAATTTTTGTTTTTTTTATTTATTTGAAAAAAGGTAAAGTGGTGAAAGGAAATGGGGGAATATTGTTGGACTCTCTTGAGTACGTTTTGTGTGTTTCTACTTTTCAGTCTTTTTTTTCCGTCTTTATATCTTGATTTTGACCAGGTAAAATTCGCCACTAATTTGACTGGGCTTGTTTCTTTTTTCTTGTGGATTAAGTGGGTGGACCTCTTTCTGTTAATGAGTCTTAATAGGGAGGAACACTCTTTGTTTCCTCTTCTCATATAGACCATTTAACAGAAAAAGAAACATATTATATGTGTGGTCCTACAACTATTTCCCCATTAAGACTTATTAACAGAAAAAAGAAACACCCCCTGAGCATCCATAATGTTCCAAATTTTTAATGACTTGAATCATTTAATGCATATCATATTTATTAGCTAAAGCTTTTGAGAAAGACTTGATGTTTAGTAAATATTTATGTAAAGCTTTAGAACGGTGGCAGTGGCAGCGGCATGCACCAACGGCATGGCCATACCGCCCGTGAACACTGCCGCCACCTCGGCGGTATGGACAACGGCAATCTTTGCCTACGCGGTTTGGTGTTTTCGAAATTAAAAACTAGCTGTTGGGAGTTATTTTGGAACGTTGGGAGAGCAAAAAAAAAAAAAAAAAAAAAAAAAAAAAAAAAAAAAATCCCTATATATATTATACACTTCCATTTTCATTTTCATACTTTCAAACACATACATTTATAAACACAAACATTTTTATCATGGATGGTGGCAAATCAAGAGGTGCTTCATCACAAAAAGGTCGTGGACGTGGCTATCGTCCTCGTGTTCGTCCGCAAGCTCCACCACCGATGTATCCACAATACCCTCAATCGGGCTATTATCCCCAACCTCCACCACCGATGCATCAACAATACCCTCAATCGTTTAATTATCCCCAACCTCCACCACCGATGAATCCAAGCGAATATAGCATATCAATTACGAGTGACTTCAACCCGTTTGGTGACTACCGTGAAGGTCCTTCGCGTCGTGAACCAAGTGTGGAACGCGAACTACCTATATATGGTGAAGACGATGATGATGATGTTGAGATTGTTCCCGAAACGCAACAACAAACTCAAATTGGTATATATATATATATGTTTATATACGTAATTTTTTTTATACGTTATAATTTTTTTTATACGTTATATATTTTTTTTTAAGATGAAGATGTTCAAGTGGGTAAAGGGAAAACTAAAGCTAAAAAGACTTGGACGTCGATCGAAGAGGTTGCTTTGGCTAAAGCATGGATTCATATCTCAACATGTAGAAAAGTCGGGAACGAACAAGGTAGAGATAAGTTTTGGGAAAGAATTTTGGAGCATTTCAAGGTCACCATTAAAGATACTAAGCGAACTCATCATAGCTTGAACACAAAGTGAAAAAATATTAATCACGCAATGGGTGTCTTTAACGGGCTATACATCCAACAAGTAATTTTTAAACTATATACTTGTGTTAATTTATATACTTGTGTAAATTTATATACTTGTGTTATTGTAGAATCGCATTCGTGAGAGTGGGTGTGACGATGTCAACGTCCTGCAAAATGCCATGTCCTATTATGATAAGAGAAATAAGGGCACTTCTTTTAATCATATTAAAGCGTGGAAGGTTGTTAAGGAAGAACCGAAATGGTTGGAACAACCATGTTTTGAAAAATTATCTTCGACATCTCATTCCGACAAATGAAGAAAGTCGTCGGAATCTAGCTACTATGGGTCCGGAAGCAATGACAATGTTGATCCTGTTATTCCGGATCTAAATGACGTACAACTCCTGTATCAAAAAGAAAAGGGAAAAAGACCGCTACCGAGTCGTCAACAAAGAATAGTGCTGCTGAGTTTATTGGGAACTATACGGCAAAGAAAGCACTAGCGTTGGATGAGGCGATGGCAGAAAAACGTGCAAAGGATCAATTGTCCAAACAGTTGCTGACGACACAAATCGAAAATGCTAACAAAAAGGTTATGATTCGGGCAATGAAATTCTATAACGAGCCGCACGAACACATAACCAATACGGTTATGCGAGAATTCGCTATTGCCAAAAAACGTACGTGCGCGGAGAAATATGGATGACCTACCGATTTTTAGATATATTTATGTATTTTTTTTCCAAGTGTTATGTAATGTTATTTTAATCATTAATGAAATATTTATGTTTTTATTAAATTGTTTAATTTAATTTATGAAAATAAAAAATAAAAAAATAAAATTAGTTGGGAGGTATGAAAAAGGCATGGTTGCCACTAAAAAGGGGTTGAGAGGTATGAAAAAAGTATGAATGAGGTGGAATGATATTATTGGTGGATTTGAGAGGTATGGATGATTTCGGAAGCATGACTGCCACCCTCCTTATAAAGCTATTGATGCAATGGCAAAAATACGTTTGAAAAGCTTTTTGGAACAAGGAAAAACTTTTGCCTATTTGACCCATTGCGGGTGCTCAGGGAGCTACTATACAAACACTCACTAGTAGAAACCTTCGCTACCAGGGAGGGTATACCTTTTTTTTTTTTTTTTTTTTTTTTTTTTTCCACTTACCATCATCTCATGTTTTTGTCGTCCTTTGTCACACATATATATATATATATATATATATATATATATATATATATATATATATATATATATATATATATATATATATATAACTTTGTTAAAAAAATTTTGTATGTTAACTTTTTTTTTTGTATAATACTCAACTTTGTATTGTTAACTTTTGTTTGTTGTCTTTTATCTGAGTAAATGTCACGGGTTCAAAGAGTGAAGCACGTTTTTGTGTTTTCTTTGTGAAACACATTTTTAGTGTTTTCAATATACACTTTTTTGAGGTTATATAGCAGTTTGAAAGTGATTGCCATTCACAAAGTTTCAAAACTAAAATTCACAAAACAAAAACAAGCAAATAGCTACAATTTGGCAGTTTCAATACGGGTTTTATAAAAGTTTCAAAACTAGCATTCATAAAACAAAAAAAAAAATAGCTAGAAGATTAATTGCGGCTATTACGGGTTTATAAAAGTTTCAAAACTAGCATTCACAAAACAAAAACAAATAGCTAGAAGGTTAAGTGCGGCTATTACGGGTTTATAAAAGTTTACGATGAATTCATCACCGTTTTACACGAACGAGGTATAATTTTTTTGGCGACCGCGCTCAAATAGGTCTTCGAAGGACATATGTAATATTATGAGATATGATGGTTAAATAGGTGCGCTTTAGGCGTATCAGTAGGTTGAGAGAGGCCACATGTCTGTGTTTTTTGATTTCGTTGAGGAGCCTGTTGAGATTATGGACCGAGAGGTCAAGAGTATGAAGTGTGGTAAGATTGCATTGGTGAAGGTACGATGGAATTTCAAGCGTGGTCCTGAGTTTAATTGGGAGCGTGAGGATCAGATGAGATCTAAGTACCCTAAGTTGTTTGTTGAGGAGAGTGATGAGACGAGCTGTTAAATCTCGGGGCGTGATTTCCCTAAGTGGGGGATGATGTAACAACCGTGGTTTTAACATGTTAGTTAGACTAACAGTCTCGATTTATTTAACTTTGTTTGGTGTGCATTAGGTGATTATATGGTGTATATGTGTGATTAATAAGTATGGTGACACTAAATCCCTTTTTGTGTGAGATTAAATTTTATGATTTGGAGAGTATCAATTTTGGGTAAGTTCATTTTGATCGCCTTTGTGGTGTAGAAATGACTTGTGTAGTTTTGGTGTTTTTGTGTAACGAGTCTTCGTTCAAGTTTTTGAGTGTTAGCAAGTTACGAGGAGTTTGTTTTTATGTGTTATACTTTTAAAGGGTGTGAAAATCTATTTTTGGAAACTTTGTTTTGAAAATGATAAATTTTTTTTCCGAGTCGTCGTAAAAACGAAGGTTTATCGCGTAAGACGTTAAGATTCATTATGGGTACTTATAAAATATCAAAAGTATGAGGTTTTAAATGTAATAATTTAATTTAATAAAAATAAAATAAAAAATATATTAATATAGGGGTGGGCGGCCGGTTAGGGGTCAAAGGGGGGAAAAAGGAAAGTAATTTGATACCAAATACAATTTTAAGCCTTAAGGGTTATCCTTTATTAATATAAATACAAACCAAAAACCCTCAACACTTTTTTTTTAGTAACTGGTCGACCACATGGAGGAGGGAGAAGAGAAAAAAAAAATAGGGTTTATTTTCTTGAAGCAATAAAAAAAATTATGGTTTATTTTCTTGAAGCAATAATTAAAGATCAAGGTAAAATTCTTAAAACACGTGTTCAATTGATTAATTATTATACTAATTCATGTAATATTAAGTATGATGGATCTAGGGTTTGTAAACTTCTATAAATTAATGATGTTAAACATGTTATGATCATTAGTTAATAATAGTATGATGATTAGTGAAGGAGATTTGGTTATAAAACATGTTAATCAGTGAGTTAGTTTTGGACAGCATAGTAGGCCTGTAAAGATACGAAGATATTTAATAGATGGAGATGAGTTATGTTGATATAAATAATGCTTAAAAACATTATTAATATTTTTTAATAACTCTACGTTTTGATAATCACAAAATGTAAACTAAATTAAATCAAAGATTATGATGTAAACAAGCATTTAGTGGTAAATATTTATTTCTACAACTAAATCACTTAAGGTATGTATAAACAAAGTGTCTAATGCATTACATGATCAAAGAAGCATTTTCTTAAACACAAGACATTTTATAAAATGACATAAACATTTTATATATTTTAGAAAATCATTTTTGGTATTAAATAAAATTGTTTAGTTAAACCATAAATATATGATTTCAAATTTTCAACCAAAAAGGGCAAATTTTCTCCAGAAAAG
Organism: Artemisia argyi; assembly: GCA_030686995.1. NCBI lineage: Eukaryota > Viridiplantae > Streptophyta > Magnoliopsida > Asterales > Asteraceae > Artemisia > Artemisia argyi. The sequence continues at coordinate 69,855,526 of CM060676.1, read as the reverse complement.
GACAAAAATACCCAACGGATATAGTGGGCGGCCCCCTTAATTATTAAGGGGACCGGCCACGCTCCTGCACAATATTTTTGTCCCTATAAATACTAGACTTTCTCTGAATTTTACCCACCTTTTGCACTCCAAAATTTCTGATCTAAATCTCTCTTTCTTTCCTTTCAAACCCTTTGATCATATAATCATAAGTCTTTGTTTCAAGTGATCCAAAGCTTCATCCACACAAGTGCAAAAGAAGAACACTCCTTCAACATCTATACAAAGTAGTAGTGTTGTGTTTAGTTAGTATCATCTTGTAGTAGTGCTAGATTATTTGTAAAGTGTTGTGTGCTTAAGTAGATTGTAAATATTAGTTGTGTTGGAAAGAAGTATTGTAGAAGTTGTGAATAAGTTGTGCAAAGAAAAAGGTGTGAAGAAGACGTGAAGAAGTTGTGAAGCTATCGTGAAGAAGTTGTGAAGTTGTGAAGAAGTCATGAGATTAGTTCTAGCTAGGATTAGAACTCGACATTTAGCTTAGTGTCGTTAATCGGTGTAAGCCAAGGTGTGTAAGGTTTCTCCACCAAAAGGAGTTTGTTGACATAGTGAAGAAAACCCTCGAGTGTGGTACTCGGGGAGTGGAGTAGGGCAAGGAAGGTGTCCTTGTAGCCGAACCACTATAAATTCGCGTGTTGTGGTTTGATCTTTCCATCTCTATCTTTCATTTCATTTCATTACATTATTTACACTATTAGATTATACTTGTTTATATTTGCTCATATTTGTTAACAATTGAATTCACATAAGATCGAATCAAAGTTTTAATAAGCAACAAAAGTTTTTCGAAAATAAACACAAAAAGACGTAAAACTATTCAACCCCCTTCTAGTTTTCCACAATTGGTATCTGATGAGGCAAAAAATGATCCGTTTTTTGGGGGTCATTTAAGCCCTGAATTGAATTTATTTGATCAAATATTGCCCTAAATCGTTCCTTTTGTGATTTTAGGTACTTTTGGAGTGAATTCTGAAAAAGGAAGCATTTTGGACGTTTTTGGAGCATAAAAGTGAAGAAAACGGCAAAGTCTTAATTTTCCTTGCTGGGAACAGTACCTGACGGCGTCACCAAGCTCTACATGACGGCGTCAAGAGCATTACAAGAGGTGAAGTGGATAGAGTCCGTGACGGTCCAGAGAGTTTTACACTAAGGGTCATGACGGCGTCACCATAGGCCGTCATGGTCCCATTACACATGACGGCCAGAGGAAAATTGCTCTTGACGGCGTCAGATCTGGATCTAGGCAATCCGATATTATTATGGGTGGCGAGTTGACGGCGTCAGATTTCTCTTCTTGACGCCGTCACGTTGGAAAATCTATATATAATTTTGTAATTTTCATTCATTAGAGAGGACAATTAGAGGGATAACTTGGAGAAACCCTAGCACGATTTTATCAGTCTTTTCAAGGGTTTTTACCCTTTGAAACCTTTCATGTTCAATTAAGATAAGTATCCTTTCAATTCATTCAATATGTCTATGTGTTGTTTGAATATATCTTACGCTTGTCTTGATTTTAACATGCTAGGCTAGATCTCTTGTGTGTTTGCTTAGATGCAGTGAAACCTAGATGTTGATTATGGCTTGATTGCTTGTTTATAGTTGTTATGGATGAATGATTTCGATGTTAGGCTTAAGAAAACTGGCAGACTTCCGTAGGGTAACTTGCTTGAACGTCTTAAGAAACATGAACCAATGCGTACTAGGTTTTTATGGTTGTATTTAATGCATGAGCGAATTCTAGTGATCCCATGTTAGGAGCTTCTTGCAGGCTCGACATAGGAGTGAAGTAGGAGCTTATAGAGTTGGGGAAGTACGTACGCCACCCCACGATTGGTATTAAGGAATATAACCCGTCATCCACGCAATTGTAACAAACTATCAACCTGTAAAAGATATCTAGGAAGTAATGAAATCTAAGTAAACACAATTTTCTCATTTATTGTTCACACCACTAGTTTAATTAGCTTTATTTACATTTTTGTTATTTTATTTTGATTGCATCTTTAGTTATTGGGTTAGTTGATTAGCAACTAATTCCGCCCACTCTTCTAAAACCTGAGATTTTAATTGCTTTTATAAAAATATAAAAATACAAAAAGAATCATCCCTCACCTCTAGACTTAATTTTTAGGCTTTCTAATCCTAGCGACACTATTCCTGAGTTGAACGATCAATCCCCCAGTACTTGTCACTATATTATACTACAACGATCAGGTACACTGCCTGGTGGGGGTTGTAAGCTTCTCGAGATCCCTTGAGAGGTAAAGCCTGGTGCAATTCCCACACATCAAGTTTTTGGCGCCGCAGCCCGGGGAATAGTTATTGTCTAGGTTAGGATTTCTTTTAATTAGGTCTACTTGCTAGATTCCTTTCTAGTAAGATTTTATTTTTATTTTTAGGTTTTCGTTAGTCTATCTATTTCTTCGTGTCTTTGTTCGTAACCTTTACCATTCGACATCATGGAAGGTGGTAACATCTTTGAACCCATCAACCCACCACAACAAAACCATCAACAAAACCCACCACTAGCAAACCAACCTCTTAGGACCTGAACCCTAGGAGAGTATTCCCAACCTAGCCACCAAGGCTATCGAAACAATATTGAGGTCACCCAAGGAGCCAATGTGTCCCCCTTGCGATCCGACACCATCCGGTTGGTGCAAAGCGGATGTGCATTCCATGGACTTCGTTCCGAAGATCCTAACCAACATCTCAAGGACTTCCTTAAAATCGTAGATTCTATAGACCTTGATGTTACAACTAGAGAGTCGACCCAATTACGCCTATTCCAATTCTCTCTATGTGATCAAGCTAGTCAATGGCTTGAACGTTTACCCGCGGGATCCATCACCTCATGGGATGATCTCACCACTTGTTTCCTTGCTCAATTTTTCCCACCGGGAAGAACTACCAAACTTAGAAATTATATCTTGATGTTCCAACAACGTCAAGGTGAAACTCTATATGAAGCATGGACTCGTTTCAAGGACTTACTCCAAAAAGTCCCTCATCATGGCATAGATCTTTGGCTCCAAGTCCAAATCTTCTATGACCATATCGATCTCTCCACAAGGCGAACCATTGACCAATCGGCCGGTGGTAAGCTACCTGATCTAAGTGCGGAAGAATCATGGGAACTCATAGAAGATCTTGCTCTCTATGACAACGAAAGTTGGAATGATCCTCGTGATTTGAACAAAACGGTCAAGGCAATATCTTTGCCTTCAAACAATTCTAGCACTCCCGACCGTAGGATCATGGAACTTGAGGACCAAGTCAAGTTTCTCATGAAATCTTACGAAGCTCCTAAACCTTCAAGCCAAGTGAACAAAATCACTTCTTCATGCGAATTATGTAGTGGTCCCCATGACACTCGTGATTGCGTGGAACTCCCCGGAACAGCTTTTGCGGACTACGCATCTTCGCATACCGACGAAGCGGGAGATAAGTGGTACACTTTCAAACCCGAGCCAAACCCTTACGGTGATTCCTACAACCCTTCTTGGAAAAATCACCCGAACCTTAGGTGGAAACAAAACCAAAACAATTCTTCCAATCCGCCTAATCGTTACCAACCAAACGGTCCACCCTCCAACCGTACTTTCAACAACAATCCTTCTAATAACTATGGTAGTACCAACAATCTTGAAGGATTGATATCCAAGTTTATGGCATCTGAAGAAGCTCGCATATCTAAGTTTGAAGCCGATTTCAAACAAAAGCAAAGCGAGATGACCACCAAAATCGACACATTGTTGAAAGTTCTCAATGACCGAGAAATGGGAGCACTCCCAAGCGACACGGTCAAGAACCCGAAACTAAACGTTAATTCCATATTATCAGTTTCGTTACCCACTTCTTGTCCGCAATACTACTCGGTTAAATCAACGAGCACGTGTTTCAAGCAAAACCAAATTCTTCAAAAGGACCAATTGAATGAAACACCCAATATCAAACCGGTCAAAGGCATAGTTGAGACACCTCCCACACAAGACCTTGACGATGAATTCAAGGAGCTCCACCTTGAACGCCCCGTTATTGATGTCTTAGCCTGTGCTCCCTACTATAGTGCCCTCCTAGAAAAATATGAGAAATTTAAACTAGGTAAAAATGTGACCGCCTTCGTTCAAAACAAGTTGCCTAAAAAGCTTGATGATCCGGGTATATTTGTTTTGCCTTGTAAGATAGGAAGATATGAAGCTTTCGGCACACTAGCCGATTTAGGATCAAGCCTCAACTTGATTCCCTTATCCCTTTTCACCACTCTCAAGCTAGGAAAGTTAGAGGAGACGGAGGTATTAATTGGTCTAGCGGATGGGAGTATTGCCCACCCGGTTGGGATGATCAAGGATGTAGTTGTTCACGTAGGGAAGTTAACTATTTTAGCGGATTTTCACGCCCTAGATATGGTTAGTGATACTACATGCCCATTATTAGTAGGAAGAGGATTTTTAGCAACCGTTAGCGCCATGATAGATTGTAAGGAGTCTAAGATAGCGGTAGGTGAGGGCGATACTTGGTCGGTATATGATGTTAAGAAACATAGCTACGATTGTGAGGACGAACCGACACCACATAGGGTAGAGATGAAAAGGAGACCATCTAGATATGGACCTTGGATAGAAAGAAACTTTATAGGACCTCAACGCCCATTCTATCTAGAAAAAGATTTCATCGATAAAACACATTCGGTGGAAAAACTTATAGCTAGAGATGAAGAGCTAGACCCTTTTGAGGACCCCCTAGTCTTTAGGAAAATGATTGAGTTCTTAAGCGTAATGCCTATTAACATGGAGATGAACAAGTGGAAGAGAGAGGGGGATAAGTGTAAATGGAGGTGGGACAAGCCACCTAAGGAAGGTGACGGATCATGGCATATGAAGATGATTTTGTATGATCCGGATGGAGAAAAGTTTGAAAGGTCATACCGTACTAAGAAAACCGATAGGAAATTGAAGTCTAAGTTTGATCCCAAGGATGTCCTCAATGAGGAACTCACCCATGTCACGTAATTACCCATGACCTTGAGTCTAGCTACAAGACTCGCAAATAAAGAAAAGCGCCTCTTGGGAGGCAACCCATGCTTTGTGTGTGATTTTTATTTGTTTGATTGTTATTTGTTTCCGTATGCATGCTTCATTTTTATTGTTGGTAGATCATGTTTCAAAACTAAATGGTGAAAATACTTTATTTTGTCGTTTGACTTAGTCTTAATTTCATACAAACGTATTTCGCAAAAGATAAGTGTAAGGGGAAACCCCAAATATGTTTTTAAGAAACAAAATTGATCATGATTCTCCACAATATTAAATGGACATGTATATTCGTATTTGTTAGAGTCAAATGCTTGTATCGAGTCATAATGATATTTTGCAGGATTTTCCAGGAAGTAGGACATAAGTTTTCTTGAAATTTTCCAAAAACTTAACGTAAGGATTTCTGCAGATCACTTCTGACGGCCTTAGGAATTAATTCCTGACGACGTCATGTGTAAAATTCTGGAAATTTTGCTGGTTTTGTTTTTCTAACGGAGTCTTAAAGTTTTTGTTAATTCTTTAGTTTTATAAACTCCAGGAAATCTGCAAACATTCATTCCACAAGCATTATATCTTACTTTGTTTTCTAGGATTTATTAATATATATAGATTGCCGCCGATTTTACACGAGGTTGCCTTGCTTGTTTTCTCAGGTTTAACAGGTTATGTATGACAAGAAGATGATTTATATTCTGGAAGGGAAGGTTTGATTGTTCATTTTCTTGGAGGAAGATCTAACCTTGTTACCACACTATCCACACCGAACGAATCAGGGTAGTATTTGATTTCATTCTTTTACCTATTTTACTTTTACATTCTTTAATTGAACATTGGGGACAATGTTCATCCTAAGTGTAAGGGGAGGGTAAATGATGATACCTTATAGGATACACTTGCACTTGAGTTTGTTTGTTTGATGGTAGGTGTGTAATAAAACTATGAGAAATACTTGTTAGTGTAATTTTAGCGCCAAATTTAAATTTTTTTACAACATTTAGGAGTGAAACTTTAGCCATAGCAAGCGTCTCATGGATAGGAGTCGTATGACTAGCACAAAACCGTACCATTCAGAAAAATTTTCCACCCAAATATGTGAGGTTCGCCTTTAGATTTGATAGGAAAAACATTTACTATTAGTGCTTATGAGAGTACCGGTAGCATTTAGATTCTAGAACTTGCGTTAGTGATGCATCCCGAGACCGCTAGTGAGACTACATTCGTGCGGTAGGGATTTACTACATGATAAGAGGCATTAGGATCACCCTTGTGTTAAACCCGTATCATAATTACTTGACCATTTAAGTCATATTACTTGGCTAGTTAAGTCAATTAATTTTTCCCACACCTTAGCGTTGTACTCATTTTTAGTACACGAAACCCCTAGTACACCCCTCCGAGCCTATCTTTTCGTTTCTAACTTTAAGCATCTTACTTAAAGGAAGGATTTGTTACAACCCACTTAAATGTACACCCAAATTGCCTTAGCCTTCCGTGTATGCACTAATCTTTAGTGCATTATTGTTATTTGTTTAAACCCTTAGTTAATTATCTAATTGATTACATGGTTGCTAAGTCGAGTCATATCTTGTACATATTGTTTTGGGACGATTGAGACTCATGGGTAAAATACTTGTGTTATGGAGTAATGGGGAAGAACATCATTTATTACCCCCATATGTGCGTTTATCTTAAAAAGTACTCCAAGTGTTTTGATTATCTTAATTCGATTCATTAGAGTAGTTTATTGTAAAGTATGTAAAAATTCAAGTGTAAGGGGAATTGTCATTCCCTATGATGTATTATTTTGGATGGTAGGGTAAGAGTGTATGCAAAAAAAATAAATAAATAAATAAAAAAAATAAAAAAATCGAAAAAAAAATTTAAGAAAAAGAAAAAAAAATATATAGAAAAAAGAAAAGAGAGAAAAAACATACTGACTACCATCCTGTTTCATTCTATGTTTGTTTTTTGTTTTTGTTATTTTTGATTTATTAGCTTAAGTCGAGTCTAGTCTTGGCTTAGCAACGCCATACTGTACATGTAATTAACCAAGATGATTAACTCGCCACCAGTAAAGATTGACTTTATCCAACAAAACCGTGTATTCCATATCCCTACACCTAACATTATAACCCTTTGAAAGACCTCTTTGATAGTTTATCCTTGGTGCTTACACCATGTGGTGGAGGTTTGATCCTTTCCCAAGCCTATGATAATCTATTTTGCTATGACATGTAGTGAGAGATGTTTTCCATTTCCATATTAGGATATATACTTTATTACACCCGAGAGATGTGAGTATCTAAACACGATTTGTGAGGTGCTAGTATATGACCTCCATGCTTGTGTTTGGTCTTTAGTGGAACGATTATTTGTTGTAATTACTTTTATATTAGTGTTAAATAACCCCTAACTTGTATTTTGACTAGAATAAAAGCGCATTTGCTTGAGGACAAGCAAATCTCAAGTGTAAGGGTATATGATGAGGCGAAAAATGATCCGTTTTTAGGGGGTCATTTAAGCCCGGAATTGAATTTATTTGATCAAATATTGCCCTAAATCATTCCTTTTGTGATTTTAGGTACTTTTGGAGTGAATTCTGGAAAAAGAAGCATTTTGGACGTTTTTGGAGCATAAAAGTGAAGAAAACGGCAAAGTCTTAATTTTCCTTGCCGGGAACAGTACCTAATGGCGTCACCAAGCTCTACATGACGGCGTCAAGAGTATTACAAGAGGTGAAGTGGATAGAGTCCGTGACGGTCCAGAGAGTTTTACACTAAGGGTCATGACGGCGTCACCATAGGCTGTCATGGCCCCATTACACATGACGGCCAGAGGAAAATTGCTCTTGACGGCGTCAGATCTGGATCTAGGCAATCCGATATTATTATGGGCGGCGAGTTGACGGCATCAGATTTCTCTTCTTGACGCCATCACGCTGGAAAATCTATATATAATTTTGTAATTTTCATTCATTAGAGAGGACAATTAGAGGGATAACTTGGAGAAACCCTAGCACGATTTTATCAGTCTTTTCAAGGGTTTTTACCCTTTGAATCCTTTCATGTTCAATTAAGATAAGTATCATTTCAATTCATTCAATATGTCTATGTGTTGTTTGAATATATCTTACGCTTGTCTTGATTTTAACATGCTAGGCTAGATCTCTTGTGTGTTTGCTTAGATGTAGTGAAACCTAGATGTTGATTATGGGTTGATTTCTTGTTTATAGTTGTTACGGATGAATGATTTCGATGTTAGGCTTAAGAAAACTGGCAGACTTCCATAGGGTAACTTGCTTGAACGTCTTAAGAAACATGAACCAATGCGTACTAGGTTTTTATGGTTGTATTTAATGCATGAGCGAATTTTAGTGATCCCATGTTAGGAGCTTTTTTCAGGCTCGACATAGGAGTGAAGTAGGAGCTTATAGAGTTGGGGAAGTACGTACGCCACCCCACGATTGGTATTAAGGAATATAACCCGTCATCCACACAATTGTAACAAACTATCAACCTGTAAAAGATATCTAAGGAGTAATGAAATCTAAGTAAACACAATTTTCTCATTTATTGTTCACACCACTAGTTTAATTAGCTTTATTTACATTTTTGTTATTTTATTTTGATTGCATCTTTAGTTATTGGGTTAGTTGATTAGCAACTAATTCCGCCCACTCTTCCAAAACCCGAGATTTTAATTGCTTTTATAAAAATATAAAAATACAAACAGAATCATCCCTCACCTCTAGACTTAATTTTTAGGCTTTCTAATCCTAGCGACAATATTCCTGAGTTGAACGATCAATCCCTCGGTACTTGTCACTATACTATACTACAACGATCAGGTACACTGCCTGGTGGGGGTTGTAAGCTTCTCGAGATCCCTTGAGAGGTAAAGCCTGGTGCAATTCCCACACATCATTATCAGGAGCCACGTCAAGCAAGATCTTTAAAATATATTGTATTTTAAAACTTGTAACGATCTATGGAATCTGAAAAATATTTAGAAGGGCAATCTATGCAAAGACCACCACTATTTGAAAGTGATGGATTTTTATATTGGAAAAATCGATTCGAAACTTATGTGAAATCAAAAGATCTAGATCTTTGGCATGTTATTACTAATGGTGATTTTTTACCTATTCAAAATAATCCCGAAACAAAGAAAGATGAAATCGTACCTTTTGAAAAACAAAACGATGATTTAAAAAGAAAACTTGCTAAAAATAATGAAGCAAAAATGGTTATTTACAATGCGTTACCACATAAAGAATACGAAAGGATCTTTATGTGTGAAACCGCAAAAGAAATTTGGAACTCTTTACTAATAACTCACCAAGGCAATAGTCAAGTCAAAGATAACAAAATAGATCTACTTGTTCAACAATATGAGCAATTTACGATTCCGGAAGAGGAATCAATTGATAATGCTTTTGCTAGGTTTAACACTATCATCATAAGTTTAAAAGCACTTGATGAGAATTTTTCTAGTAAGAATTTTGTTAGGAAATTTCTTAGGGCTCTTCATCCAAAATGGCGAGCTAAAGTGACTGCTATTGAAGAATCAAAGAATTTGTCAATTTTACAACTTGATGAATTAATTGGGAACCTGAAAGTCTACGAAGTAATAATAAAGAAGGACTCCGAAATGGTCAAAGGAAAACGAGAGAAAAGCAAGTCAATCGCCTTGAAAGCTAGAAAGGAATCTAGTGACGAAGATAGCTCATCTTCCGAAAGTGATGACGAAGAATATGCCATGGCCGTAAGAGACTTCAAGAAATTCTTCAAAAGGCGAGGAAGATTCGTTAGACAACCACATGATGAAAGGAAATCATCTCAAAAGAATAAAGTTTGTAGAACCATAGAGAGGGGGGGGTGAATACGGTTTCTTTGACTTTTTAGATTTTTAAAAAACTTTAAGCCAAAGAGAATACCAAGTGGTTGTACAATAATCCAACAACCACTAACACAACCAAAGTATATAAAGCAACTAAGAACACAACGATATATACTGGTTCGGGATGGGGGGTTTATACCATCCGTACGTCCAGTTGCGAATCCGCGACTCTGATACTATTCACTAGTATAATCCTTTTGGTGGACTACAAACCGTTACAATTCACTCCACCAATATTCACCAATATCGATGCTCACAAAGAAGGAGTTACTCCCCAACGGTATTCCGCCCTCGAAAATCACCCAAAAGAATCTCGCGATTCGACTTCACCTAAGGGTCACCAAGACTTCCCACCGGAAGTATCAAACCCCAACTAGATCCCCAATGATCTAGGCTTGGTCACCAAGATACAAGACTTCCCTTACAAACAATTGAATGAATATAAGTTTCTTTGAACCAAGCCCTAACCTAACCTAGTGACTTGATTCTAATAGAAAGGGTATAGATAAGAAGACCTCGACACAATCACAAGAGTGGATTAGGTTCTTGTGATTCTTCCCTTGCAAAGAGATGTGTTCTTTCAAAGATGTTAGTATGAAAATCAAGAACGCAAGATTAGAGATAGAGATTTGAGAGTGTTTAGAGAGAAAGAATCTAGAGAGAAAGAATAATGGCAAGGGGTGAGGAATACAAGAGGCAAGGCATGGTATTTATAGGCAAAAACCCAACTTTGGAAAATTTTACCGAGGCCGGCGCGCTGCCCACGCATTGACACGTGGGTGGCGCGCCAGACACCTAGGGAAAATTTTCCCAAAGCTTTGGGTGTTGGCTTTATAAATACCTTACCTTGCTAAACCCCCAATTGTACTTCACACTAAAACTTAACATTAATCAATCTAAGGTTTACCAACTCAAATAGCCAATTTGGAAAATGTTTTGTGAAGTGTTTATGAGAAAACAAATTACCAAGGGTATAAAGTGTAGATATGGTAATTTGGAAGGGGGTAGAAGTGTTATTCCTCACATGGCATAGAAAAGAGAGAAAGAATATGCCAAGGTATATTCCATTGCTTGGGGGGAGGGAAGAATGAGATGGAGGGTTGAGATGAGATGGTTTGAATTGGATGGCTAGGATCAATGGGAGCCTCCTTTGGTTTTCAAATTATTTGGCATGTGTTGAATATGGATGGTTGAGATGTGATGATTTGAAATAGATGGCTAGGATCAAAGGAGCCTAGGTTTTGGATTGAGAAGGGATATTCCAAAGGAATATGCTTTGCTTGGGGGGAAAGGGTGAATCAATGGTTGAGATGGTTTTGGTTTGAAATAGACGGTGAAGATCAAACACATGTGATGGAATGGAGAGGAAGAAAGAATATGCTAGTGGAATATTCCAAATCATGGGGGGAAGAAATAAGATGGATGTTTGAGATGGTTTTAGTTTGAATTGAATGTCTAGGATCAAAGGAGCCTTATGTTTGGATTTCAAATAATTGGCATGTGGGGAATATGGAGGGTTGAGATGTGTTGTAAGGGAATGGATGGTTGAGATGTAGAGTGTGTAAGAGAATATGTAAGAGTGTAAGAGATTGTGTAAGAGAATATATGATTTAGATATGATTGGATATGATTGTGTTTGTCTTTTGTAGAAATGAGATTAAGAGAAGATTAAGAAGAAATCTAATTGTCATTAAGAAGACAAGGTTTAGACAATTAAGATTATGAGTTGAGAAAATCAGAGGTTACTGTGGAAGGATTCTAATTGTGTAAACACTTAGGATGTTAATCTTAATGATGTGTTTGGGATATTTATGAATGAATGTGATTTAGCACGCGGAATTTACTAAAACACACTAAAGGAACAAAGGTGGTGAATAAGTAAACGTAAATAAGTTTAGAGTGATGAACACAACATGAATAACACAAAACGATTCAATATTATTGATGAAATAATACGGGTGATCTAAACTATCACCAGGATTACAAGTGTAACCTTGAATCTTTGATACGTGAAAAAGGATTCTAGAGGTGGAAGTTATGCATGTAGTGATTGATCTAGTTGTCAAGTATGCTTACTTGTTGTGCATGTGATCTATCTAAACTCATTGTTTCAGAAGGTGACTTAAGGGTTCCTTTTATAGCATAAGGAGCCCTTATTACAAGTTGTCAAGTTGTCTAATATAATATATTAGAGACTTATCTTATCCTAATATTACACCTTTCAAGGTAAAACACTCCATTGTATCTACTGAGACTTCTGTACTACTTCTACTTAACGTATAACTTTGTACAAAGACTAATAATACAACTAAATATCTCTAAATAAAATATAACAACTTGTCGTTAATACTGGCAGGACCTTCTTTAACTAGCAGTACCTTCTTACCCAGAAGGTACTGTTAGTGTATCTTCAACATCAACAAAACTGAAGAGGCAGGCTTAACTATCATCTAGCAGGCTCTTCTGGCAGACTCTTTAACTTGTGCATTTTATTCCCAACAATCCTCCCCTAAACTTGTTATTCCTTTTTAAAATAACCAAGTTTCTTGTGAATAAAATTCATACCTTGAGGATTTGAGGGAACTCTTCCAAAAACTTTATCTATTTCTCCTTAGGCTTTCATACTGATCCAATATGCTTTCCTTCAATCTTTTGACTGCATCAGTTTCTTCTTCACATAATAGCTTGTTGGAGATCAAGACTGATAATACTTCATAGCTTAAAGGACACTCCTTCTCACCTAGCATAAAGAGCTCTATTCCACTCTGAGTGGAAAGATGATGAACATGACTCATGCTGAAGTATTCCCATGTAACAGATAAATCATAGTAAGGAAATTTCCAATGTGTATCAGTAGGATTTGGATCATACAATCTGCTGAACTCCACCCATAGCTCTTGCTCCTTTGCATCAGGTTTATACTTGGTTTTCAGCTTCTCTTGAACTAATACCCATAATTCATCTAAATCCATTCTGTTACATGCTCTAAGTAGATTTTCAAAGTTCTTGAAAATCTCAACCTTGTTTCCAACTCTTGTTATCTTCCATGCTTTGCCAAACTTATCATTGTAGATTTCCCAATCTATGACTGGATGCCTTGCATGTAAAGGTTCAACAAAAACAATTTGTGGAACATGGACAACCATTTCTCTTGACTGAACAGGAGGCAAGTCTGCTTTCTCTGCTTGTTCCTTCTGATCATCTTTTCTTCCTTTGGAAGGCCTTTCTTGTGTATCCATGAGAAAACTGGTTTTGTTTCTTCTGTAATCCTCTAAGTATAGAAGCTTCAATTCAACAAAAGATTTACCTTTGAGTTGATGATCCTTCATGTTCACTTCTCTTTTCAGATATATCTTGAAGAATTTCTTCTGATCTGCCTCAGAATGAGGCATTTTAAATCCTTTCTTCTGATTCTTCTGGATCTGCTGATAGACATCATCCAATGCCTCTTGATTGTATTTCTTAGTGATGAAATCATTGAGCTTGATTGTCATTTCATCTGAGCTAAGAGACTCATCACATACCAGAGTATAAGATTCTCCCCTTACAATTGGATCAATGGAAATGATGTATTGCAGCTGAGCATCAAACTTTTCTTGCAGCATTCTTGATTTTTCTTCAGCCCTCATAACTTCTTCTTCATGAAGCTGTTTGGACAAATTTTCATCCACAGCTATCTGAACTTGTTCACTCTTCTTCAAATTTTTAGGTTTTGGTTCATCTTCAAACAAAATTTTCTTGCCCTTGTCTTTTGGAGATGATTCTAGACTTGGAGCAGCAGATTGTTCATCAGGAACAAGAAACCTCCCCTGAGGCTGTGATCCCCTCTTTCTTTTGTAAAACATTTGATCAGAACCTTTTAACTCCATAGCCAATAGCCTCTCAATCCTAGCAGGCTCTTGCTCTGCTTCAGCAGTATCTTGTTTTGTTTCAGCAGTATCTTGTTTTGCTTCAGCAGTATCTTGTGCATAAACAGGCTCCTTTTCTTCAATAGCAGGCTCTGTTTCTTGAATAGCAGGCTCTTCATCAATCACTTGAATTCCTTCATGAAATTGAAATTGAATCTCTTCTTCATTTTTAGAACTACCCATCCTCCCCTTTTTGGAAGAGAGACCCAAACCCTCTGTATCTGAACTTGAAGAACTAGAAACAACCACCTGAGATGTTCTTTTACCCTTCAATAATTTCACCTTCAACTCTAATTTCTCAACCCTCTTAATTAACTTGGTGTTGATCTCTGTAAAATGTTTGTTTTGACTTTCAAGAGTAGTTTGCAAGTGCTGCACTCGCTCTTTTAATTCCCTTACAGTCTGAGCATCTACACTTTGTTGTGGAGGAGATTGTGGTGGTGAATTATGATGTGATAATGATGGTGATGTTGCAGATGGTGTTTGTGTTAGTTGGTGAGATGGTAATGGTACTGGTGATGGTGGTGCGACTGATGGTACTGTTGGAGTGATGGATGGTACTGGAGATGGGTGTGGTGGTGAATGATCAGATGATGTGGATGGTTCTTCAGAATGTTGTGGTAACATTTCCTCAAAAAGTGGTACTTCTTCTCCTTGAAAACCAATTTTCATGTTTGAAAACACCTTGTGTGTAAGTTTGGGAGTTTTAAAAGGTTTGTTTGGGGGAAGCAACAAATGTTTGGATTTGTTGATTAGGCACTGAATAAACCTTGGGTACATCAAAAACTTTGTTTCACTGTCCACATTTTTAACCAATCCTTCAAAAATATATTTTGCAAAGTTGAATTTCTTGTTTGTTGCCAGGCAAATGAGAGCTGCAGCCATGTTACCACTAAATTGCTCCCATGAGGTTTTCTTTTGGCTTAAACAATGAAGGATGGTATGAATCAAAAATCTCCATTGAGGGGTAAAATGCTTTTTAAGAAATGTAAGCTTTGTAGAAGTTACATTATACTCCATTTTTGTCAAATTTTCAAAGATTTTAGTATCAGGTAGTTGACTAATGCCATCTGAATCATCCAAATGAAGATGTCTCCTAATGGATGATTCGGTAAAAGTCAAGGTTCTACCATCCACTTTGACCATTAACTCTTGAATCCCATTCCTAAGAGTGTTAACTTTAGCAGTTTGCCAAAATTGTGAAATTTGAGATTCAAAAATATTGGGATTCACGAGTAAAGCAAACCTGACATAAGAATTGTTTAGAAAATCCACTGCTTGATGAAAAGATTCATTGTCATCAGACTTTTCCAAAAATGCTAGTTGGTTGTGACGTTTGACAAAACTTAGACGAGCCATGGGTTTGATGAATAATTTGATTATGATGGTGGGATTTTATTGTTGTACTGGTAGAAGATGAAAGGTGAGTGTGAATTATGATAAGGATTGATTATGAGAAAATTACTTTTGACCGACTATTAAAGATATGGATAAGTAATTGAAGAGGCGGTCAAAAAGATCTTTTATTATAATAACTATATCCTTAATTCTAGAAAAACATGAGTAATTCACAAAAATACCCTTTAAAACAACGGCTATATTTTTTAACCTGACAGACTCAACGGCTATGTAGCAGTACCATTTTACTCTACCAGTACTAAAATTTGAACTACCAGTACCTTGTTTTTGAAATATAACTTGGCAGTCTCTTTGAAATTTTAGTAAACATCCCTTATAGTTTTTAGCAAACTATCAGCTATCAATGGATTTGATAAGTCTTTACCAATAGCCGTTTGCTTTTGGACTAGTCAGATCGTTAAGTTTTTGAAACTGGGTGAACTGATTACCTTATAGTTTTTAGCAAACTATCAGCTATCAACGGATTTGAGAAGTCTTTACCAAGAGCCGTTTGCTTTGGACTAGCCAGCTCTTAAGTTTTGAAAAACTTGGTGAACTGATTACCATTTCCACATCCTGATTTTGTTAGCAATCTTGAGTAACCTGAAATGGTTAGTTGTAGACCAAAAGAATAGAGTGCAAAGCACTTGTTTCATAGCATTGTTTAACACTTAAGCATCAAGATGAACAAAAACAGAGCAATCTTTGAACTATCAGTATCAATTATGTACTGACAGTATCTTATGACTAACTAGCAGTACCATGTTTTAGAGGCCAGAACTTGTTTATTTATATACAAAACACATGTTTTTCAAAGATTTATCATACCAATACCTGCTACCAGGTATTTAAACCTACCTAAATCAAAAGCTTTGGTGAGAAGGTCTGCAAAATTCTTTTCAGAATCAATTTTGACAACTTGAATTAACCTTTTCTCATTGCAATCTCTTATGAAATGGTGTCTGATTTCAATGTGTTTTGTTTTTGAATGTTGAACTGGATTTTTAATGATACAAATAGTACTGCTATTGTCAATGTAAATAATGGTGTTAAGAAAATTGTACCCATAGTCAAGCAATTGATTCTGGATCCAAAGAACTTGGCCACAACAACTTGCACTTGCAACATATTCTGCTTCAGTTGTAGAATTGGCCACCATTGTCTGCTTCTTGCATTGCCATGATATGAGTCTGCAGCCAAGAAATTGACATCCACCAGTTGTGGATTTTCTGTCTAGGGTTGCACCAGCATAGTCACTATCTGAATAAGCTACTAAATCAAAAGATGATTCTCTTGGATACCATAGACCCAACTTAGGTTGACCCTTGAGGTATCTGAAGATCCTTTTGACTGCTGTGAGATGAGAAACTTTTGGATTTACTTGAAACCTTGCACATACACATACTGAGAACATGATATCTGGTCTTGATGATGTAAGGTACATCAAGGACCCAATCATTGATCTGTAATTGTGCACATCAACATCTTCACCCTCAGCATCTTTGAGTAACCCCTTTTTTGGATCCATTGGTGTACTTGCAACCTTTGAATCTGCAAACCCAAACTTCCTTAGGATCTCTGCTACATACTTATCTTGGCTGATAAATATGCCTTCATTTGATTGTTTCACTTGGAGACCCAGAAAGAAAGTAAGTTCCCCCATGGAACTCATTTCAAACTTATTATGCATAAGTTTTTCAAACTCTACACACAACTCTTGGTTTGTGGATCCAAAGATAATGTCATCAACATAGATCAGTACCAGCAAGATGTCTTTCTTGGTTCTTTTGATGAACAAAGTTGGATCAATCTTGCCTCTTTGAAATCCATTTTCCAGTAAATAGAAAGCCAATGTTTCATACCATGCCCTGGGAGCTTGGTGTAGACCATAAAGAGCTTTGGTAACCTTGTACACCTTGTCTGGATATTCTGCATCAATGAAGCCTGGAGGTTGAGAAACATACACCTCTTCTTCAATAGTACCATATAAAAAGGCACTTTTGACATCCATTTGGTAGATAGTGAAACCTATGAAAGAAGCATAGGCCAAGAATAGCCTAATTGCTTCAATTCTTGCAACTGGAGCAAAAACTTCTTCGTAATCCACTCCTTCTTCTTGAGTATACCCTTGGGCCACCAATCTGGCTTTGTTTTTTTTATCACTATTCCCCTTTCATCTTTCTTATTTCTGAAGACCCATTTGGTTCCAATTGCCCTGTAACCTTTGGGCAAATCAACCAGTACCCAAACCTTCTAAAGTTTGAACTGAAGAAGCTCTTCTTGCATTGCTTCAACCCAGCTTGAATCATCTAAGGCTTTTGTAATGTTTTTGGGTTCTACTTGTGAGAGAAAGCATGAAAACAGGCATATGTGGGCAACTTCATAGTTCTTTTCTTCATACACAGCTAGGACAAACCCATCTTTGTCTGAAGATAAGACTTGAGTTCTTGTTTTAACCCCAGAATCAATGCTGCAAATCACATTATCAATGGAGTGATCTTTGAGAATTCTTGTGTTGTGTGTTGTAGGAACATCATAGGAAATTGGAAGGTTTCCAATTCCTACATCTTCTGGTAAGGAATCATCTGATAGAACATTTAATGGTTCAGCAGGACCAATTTGTGAACTGGCAGTACCATCTGTTGAACTGGCAGTACCATCTTGTGAATTGGCAGTACCATTTTCATTTTCAGAATTTTCTTGATTCCCTTGATCTTGAGTTCCATGATCATCTTCAACATCTTCATTTGTTGTATTTGAAGGCTCTTTATGACTTGAAGATGAATCCAAATCTTTCCAAATTGGCATCAATATGTAATCTTGATCCTCATTTGTTTCAACATTGTCTTCAAAACCTGCATTATCATTAGTATTTGTACCTGTGACAGGCACATAATTCATAGATTCTGAAAGCTTATCAATGTAAAAACACCAATCTGGTCCAGTGCCTGCAACATTTGGCAGTTTCTCTTGAAACTCTATGTGCAGATTTTCTTTCACTAGCCTAGTGCATCTATTATACACCTTATAGGCCTTACTCTGCAAAGAATACCCTGTCATGTAGCCTTCATCAGCTTTTCCTTCAAACTTTCCTAGATGATCTTTGGTATTGAGAATAGTGACATGACATCCAAAAGGTCTCATAAAACTTAAAGATGGTGTTCTACCAAATAAAAGTTCATAGGGAGTCTTTCTATGAGGTTTAATCACAAGAACCCTGTTCTGTACATAACAAGCAGTACCTACAGCTTCAGCCCAAAATGAAATAGGTAACTTAGAGTCTACTAACATTGTTCTAGCAGCCTCTATAAGAGTTCTATTTTTCCTTTCTGCTACTCCATTTTGCTGTGGGGTTCTAGCTACACTATATTCTCTTTTTATTCCTTTTTCTTTGCAAAATTCATCCATAACTCTATTCTTGAATTCTGTCCCATTGTCACATCTAATTACTTTTACTTTCTTATCTATTTGGTTTTCTATTCCTGTAATATAGGACTTAAGGATCTCACTTGTTTCATCCTTAGTTTTTAAAAAGAAAACCCAAGAAACTCTGTTGTAATCATCAGTAACCACAAGACAATATTTTTTACCATTTAAGCTATTCACAGAAGTAGGACCAAAGAGGTCCATATGAAGTATTTATAAAGCTTGAGAAATTGAGTTATGGGTCTTGGGCTTACAAGAAGCTCTACGTTGTTTGCCTTTTAGACAATCAACACAGGTTTGGTCATTTTGAAAAATCTTTTTGGGTAAACCTCTAACCAAATCATATTTTGCAATTGTATTGATTGTTTTAAAGTTTACATGACCAAGTCTTCTATGCCAAAGCATAGATTTATCCAATGAGGCTTTTGCTACTAGACAGGTTAAACTCTCTTTAGGAACAATGTTCTTTAAATCAACAATGTACATATTGTTCTTTCTAGGGATTTTAAGAAGAATCTGACTTTCATCAGGAATTTTAAAATCAGGAGAAAGTACAATGCATTCAGTGTCAATAAAAAGAACATTGTTCTTTGTGTCACACATTTGTGAGACACTTAAGAGATTAAACTGTAGTTCTTTCACAAAGTACACATTTTCAAAATCTAATTTAATGGTTTTAATTGTACCTTTACCAGTAATCTTTCCTTTGATTCCTCCCCCAAAGGTAACGTATCCTCCATCAAATGATTTGAAGTCTGTGAGGTAAGACATGTTGCCTGTCATGTGCCTTGAACATCCACTATCTACATATCCTTGATCAACAATATCATTTGAATGTTCCTGCACATGTATACACATATTAGTTTCCTTGGGGTACCCAAGCCATGACTGACTTGGGTTTGCCTCGTGCATCAATGTAATCAAACCATTTTAGGACTGTTGATGCACCATTTGATTGGAGTGGTCTCCAAATCCAACATGCTGAGGACTTAACAACATTCTCATTTTTAACACATTTTGTGATTTTTGGTCTGACAGTACCATTTTTGGCAGTACCATTTGGTCTAGCAGGACTTTTTGGTTTTGGTCTCCAATTTTGTGTTTTAACCACATAATCCCTTTCAGTGAGACTTTTCACAACTCTTGGTGTATGTTTGAAAGTATTACTTGCACCCTTAGTAGTGAATTTTGGGTAAACAGGCTCATTTGGTCTAACAGTATGATTGACTTTTGGTGTGTTAGATTTCACAGAACCTTTTCTGGGGTTTGTTTGATTTGTTTTAGACTTTGATGTACTCCCAGAAACCCAATTGTTACAATAAGCATGAGTATGATTAAAACTACCACAGTAATAGCATGCTTTATTGTACATAACAAAATTATCACCAAGTTGGTGTGACTTAAGATTGTTCCAATTTCTCTGACTACCTCTAGGTTTGCTATCACATTTAGCACAACATTCAACTGTTTTTAGAACAACTTTAGTCTTTGTTATACTCTCTACACTTTTAGGACTGGTTGGACCTACTTTGTTTCCTTTCTTAGAAACAGTCTTTTTTCCATTCTCATCAGATGTCCAACCTTCATTAGATGTATCATCTGAGCTCTTATCAGTGAGCACCTTTTCTTTGGAGAGTGAAGTATCACTTGCACTCTCAAAAGGTTCACTGTTTTCTACAGGTTTTACTTTTTCTAGTGGTTTATGAGTGAGTTCATGTAAACCTGATTCAACAAGATCTATACCTGGGGGACAGGGAATTCCTCTGTAAGGAGGTGGGCATGTGTTGTATCCAATCCCAGATTTGATTTTCTTGTTCATTTGGTTTTCAACTATACTTCTAGTATAGGCAGAAGCATTTTCTAATGTTGTAACAGTTAGTTGAATATTATCTTTTGCTTGTTTCACTTTAGCAAACTCAGTTCTTAACAGATTTATTTCAGCATCTTTAAAAAATATGTCTCTATTAAGAATAGCTTTTGTGTCAGAAAAGGTGAGTTCATTTTCTCTAAAGTGAATTATTTGCTTTTCAAGTTTGGACATTCCACACTTATGATTAACTAGGTCTTGATGAGTTTTTCTTTCTTCTACTTTCAGTTCATCATAAAGTTTTCTTAAGATTTCTAATTCTTTAAAAGCTTCACAAGTAGCAGAACATTTAGTAATTTGTACCTCAGGATTGGAGAGAGCCATTAAAGCCATTTCATTTGAAGATGACTCTTCTTCACCCATAAAGCTCCAATCAAAACCCAACCCATCAATAGCTACCATAGCTTTTGTTTCAGTGATGGCCACTTCCTTGCTCTTGTTCTCATTGTTTTCCCTGTTCTTGTTCTCAAAACCTCTTCCCTTATCTCCCTGCTTCTTTGGTCTTCTACATTCTCTTGAGTAGTGACCCTTCATGTGGCAGTTGTAGCACTCCACTTTAGACTTGTCATACCCAGGTTCATTGCCATTGATGACAATCTTCTTTCCAGTCCTCATCAAATATTTCTTAGCCCTCATGCTAAGAAGTGAAAGCTGCCACTTTATGTCCATTTCTTCAAGATCATCATCACTGATCTCTTGAAGGTCTTCAAAGGTCAATATGGAACCATTGTGTTGTGATGTTAGGAAAGCACAACCAATTGTTTCATCTAAAATGGTTTTGGTACTGCTGGAAGTACTGGCAGTACCAAAATTTGTGTTGACAGTACCTTCTTCTCTACCATCCTTTTCTTCATCAACTTTCTTGGAAGTACCATTTGATGACACAAAGGCCATATTTCCTGAGCTTGTACTAGTAGACTTCTTGAGTTCATGTTCTACTATTTTGAAGTTGCTGTAAAGATCATTAAGACTCATGGAATCAATATCTGGTTTGTTTTTCTAGACAATGACATGCATGGCCCATTCAGAGGGTAGACTTCTAAGAAATTTGGAGTTTAAGTCTTCTTGAGATATAATCACCTCATGAATGGCTAACTGACTAGAAAGCTTTTGTAGTCTATTGAACATGCTATCCAAAGACTCATTTGTTGTGGCTGAAAAGTTTTCAAACTGTTGTTTTAAAAGTGTTTTCTGAGTTTTCTTGGTGGCATCATTACCACCATATCTAGCCACAATAGCTTGAAAAAGGGTTTTAGCACATTTGTACTTGTTAAATATTAAGAGCTGGTCATTTGGAATAGACATGAGAAGCATACTCCTGGCTTTAAGATCATTTCTCTTTTGGATTCTTTCTTCTGCGGTTGATGAGTTTACTTGCACAGTTGTTACAAGTGCATCGTTTACTGTGGAGGTGGTGGTTATTGGTTTGAATGAGTTTCCTTCTTCAATAATCTCCCAAAGTGCATAGTCTTGCACTTGAAAGTATTGCTCAACCCTCAATCTCCACATCTCGAACTTATTATGTTTGAGTAATGGAAGTTTTGTAGCCACATTGGTTTGAATGTGCTCAACATCCATTTTTGCTTTGTTCTTTTATGTCGTAAATATCAACCTGGCTCTGATACCACTTGTGAAAGGATTCTAATTGTGTAAACACTTAGGATGTTAATCTTAATGATGTGTTTGGGATATTTATGAATGAATGTGATTTAGCACGCGGAATTTACTAAAACACACTAAAGGAACAAATGTGGTGAATAAGTAAACGTGAATAAGTTTAGAGTGATGAACACAACATGAATAACACAAAACGATTCAATATTATTGATGAAATAATACGGGTGATCTAAACTATCACCAGGATTATAAGTGTAACCTTGAATCCTTGATACGTGAAAAAGGATTCTAGAGGTGGAAGTTATGCATGTAGTGATTGATCTAGTTGTCAAGTATGCTTACTTGTTGTGCATGTGATCTATCTAAACTCATTGTTTCAGAAGGTGACTTAAGGGTTCCTTTTATAGCATAAGGAGCCCTTATTACAAGTTGTCAAGTTGTCTAATATAATATATTAGAGACTTATCTTATCCTAATATTACACCTTTCAAGGTAAAACACTCCATTGTATCTACTGAGACTTCTGTACTACTTCTACTTAACGTATAACTTTGTACAAAGACTAATAATACAACTAAATATCTCTAAATAAAATATAACAACTTGTCGTTAATACTGGCAGGACCTTCTTTAACTAGCAGTACCTTCTTACCCAGAAGGTACTGTTAGTGTATCTTCAACATCAACAAAACTGAAGAGGCAGGCTTAACTATCATCTAGCAGGCTCTTCTGGCAGACTCTTTAACTTGTGCATTTTATTCCCAACAATTACTTATAAGTTCAAGTAACACAACGTCGAGAATCCATAGGTTCATATCTCGTGACTTTCCACGACTCGACGTTCTCAACTAATACCTTGGTTCAAACAAGTTAAGTGCTTTACCTTGATGTAAAGCATAACCCAAGTGGGAAAGGATGCATTTACGCAAAGTGACCTGTGACTTAGTTTGACCAATAAGGGAGTAAACCGGTTACGTAATTAGAGAATACGTAAGCACGGGATATGAGCATATGGATGCTTCAACATGATGTCACGTGAAATATACAAGCTCCCTAAGTTTAGAAAAGCCTTGGCTAGAGGCGATAGTTAGGAAACATGAGTTGGCGTTTTCCCGTAAATGGGTGTTTTAAAAGTAGGATCTCTCAAGTCTCAAAACTCGTTTCGAGTGTTCTCATTTAAGCACATGACATATTCATACCTGTATTGAAAGATCCACATTTTTCGGGTAAGGGGAAAGCCGACTTTCAAAATTCGCCCGAAACCATACAATGTCCTTGCGCGTCACCCCCGCGTTGACGCGCGGGTAGCACGCCAGGAGCAGATATGGGCTCCGGCGATTTTGAGCTAACGTTTGTTATTTTATGTGTTTCGATGGTTTATTTGTTATCATTAAAACATAAAGAGATCTTGATCATGTTGCCTCAACAATCTCCCCCTTTTTGATGATGACAAATAAAAACCGAAAGCAAATAAAATTACAAAACTTAGCGAAGACAAAGCGCGCCTTTGGTGTAGCTTGCGTCTTGACCTTTGCCTTGTAATTTGGTGAAGCCTTTAACATTTCTTGAATGGTCTTCATGCTCTTGCTTTCTTTCTCCCCCTTTTGTCGAATCAAAAAGGCGGGACTTCCAATCAAGCCAGGTTTCGAACTTGGGACTGTGGGATAAATGAGCTAGCTTGTATGTGCACCCGAATGTGCTCCCCCTTGAACATAGCTCCCCCTAGATTGTTGCTCCCCCTTGTTTCAAGGCGGGGATCCATGGGTTAAGAGCCTCACCTTTGCGGTGGCCTAGCTACACATAGAAATCACAACATGCAACAAACAAGAAATCCTCACATGTGAAAGTTCCAAAAGTGGGTTAGGTTACCATTTGGAAACTTGCAACATGGGTTAGTTCACATGATAACAATATATATATATATATATATATATATATATATATATATATATATATATATATATATATATATATATATATATATATATATATATATATTAGTGTCCAAGATGACTCCACTATCCAAATGTTGAGCAAGACATAAGAATAAATATATATGTATGAAAGAAATCAATCATTATAGTTGCCAAATATCAAAGGAAATCATATCAAGGAAACAAGCATCACAAGCATTTTTATTAAACACACATAATGAAGGACATACAAGAAGAACATCATTCAATCCTATCATATTTTACTCATACAAGCTTGTGAAAAGGCCTAGATTGTTACTACTAGAGCAAGTTTTCACTACTTCACTCTTCATCCTTTTCTTGAAGAGTGACCCTTGAGATGTCTTTGAGAACGGCGGTCATCACCAACATGTCATTGTTGATTGATTCATGTAGTTCTATAATCTCTTCACGTAAAGCGAGAATTGATGTGTGCTTATTCACACATCCTTTTTAGACCTAAAATCAGACCAAAAATACCAAATACTAACCAAATATGCCAAGAGAATGTGTGTTTTTGTATTTGTGTATGTGCATGTACGGATATGTGAAAAATGGACAAAAACAAAGCCAAAACCGACAAAAACGAGCACGAGAATGGAAAAAAGTAAAAAAGCCGGAGCCGGGGAAGGAAATAAGCTCAAAAAGTCAAAATGGATCTGTGGAATTTCTAAAAGTTGCATAAAAGACCCTTGGAAGAAGTTTGAAGAGTTTGGAAAAATCAGTCCTCCAAGTTTCACAAAATTACAAAAATGGTTCCTTGAAGAAATAATTGAAGAAAAGGCAACATTGGTCCTCCATGAATCAGAGAATTACAAAAGAGACCCTTGGATCAACTTTGGAAAAATGGCAGCAAAGGTCCTTGGAATTTTTAGAATTACATGAATGGTCCTTATGAATACTAAAGCTTAATCCTAAATTACAACTACAACCGGATCCCTTTTAAACCCAAAATATTATATAACCCAACTATTAATCCTAAACCCACACCTGATCCGATAAACCTAAGCCCAAAACTCACAACAGCCCACACCCTTCCCACCATACCCGATCCACCCATCACTTTACCCCAGTCAACCCCCTAAACCCGGTCAACACCCATAATAATTACCCTTTCAAAATACCCGTCCCCCAAATCCCATTTTTACCCAGAAAAATCTAATGTTCTACGAACCCTAATTTCACCACCCGCACAAATTACGCCACATAATAATAATTACCTAATCGTTTGAGCTTCTAGAAGGTCTGCCACCTGACAAATGACGCAAGGAATTACACATGGTCCATTCAGGAAAGACACGCAGGATTCACTAATCATGTGCACTTGATCCAAGGGTTGAAATTCATGCGTTTGATTGAAGCAAGAATCAAGGGACCTGATCAACGTTAAGAAAGCATAATCCAGAAACATCCTAAGCCCCAAGGACTCCATCTCATTTCCTATAAATACCCCCTCCCCTTAGTTATGTGTGGAGGTTTTAAGTAATGTTATGCTGTTAGTTTTAATTCTCAATTGTATTTTCAATTTCAAATAGTGTAATCAAGCTTTCAATTAATAAAATCTTAGTTTACTCTTTTATAATTCAAGTTGTTTAGTAATTTCAAATTCTCAATTTAGCTTATATGTAGTTGTTTAATCTAGTTATGTGTTTAATCAGCTTCTGTTAATCATTAAAACTTGTTTACACTTTTACTTATTGTTATTGTTTATCATAAACTTAAAAAAAATAATAAAAAAATCAGAAAATTATAAAAACACAAAAAAAAAAAAAAAAAAAAAAAAAAAATTTGTCCACTTATTATTCATGAGCTTCAAATAAGCTTTCAGTAGTTATATAGTCTTATATAAGCTCTTCATAGCTTTTGTGAGATTATTAGTAGTGTAATTACATCATATTCTCTCAATCACTCATTTGGTCAAGGAAAGTCAAATTGCTTATTCCAATAAGCTAAAGCTTATTCAGAAGGGGTGGAGTGCTTATTAGAGGCCTATTAAAGATAGGCTTAGTCCAAATGCTACCTCTGTTCAGCTGAGGTCTTGCTAGTAAGTTTCATTTTTCAAATTTCAAGCTTAATATTGCATCATATAGATTTCTAGTGTAGATCTGTTTTCATTGCTTGCTTATTGTTCATTTCAGTTTATATAGTCTTACTATAGCTTATTTAGGTTGATTTTATATTAATATAAGTAGTTGGCACAAGTTTGGATATTAACTGTTTCATTATTGCTCCTAATTGTGGACTGAGTTTTTGTGGTGTTTTGTTGCTGAGAATTGTGTTTGTTAACTGCATTGGACATATTAGATCATAAGTCAAAGTTACTAAGAGGTTTCATGGTTTGATTTTTGGTGTTGCTTCACAAAATTTTGCAAAACAGATATAATAGGAGTGTTTGGTTCATGGTTGTTTGCTGAGTTTGAAGGAATCATAGTTTGAGTAGGTTATTGAGTTAAGTTGCAGTAGTGATAAGTAGTATAGAAATAGCATAAGACAGTAGGATATAGTTTAATAAGTCAAAATTAGATATAAACTTAGTTAACAGATATATAAGTTGAAATTAGTTAGCATAGGTATAGCAGTAGTTGCATATTAGTATTAGAGAGCTTAATTTAGTTTAATTACAGCTTATTACAAACTTAGTAATCATATTGGATAGATACAAACTCAGATTAGTCAACATAGGTGTGTATGCAAAAAGTCAAGGCTAAGGTGAAACCTGTTTTATCAGCATCTGTTCTCAGGTATAATTAAGAGTTCAATTGATCATAAAATTTGAGGATTTTGGGGTTTTTAAGTAGCCTACTAGGTAAACTTTCAGAAGATACTTTTTGTTTGCTCACATTAGCTCATTAGGTAGCTTATAATTAAGCTGCAAGTAGGGGTGTTAGGACTTAATTTCTGTTTTAAGCATCCATCTTCCAAACTGCTTATCTTCCATATCTAAGTGCTTACCTGGTCATATTAAGTTGAATTAGGCATAACTTAGTTGTTGGAACTTAGTGTGAGCTTGTGGTAGCCATTGGTGTATGTCTGCTTATCAATAGTGCTTATTGAAACGACTTATTGTTCCAATTTTGATATCTGGTGTGATTTTTGGTACAACATGAGTCTGTGAAAGCTTATTTTAATATTTCAGACCTTTTGTAAAAGTTTCACTCATTTTGGTTGCAAGTGCTTATAAATAAGCACTTGCATTAAGCTGTTTTAAGCCCATTTAGCACATCTTCAGCTTATTTTCCACTTTTCAAATTTTTCCTAGGTTTTAAATAATATTTTAGAATTTCCATAAAAATTTCATATTTTTCTGAGTTGATTTGCTATTTTTCTTATTTTATTTTAGTTTTTAATCATTTTTAAATCAATTTAAATTCAGAAAAATTCAATAAAAATCCAAAAAAATTTAGTTTTCTATTTTAAAAATAGTTTTTAGTTATTTTACATTTTTCAAAATTAATTTTGTATTTTTCTCTCTTAATTTCACTTTTATTTGCATTTTTTTACTTTTTAATTAGTAAAAATAGTTTTTAATTAATAATAATTAAATAAAAAGTCAAAAAAATATTTTTCTTTTTCCCAAAATTTTCTTTTGTCATTTATAACTTTGGAAAATTATTTTCATACCCGTAGGATTAGCCTAGCTTTAAATTTACTTTTTATTTCGCGCGTTTACGTTTATTTTGCGTTATAGCTTACGATTTTCGATTCTACGTTACGTTTTAGGTTTGGTAACTTGATTTACTTGCTTAAGTGATTAATTGTGCTTCATTTTCATATTCATTAGTACAAATCTCATTGTAATCACTTTTCTTCACTTTCACGACACGTATCACGAACCGGGAATTCGAAATTCCATTCACACCTTCGTTGGGACACGACCCGGGAAAATACTTTCACGAGTATTTCTTTGGAAAAATAAACCTATATAAATCACAACATGCAACAAACAAGAAATCCTCACATGTGAAAGTTCCAAAAGTGGGTTAGGTTACCATTTGGAAACTTGCAACATGGGTTAGTTCACATCATAACAATATATATATATATATATATATATATATATATATATATATATATATATATATATATATATATATATATATTAGTGTCCAAGATGATTCAACTATCCAAATGTTGAGCAAGACACAAGAATAAATATATATGTATGAAAGAAATCAATCATTACAGTTCCCAAATATCAAAGGAAATCATATCAAGGAAACAAGCATCACAAGCATTTTATTAAACACACATAATGAAGGACATACAAGAAGAAAATCATTCAATCCTATTATATTTTATTCATACAAGCTTCTGAAAAGGCCTAGATTGTTACTACTAGAGCAAGTTTTCACTACTTCACTCTTCATCCTTTTCTTGAAGAGTCACCCTTGAGATGTCTTTGAGAACGGCGATCATCACAAACATGTCATTGTTGATTGATTCATGTAGTTCTCTAATCTCCTCACGTAAAGCGAGAATATTCCGCTCAATCACACTATTGGTAGTGCAACATGCACACCTATGAGTGTGATCATTCTCAAGGGGTTCACCAAGTTTTCCTTCAATCTTGGCCCAAATGTCATCTTCAACAAAACAAAGTTTGACGAAATCTTTCACAATTGGGATTTCCGCACAACTAATGTTGTCCCAATAAATGTTTTCCTCTTCTTCCCTTGTCATCATTCTCCTACCATCAGTAAAGTGGTATGATGACCCAACAAACTCATCTTCCATATCCATTTTGAGTGTGTTTTAAGTGTTACTTAATCTAAGCAAGGTTTGATGTCAAGGTAACTAGCAAGATTACTCCTTTTATAGGTGAATTAAGTTGGTAGTTAGGATTCTTTGCACATAGAAGTTGGTCATGTTATCAATGATCAAGGTACATAGATGCTTGATAAGATGTTCAACCCATCTAAGTCATGTACTAATATGCTTAGATCACATGGTGTTGGGAAGAGATATTCAATGAGAAATGAGTGTTCTAGATAGGCTTAAGTTGCGGTTGGGTGGACTAGAAACCCATGCTAGTTACTATCATTACCCATGCATGAAACTACTAGCAATTAATTATTAGGAGATAGCATTATTTAATTTAATTTAAGCATGCAACATGTAGTTCATCACATAAGGTGAACAAGTAGAATTAGATACAAGATCTTTAACACAAGTGTGAATTGTGTTTCGATATTTTATCTAATCTTGGAAACTTAACATAGACAAAATTTTCGAGATGAATCAAGATAATTTGTGTCAAGTTTTCTTGTTCAAACACATAGTATAGACATGTAGAATCTTGGATATTATCAATCATTGTTTGAATGGTGAGTTGATACATATCTTTCCTCTTGGAAGACATTTATTTGGTCTTCCATCCATGCCTCCATATAAGCCTTAATCATGTAAGCACATAAGCTCTAATAGCACCTAAAGATTGTTCTCCTAAGATGCATGTTATCCATGAACATCTAGACCTATCCCAAAAACAAATTTCATTTTTGAAAAATGTCATGCCAAAACTTAGACTTGTTTGTTTAGTGACCTAAGTGTCCTTTTATTCAAGTCATCAATGACTTGTTGTATAGGATGACCCCTCGCTTCTCTCACTTCCTTAGGATTGCCTTCATCCGAAACATTAACTTGTAATGTTGGCGACCTTTCTTGATCTTGAACTATAGGTTCATTAATCACATCATCTTCTACCGAAGGAGATGATTTAGGCTCGGGCATGCTCTCATCAAAGGTCACATTGAGAGATTCCTCAATCCTCATAGTTTCCTTGTTAAGCACTATGTATGCTTTACTAGATTGAGAGTATCCTAGGAACACACCTTCATACGACTTTGGGTCGAATTTGGTGAGATATTCTTTGGTGTTAAGTATAAATACTTTGCAACCAAATACTCTAAAATACTCTAAAGAAGGCTTTCTATTTCTAAGTATTTCATATGGAGCTTTATTAATGACCTTTCTTATATGATCTCTATTAAAGATATAACATGCGGTATCTAGGGCATGACACCAAAACTTTTGTGGGATGGATTGCTCGTCAAGCATTGCACGACTCATCTTTCTTAACTTACGATATGTTCTTTCAACAATCTCAAGCGACTGAGAAGTGAACGGGCCCGATAAGTTATAAGATATTCCATGTTGTTCGCAAAAGGTTCCAAATTGCATTTTATCAAATTCACTACTATGATTTGTTTTAATTGAGAAAATTGAACAATCAAGTCGGTTTTCAAGTTTCCTTCTCAAAATGTTGAATTTATTCAAGACTCCATCCTTGTTTTCTAAGAATAATATCCAAGTGTAATTTGAATAATCATCTATGATCATTAAAGTATAGAAGTTTCCTCCATAACTTTGGATCAGAGATGGACCATACAAATCTAATTGAATCAACTCTAAAACCTTACTAGTTGTCACTTCCTTTTTATTCCTATTATTGGTTTGTCCTTGACTCCCTAGACATGTGTCACAATAATGCCTTTCAAAGCTCAACTTTGGTAAATTCTGTACTAGTTCGTTAGAAGCTAGGTTTTGAACTAACCTCATATTGGCATGACCTAACCTCCTATGCCAAAGCGTTGAGTTGTCCACCATGGACGTAAGACATATGTGTTGCTTAGAGTTATCACCCAACTTGCATGTATATAAGTTATTTCTCCTATGACCTTTTGCTAACACAACACCATTTTTACTAATAGTGCAATCTACCTTAGTAAATTTAACCTCACAATCATCATCACATAATTGACTCACACTAATCTAATTGAAACTTAGACCCCTAACATGCTCAACATTGGAGATTTCTATGGAGTCATGAAGGACATTACCTTTGCCAAAAATTTTTCCGTTAAGTTTGCTTCCAAAAATGACTTGATTGCCATTATACGCCGTGTATGATGTAAACAATCTTCTATTCCCGGTCATGTGTTTAGTGAAACCACTATCCACTACCCACTCATCCGGTTGTAGATCACTTTTGAGACAAACATCAAATTTTTCTTGAGCCATAAGACACGTAGTGTCATTTTTTGGTTGGTCTTCATCTTTACTATCACTCCACGCACCTCCAACGAATGCCTTGTTCACTCTAGGCTTAGGGCATTCATTGATGAAGTGACCCTTCTCTCCGCAATTGTAGCATCCTTGGGTGCGTCTTGAGCTTTCACCAACCTTGTTGTCACTACTTCGGTTCCCCACAAAGTTGTTCCTTCCACCATTATCTCGGTTTTCAAACCGATTTCTTCTTACAAAGTTACCACCGTTCCTAAATAACCTCCGAAAGTTCTTAGCCATGAGATTGTATTCTTCGTCGTTCATGTCATCTTCTTCATTGCTATCATCTTGACTATCACTATCATCACTAACTTGAGTACTAGTGACTTTAGCCTTAAGAGCCAAAGACTTAACCTTCTCCTTCTTGTCTTTGGTACTTGCCTTGTCGTTCTCAAGAATCATCTCATAGACTTTGAGATTCCCAATGAGCTCGTCAAGAGGTAGTTCTGCCAAATTCTTGGCTTCTTCTATGGCCGTCACCTTTGGCCTCCACTTTATTGGAAGTGCTCGAAGAAACTTCCTTACATGGTTCTTGTTATAGAAGCTAGGATCTAAAGCCGTGAGGCTAGTGATAATAGCATTGAACCTTGTGTAACCATTATGAATGGTTTCTTCATCCGAGACCGTAAACTTCTCATATTGTTGTATGAGCAAGTCGATCTTGCAATCTTTCACTTGAGAGTTGCCTTGATGAGTGATGATGAGAGAGTGCCAAATTTCCTTGGCGGTCTTGCACACATGAACCCTCTCGAACTCCCTTCGAGGTAGAGCATTATAGATCAACATCTTGGCTTCATCATTCTTACCAAGCTTTCTGATACATGGGAATCGCACCAAGCTTTACCTCTCAAGGGATCTTGAGAAGCTTACAACCCCCACCAGGCAGTGTACCTGATCGTTGTAGTATAGTATAGTGACAAGTACCGGGGGATTGATCGTTCAGCTGGGAATAGTGTCGCTAGGATTAGAAAACCTAAATACTAGTTCTAAAGATGAGGGATGATTATTTTTTGTATTTTTATATTTTTAGAAAGCAAGTAAAAATCTCGGGTTTTAAGGATTTGGGCGGAATTAGTTGCTAGTCAACTAACCCAATACTAAAGATGCAATCAAAATAAAATACTAGAAATGAAAATAAACTAAATTAAACTAAAGTTGTGAGCAATAAGTGGAGAAGATGTGTTTACTTAGATTTCACTACTCCCTAGATATCTTTTACACGTTAATTACTTGTTATAGTTGCGTGGCTGACGGATTGTATTCCTTAATACCATTCATGGGGTGGCGCACTTAATTCCCCAATCCTATGAGTGCCTACTTCACTCCTATGTAGAGCCGGCTAAGAAGCTCCTAACATGGGATCATTAGAATTTACTCATGCATTAAATACAACCAATAAAACCTAGTGAACATCAGTTCATGTTTCCTAAGACGTTCAAGCATGTTACCATTTGGAGATCTGCCAGTTTTCTTAAGCCTAACATCGAAATCATTCATCCAATACAACCATAAACAAGTAATCAACACATAATTAACATCTAGGTTTCATTAGATCCAAGCAAACACAAGATAGATCTAGCCTAGCATGATGGAATTAAGACAAGAACAAGATATAGACAACCAACACATAGACATATTGATTGAATTAAAAGAACACTTATCTCAATTACACATGAAAGGGTTCAAGGGCTGAGAACCCTTGAAAAACCTGTAAAATTCGTACTAAGTTCGGCCTTAGGGTTTCTCCAAAACTTCTCTCTTTAATTTGTAAAAATTAGAAAACTATATATAGGAAATAGGGTCTGACGGCGTCAAGACAAATCTTGTGACGCCGTCATCTCGCCGCCAAAATACTTCTCGGACTGCCTTGATCCACTTTTGACGCCGTCATGTGTTATGCATTTCCAGGCCGTCATGCATTTTACTCTTGACGCCCTACTTCGTGACGCCGTCAATTCTGTACTGGGTCGTCATGGAAATTACTCTTGACGCCGTCAGAAATTCCTTCTTGACGCCGTCACCTACTGTTCCCAGCAAGGAAAATTAAGACTTTGGCGTTTTCTTCACTTTTATGCTCCAAAAATGTCCGAATTGCTTCCTTTTCCAGATTTCACTCCCAAAGTACCTAAAATCACAAAAGGAACGATTTAGGGCAATATTTGATCAAATAAATTCAATTCCGGGCTTAAATGACCCCCTAAAAGTGGTTCATTTTTCGCCTCATCATATACCCTTACACTTGAGATTTGCTTGTCCTCAAGCAAATGCGCTTTTATTCTTGTCAAAATACAAGTTAGGGGTCATTTAACACTAATATAAAAGTAATTACAACAAGTAATCGTTCCACTAAAGACCAAAGACAAGCACGGAGGTCATACACTAGCACCTCACAAATAGTGTTTAGATACTCACATCTCTCGGGTGTAATAAAGTATAAATTACAATATGGAAACGGAAGATATCTCTCACTACCTGTCATAGAAAAATAGATTACCATAGGCTTGGGAAAGGATCAAACCTCCACCACATGGCGTAAGCACCTAGGATAAACTATCAAAGAGGTCTTTTAAAGGGTTGTAACGTTAGGTGTAGGGATATGAAATACACGGTTTTGTTGGATAAAGGAAGTTTTACTGGTGGCGAGTTAACAATCTTGGTTAATTACATGTACAATGTGGCGTTGCTAAGCCAAGACTAGACTCGACTTAAGCTAATAAATGAAAAATAACAAAAACATAAAATGAACATAGAATAAAAAGGGATGGTAGTCCGTATGTTTTTTATCTTTTTCCTTTTTCTATTTTTTTCTTTTCTTTTTCTTGTTTTTCGATTTTTTTTCATACACTCTTACCCTACCATCCAAAATAATACATCATAGGGAATGAACATTCCCCTTACACTTGAATCTTTACATACTTTACATTAAACTAATCTAATGACTCGAATTAAGAAAATCAAAACACTTGGAGCACTTTTAAGATTAACGTACATATGGGGGTAATATATGATGTTCTTCCCCATTACTCCATAAAATAAGTACTTACCCATGAGTCCCAATCGTCCCAAAACAATATGTACAAGGATATGACTCGACTTAGCAACCATGTAATCAATTAGATAGTTAACTTAGGGTTTAACAAATGACAATAATGCACTAAAAATGAGCGCATACACGGAAGGCTAAGGCGATTTGGTTGTACATTTAAGTGGGGTGTAACAAATTCTTCCTTTAAGTAAGATGCTTAAAGTTAGAAATGAAAAGATAGGCTCGGAGGGGTGTACTAGGGGTTTCATGTACTAAAAATGAGTACAACGCTAAGGGTGTGGGAAAAATTAGTTGACTTAACTAGTCAAGTAATATGACTTAAATGGTCAAGTAATTATAACACGGGTTTAACACAAGGGTGATCCTAATGCCTCTTATCATGTAGTAAATCCTACTACACGAATGTAGTCTCACTAGCGGTCTTGGGATGCATCACTAACGCAAGTTCTAGAATCTAAATGCTACCGGTACACTCATAAGAACTAATAGTAAATGCTTTTCCTATCAAATCTAAAGGCGAACCTCACATATTTGGGTGGAAAATTTTTCTGAATATACGGTTATGTGCTAGTCATACAATCGCCTATCCATGCGACGCTTGCTATGGCTAAATTTTCACTCCTAAATGTTGTAAAAAATTTTAAATTTGGCGCTAAAATTGCACTAACAAGTATTTCTCATAGTTTTATTACACATCTACCATTAAACAAAACAAACTCAAGCGAAAGTGCATATGTAAGGTATCATCTTTTTACCCTCCCCTTACACTTAAGATGAACATTGTCCCCAGTGTTCAAGTAAAGAATGTAAAAGTGAAAAAGTAAAAAGAATGAAATCAAATACTCCCCTGATTCGCTCGGTATGGATAATTAGGTGGCCAGGTTAAATCTTCCTCCAAGAAAATGAACAATCAAAGCTTCCCTTCCAGAATATAAATCATCTTCTTGTCATACATAACCTGTAAATCCTGAGAAAATAGACAAGACAACCTCGCATAAAATCGGCGGCAACCTATATAAGTTACTAAATCCTAGAAAACAAAATAAGATATAATGCTTGTGGAATGAAGTTTGCAGATCTCCTGGAGATTATAAAACTTAATAATTCACAAAAACCATAAGACTCCGTTAGAAAAACAAAACCGGTAAAATTTCCAGATTTTTTACACGTGACGTCGTCAAGAGTTAACTTGTGACGCCGTCAGAAGTGACCTGCAGAAATTCTTATGTTAAGTTTCCAGAAAATTTCTGAAAAAAACTTATGTCCTACTTCCTGGAAAATCCTGCGAAATATCATTATGACTCGATACAAGCATTTGACTCTAACAAGTACTAATACACATTGTGGAAAACTAGAAGGGGGGGGGGGGTTGAATAGTTTTACGTCCTTTTAAATTTATAAATACAAGTTTGTTTTAAAAACTTCGATTCTAGTTTTATGTGAATTCAATACTTGCACTAAATGAACAATTGTATGGTAACTAACTAACTAAACTAATATAGTAAAGGTAAATAAATAAGTAATGAGAAGAGTTAGAAAGATCAAACCACAACACAAGGATTTATAGTGGTTCGGCTACAAGGACACCTTCCTTGTTCCTACTCCACTCCCCGAGTCACCTACTCGAGAGTTTTCTTCACTATGTCAACAAACTCCCTTTTGGCGGAGAAAACCTTACACACCAATTTACACACCACACAACTTCACAACTTGATCACGCCTTCTACACAACTTCTTCACACCAATATACTACACACCAATCTTCTTCACAACTATCTTCTACACACCAATCTTCTTCACAACTATCTTCTACACACCAATCTTCTACTTCACACCTATCTTCACAACTATCCTACTTCACTACTTATCAACTTCTATTATCTACACAACTAATCACAAGCACAACACAATATTCACAAATGAATATATATATATATATACTATGCACAACTATTCTTCAACACTTCTTGAGCTTGGTTGTAGAGAGAGTGTTCTTCTTTTGCACTTTGAATGAGAATGGATGATTAGGGATTGAATCACTTGAAATAAGGATTAATATACTAATGATCAAAGGGTTTTAGAGGATGTTTAGAGAGTTATAGATCTGAAAATTTCGTGCAAAAGGTAGAGAAAAATTCCAGAATTAAGGTGGTATTTATAGGAGAAGAATTCTGACAGGGGAGCCTGGCCGGTCCCCTTAAACCATGGCTGGCCCCCTTAAAATTAAGGGGGCCGCCCAACTGTAACGGCCAGAAAACTTGTCTTTTAGTGGGGAAAGTTTATTTGGTGAAAAACTAACTGATTTTGGTTAAATATTTGAAATCATATATTTAGTATGATTAAAACATTTTTCTTTATTACCAAAAGTGTTTTTCAAAAATATATAATATGTTTATATGATTAAATAAACTTTGTGTTAGTTAATTAAACACTTGTTTTTCAAAAATATCATGAGATGTATTAAGCACTTGTTTATCCATACCTTAAGTGATTAAGTTGGATATAGTGATATAAACTAGCTTAATACTTGTTTACGTAGTAATCTTACGATTGACGAGTTTAGATTTTGTGATCGTCAAAATATAGAGATATCGAAAAATATAAATACCGTTTTCATA
This sequence comes from Artemisia argyi, assembly GCA_030686995.1. NCBI lineage: Eukaryota > Viridiplantae > Streptophyta > Magnoliopsida > Asterales > Asteraceae > Artemisia > Artemisia argyi. Next base: position 69,818,655 of record CM060676.1, on the reverse strand, counting down.
CATTATTTATGTCAACAATCTTCCCCTTTTTGATGATTACAAAATTGAAACTCATTAATCTAAAATTAGTATATATTCAAGTATTATTGTGAGTTTATATCACTTCTCCCCCTTTTTGTTAGCATCAAAAAGGTTATCCCATATTAATGTAAACTCCCCCTCGAAGTGTACTCCCCCTCGTTTTGAGGCCAAAAGAAATCGAGATATGGATATCTTGCAAAAAATATTTAGTGGCAAGCAACATATATATGTATATAGCATGCAAGAGTAAAGACTAAGCATAAGCATAACATTAATAAAAATTACATCAAGCATTACAACCATAACAAGTAATGCAACAAACAAAAGCCTTAAAGGCTTAGAATCATCATTAAAATAAAAGACCAAGTCTCAAACATGAGAGTCCTTCTCTAGAGCTTGCCATCCAAAAAGTGTTAACATAATTTTATTTGTAAAACACCAAGCATGTTTAATTGGGAGGAATGGATGGTGAACATGGGGATGGTGATGGTCAAGGTGTATTTGTTGATGATGGTGGAGGTGTTGTGTTTGTTGTTGGTGGTTGATGCAACATGTTTTCAATATGAGAAAACATGTATTGGATCTCATCTCTTAATCCGAACACAATTGTTCGGTTGTGAATGCAACAAAGGCAAGTGTCTCCATGAGCTTCAAGTAAGCTCCATGGGACGGGGTTATAGGTTGGTGGGTTGATAGGAGATGATGAGAAATGTGCATCAAGAGGTGTTAATGGTGATAATGAGAGAGTGATTGCAAGAGATGTGTTCTCATTGGTAGGTTGTGATAGTTGATCAATTGTTGGAGGAGATAAGTGGGTGTTGATGTAGTCATTTATGGATGAAGTGGATGGTATGGAGAAAGTGGAGTTTCCATTTGTTGAAGGTGTTTTGGAGGGTGCATTTGGTGCACTAGGAGATGAACATTGAGGTGGTGGAGATGGAATGGTGTTGTCTTCATTTGTAAGATCAATGAAGAGTTATTTGGGTGGAATGATGACAAGTTTTTGTTTCTTGGCATTGTTTGAATAGGTGGTTCTTGGTGATGACATGATGATGTTTGATGAATGTTTGAGGATGAGGGAATGTGAATTAAACATGCATGGAGATTATATAGTGGGAAAACATGTTTAGAAGTGGAATTAATTTGAAATTGTAATGTTATATTCCAAAATCAGTTTAGTTTTTAAGGGAAATGGTAGCTGGGACTAGCAAAAGGGATCACAAGATGCAAAAGAAAACAGTGTAAAAACTGTTCCAGATGACCGGTCCCCTTAAATGGAGGCCGGTCCCCTTAATTTTAAGGGGGCCGCCCTTTATGATTTAAGGGGGCCGCCCATCTGACGACCCAGAAACCAAAATTTTCAAAAATTTTCTGGAAAAATGTTATGTTCTGTTTTGTATTTGCAGCAAGCTCTATTTGGACATTTCACATTTGTTTTGGTCTATTAGAAAGCATACATGTCATATAGTTATATAAACATTAACAAATCATGCAAACATATATATAGATTAAGAGAAGCATGCATAAAAATATCAAAGACAATCAAGTTAGCATCCTAAACACATATCCAAACAACAAGTATTTCCGAATAAACTTCGGACAAATAGCACACAAGACATAAAAATAAGATATTGTTTAACAAACATAATCCAAGCACATTATTTCTTTTTCATCCCGAAGATACCCTTCAAAGTCTTCCCAATAGATTTGAAGCCACCTCTAACTTCTTCGTGCAAGCTCTTTTGTCTTCTAAGCATCTCGGTAGTTCGTTCATGAAGCACTTCTTCAGTTTGATCACTTGGAGATGGAGTAGAATAGTTGGGATAGTCAAGATCCTCTAAATCGTCAACGAACTCAGAAAACGAATGGGTACTAGCATCATGGATGTTTTCCTCCTCATCGTCATCGTCTTGCCTTGAAGATGATCCATGAAAGCTATGACGACGAGGTTTACCCTTGTCACTTCGAGTTCGTCGAGCTTGTTTTAGAGCGAGAGAACGTAGAGTGGGGTAGATGGACTCATAGATACTATTGTCAAGATCGGGGTAGTACTCGATAACATGACGATAGATACGAGTAAGGAACATTCCATATGGAAGGTTGGCTTTGGGAGTTTTTCTAGCATACTCAATCCGTTTGATAAAGAAGTAGGCCAAATTGTACGGCTTTTCGACAGCTATACAATACAACATGTGGGCAAGGCTAGCCGGGAGATGGTCCCGGTGACCTCCAGTGCCAAACGCATTCTCACGAATGAGTTCTTCCCAATGCTTCATGTGAGGGCTTAATTCTTTGAGGAGAAGTTGGTATGGAGAGATTTGAACGTTTTTGGATTTTATTTTTCGACTTGTGGTGGCACGATCTATACCAAGGACTTGACGAATTTCGTCGGGATGAGGAATTTCGTCGAGATATGGACCGAAGGTTGGTCGATAGCGATTAAGAGATTCGAGGTCCCACTCGTTTGAGAAAACGGCTTGACCTCTAAATGGAATTTGGAGGATATGACCAAATTGTTCGAGAGTTAGGGTGATAAATTCATTTTGAATCATGAAAGAGATGGTGTTGAAACTGAGATCATTGGTTTGGACGGTGACTTGGCTATAGAAATCCATAATGAAGCGAGGAATAATAGGTTCATTTATTTCATAAAGACAATTGAAGTTGATGCTTGAAAACAATCGATTTATGTACTCGGATTGAGCAAAAGCAAGATCTACTACACGTCCCTCATGAATATTTCTATCTTCAATTTGACGATAGATAAGTCCAATGGAAGGAGATGTGGTAGGGAGTTGAGAAACTTTGGGAATGTGGTTTTTAGTGTGAGAAAGATCTTCGGTAGTTGCTTTGGGCATTTTCACCTAAACACATCAACAATACAAAAAAGACCAAAATAAATATAAAGAAAGATAAAAGTATATGTTTATTGTTAAGGCTTATGTTGGAACGTAAACATACTTCGTCACTAATCCTAAGAAGTAGATTACCATGTTCCTTAATATTGTTTTTAACTCGTTCTAGATATATTTTACGAAGTTTAATGAGTGGTTATGGACAAATCCAAACGCCCCTTTAAACATCTTAATATATCATGAAATTTGCTAGATTTACATTAGATTGTAAAACTAGCTATTTCTTGCGAGTTTCTTATGCATGTGATTTGTTTTTGAAAAAGATGGTTTGTATTTTTACTTAAAAATGTCATTTTTAGTAATAAACCAAACGCTTCCTTAACTAGTGACTTATAGCTCTAGTGCGTCAATATATATATGAATTATATATCTTGACGAGTTCGATAAACAATTTTAAGGTTTATAATTATAACAAAGTTTTATAAAAATTATAATGACTATGTTTCGATATTATTTGGACATAATCCAAACACCCCTATATTTTGAACCAATATAATTTTTCTTAGTTGCGAAAATGTAATTTCAAGTTTTACAAGTTACACAAGTATAATGTGATTAGTTTTAACACGTTTTCAAATCATTTTTCAACAATAAGTTTACTAAAATTTTTGAAAAGGAGTGTATGAAATTTTTCAAAAATTTTCGACATGATAGTTTATAATAACTAGTTTCTAGTGTTGATCAATCATCCTAATCCTAGGAGAAGCATTTGGTAATGAAGTTTTAAGGCTTAATTCGAAAGAAATTATGAAATTTGACGAATTTTATAAAACATGCATAATCATGAGTATGATCAAATAAGATGAAATTAGATGAAATGTGTTATGAAAAACTTACAATATGTAATGGTGATTGTGTTAGATGAATTTGCCCTTTGCGAATTAACCCGAATTATGTGATTTGGAAGTGATTTGAGAGGTTTTTGGGTTTATGTTTTCGTCACAGCAGAAGCAGTTGAAGGGGGTATGAAAATGTGGAGTGTTTGGCAAAAGGAAAGAAGGAGAAAAACGATTTTGAACAATCAGATGGCCGGCCCCCTTAAACATTAAGGGGGCCGCCCTTTATTTGGCTGCCGGTCCCCTTAAACATTAAGGGGGCCGCCCTCCAAAATTCGATTTTTGTGATTTTGGGTTCTGGAAGGAGCAAAAAATTATTCATATGTATGTATTAGATTTATATTTAATCAAAAATACGTTGGAGGGTATTCACACGAAAGGAATTACTTGACACTTTTAATCGACAATTTGCCAATTAAAATTTCTTGATCGTTTCGGATGAAATTTACCAAGTTGTCAAGTACACGAGAACGTTGTGGAAGGTTAATAAGTATATGTATATATATATATATATATATATATATATATATATATATATATATATATATATATATATATATATATATATATATATATATATATATATGTATGTAGTATGGGCTTATAAGACGAGAATAAAAGAAGGAGACGAATGCAACGGAAGCCGGGAGTTTGTTTCATCCATAGATTTTTCGACTCATCTCTCTTCATCAGCATGAGTGTTGTTGAACAATAAAGTTCAATAAGGCAAGTGGGGAAAAGAAAAGGTTCGTAAACGAACAATTTCTAGTTCTAGAAAATCAACAAATGAGTTTTCTAGGTTATAAGATCCTAGATATAACTAAGTGTATATATATATATATATATATATATATATATATATATATATATATATATATATATATATATATATATATATATATATATATATATATATATATAGTATAAGTAAATAAGTATGTATATGTATAGAAGTAAAGACTAGAGAGAATAATGAACCAATTAAAATCATATAAAAGCTAGATACTAAACTAAGCATGTATTTGTTTACAAGGAAATAAAAGGAAATGTGTACCTTTCGTCTTCAATGTGTTAAACTTCAAAATCTTCAAAGGAGAGTCCGAACACGAGGTGACATTAAAGATTTTCATGTATGAGTGGCGAAAGTTTTCACGTTGGTCCCCATGGTCTTATTTGACCAAAGTTGTTTTTCCCGAACATGTTATGTATTTGACTTGGGTGCATATATGGTGGAAACATTCCCCATGGATTGAAGTTCCACATTTGTTGGTTATTGTTAAAGTTTTGTCTACTTTGGTTTACTCTTGATTGAGGTGTTTTAGGTCTAGGGTAAGAATTATTTTGTTTCCTAGGTGGTGGTGTTTTGGATCTTGTTTTAGTTTTGGACGATCCTACTTCGGTTTTTAAAGATGGTTTATAAAATGGTTTTATTTCTTCATTACTAGCTAGATGTATTTTCTTATCATTTATGAGTATATACTTAGGATTAGGTTTTGAAGGTTTTAGTTCCTTAAGTTCGCTTTCAAATTTAACATTTTTAACTTCACTTGTTGAGGCTTCGGTAGAGTTGAAACCTAGGCCGGTTTTAGTATGCCACATCACTTACCTTCCTCCCTGCAGCCAGATACCTCAACAATGCCATCGAAGAAGAAGCCTCTAACTTATTCATCGATAAAGTTGTTGACTATGACCAGAACGCACTCTATGGCATACATCATTGGCCAGATAACCGGGCACAGTATTATCGAAGCAGCAGACTCAATCAGACGATGGGTAATGTGACAAGTGAGTTAAAGATAGTCTCGATTCAGTTCATTTCGACAGTCACTCACTTTGGGTACCCCTTCCTCAGCAAAATAGTACTCAAAAGACTTGATGAAAAAGAGTACGAGATTTCCGAGTCATACTTTCCACGATTACTCCTCGACGACATAGAAGATATGTATCTACTCAAAGTTCAAGGAAAGCTTTGCAACTTGCCCAAACCTATGCAGCTTTCCTTTATCACAACTCTCCTAATCTTCATCAGACAGATAGTCATCAGAGAAAGAGTAGAAGATCTTCAACTGGGAGTGGAAAGTTATCAGAAGAAGCTGAATCTCACCAAACCTAATATGTTCAACATCCCCAACTTTCAACATCTATCTCAATACTCCTTGATCAGGCATCCAGCATTTGGGTTCACATACCGCAGTGTAAACGGTCGTAACTGCTTCATGGCCTATGAAGAAATCCATAAGTTCTGTGATGAAACCCTGAAGTTCGTCAGAGATGGAATCAAAAGCAGATTAGATGACATAGCACTAGGTAAATCCAAAAGGTGGAATACCAATGAGGCCAGGGACGCTCGCAGATTCATTACAAGGATTGAGAACCGGTTGAAGCGCAGGGATCAGTTTCGGAGATTGGAAAGCTATGTTGGAGGCAGACCTGGATTTCCGGTGTTGACATTTCAGAGACCTGAATGGTAGCAAAGTTGTAAGAACTTGATTTGATTTGTCATATTACTATTCTTCATAATGGCTTGTGCACATATTATAGTGCACAACCCGATCTTGTAAAGAAAGGACCCTGAGGTACGCATCAGTGCCTCAATCCTAATATAAGGAGTGAAGGCTTCTTACTTTTGAGTAGAATTAATCAAATATTTTATGATTTTCATAAATTCTGCTCAAAAGGACAAGTATTTCACCTCAATAAGACCTAATCACTTGTTGAGGGGGAGCACTTGTCAAAACACAAATACTTTGTTCTAAATCAATAGTTCTTGGTGAATCTCCCCATAAGACTCAAAAAGGCATATTTTAATCTAAAAAGATTGTCAAAAACATCATTTTATATGCTATTTTTATTTTTGAGGGGGAGAAAATGAAAAAGTGATTAAAATATAAGTAGTCAAAAGGCTAAAAGTTGTATCATGTGCGAGCTAGACTAAGAACTGACCCAGGAATTGACGAGACAATAAAAGTTAGTAATATCGAAAAGACTTATCCTCGACGGGTAATAACATCAAGTTAGTTACTAGAGCTAGTTGTCACCTAAAAGCTGACAATGGATCTCTTTAACTAACCACGTAAGCGTGTCTCGAAAAGGATTTGTCGTAGTAGAAAGGTACCGTCTCGAGAAACTTTCTGTGGACTTGACCAGGCCGGGTAATAACTTCAAGCTAGTCTAACTAGTGATGCAAGCGTGTCTCGAATCGGTCTTCTTCACTGAAAGTGGATCAATTCAAAATGCTTGCTCCTCCCGCATGTGCAAATTTATTAAATACTCATGAGCACATGTGAAGGGGGAGCCCTTCAAAAGTGTACACAAAACTCTCAAAGTGTTAACCAAAATATTTGATTATCACAAACACTTTGAGAGATTTTCAATCAAAGGTTTCTTGGCTACTGTCGGAGTTATAAGGTGATTAAGATAGGAATAACCGTCCTATGATCCGCCAGAGCCGGAGGGATCTACCCAAGGACATCTCCCATAGTTAGAATTAGAAGTCCTTAGGTATGATACGAAAAAAGGAGAAAAAAATGAAAGGGAAAGAAGGAGTTGAAGAATTAAAAAGAAAAGTAAAGAAAAGGGTGAAAAGAAATAGCCCTCCATATGTTCAACCTTAGGGCAGACACCGGGTTCAATACGTATGCTACTGGTTGTTGCAAAAGACAACACCGGTATTGAAGAAAAAGTCGTCATGGACCCAGTGACGCAATGCACTAAACCTTCTTAACCACTCAAGTTCTCTTAAAGAGCTTGTTTCATTCTCACGGGGAACCAGTGTAATCTATCAACTTATCTCTTAGAGATGGTTGATATTGAAGCAGGAGACCCCTCCCTAGTCTCCGCATAGGAAACCTAAGTGTGCACTTATAGAGTCTAGAGTCTTGAGATACATCAAAGATCTCTTAGGAACACTTAGTATTTCTACAACTGGTGTTCTACATCAATGGACACCAGCTGTAAATTATCGAGTCTTTCGCAGATCTTAGCAATCTGCCTAGAACGTTTATGAGAGGATTACAAATGTATTTCTCAATGATTGAACGAAAACTCCTGCCAGGGTCAACATCAAGCAGCCCTGACAGCAGGTCACTTCGGTAACCCCACAAGGGTTACGCTTAGTGTTCGCGGTGGTTCCATAGCGGTCTACAGTCGTGGAGTGATCCCCAGCGACTCACCCAGTTATTGAGCTACTTAGTAGGTCTTGTAAGCTCCTTCGGGAGTATCTGATATGGGAACGGTCTTGATAAGGATTAGAAGGAGTCTTCACAATATGCTGTTGACAAGCTCTAATTCCTTATCTGTAAGTACCGGTTGTTTATTGCTAACTGTTTACTTGCAGGTACATCACCTCTATGATGGTAGATTCCAACATGCTCATACATACATCTTGAAGTAAATGATAGCTCCCCCGAAGATCTTAGCACCACAAAGTTCAAAGAAAGATTCTACGCCAATAAGAAGAATCTACAAAGTATAAAGACTAGAGATCTTAGAGTATGTAAAGGAACTTCGTGCACGTGAAAGTCTAAGTCCAAAGATGTATGAGTATGTTGGAATGGCGGACAACCACTACAGACGCAGGAGTGACGAATGGCAGACTACTTCATAACACAATCACTACATCATCATCAAAGAACAAAGACATAGAGCAAAGTGCATTTATTATACAACAATTGTGAAGACGTCTAAAGTTTCACATGTCACAAGTCAACGACAAAGATGAAGACGTCAAGCAACCGTGATGACCAACCCTTAGGGGGAGATTGTTGGGAACATACTTTTGTATTTTAGTCAAGTCTCGGTCATTACCTTTTGTAATAAGTTGCTTAGGTTATTTCACTATGTTTATGTTACTAGGCTTAAGTATGCATGTCCATGGGCCTTGAAAGCCCACGTCTAAGTAGTAAGAGGGAGGAAGGGAGTGTTGCCCTACTCCTCCCCTATAAATACTAAGCTTATGTAAACATTATAATTGTTGGTTATTTGAATACATTAAGGAAACTCTTGCACTTACTTTTCTCTCATTCTTATAATCAACCATCTCTTATTCTCATCTCATTTCTTATACTTGTGTTTACAAAATGGTGACCTAACAAACCGGATGGTGTCGGATCGCAAGGGAGACACATTGCTCTTTGTGTAAGCTCAATTATGTTTCGATATCCTTGGTGGCTTGGTTTGGAGTACTCACCTAGAGTACGGGCTCGAGGTGGTTTGGGTGGGTCATGGTTATTTGGTGGGTCTTGGTGTGGTTGTGCACGGTGTTGTTGTGCATGGTTTATGAGTTGGGAATGGTCGAGAGGTTCAAAGATATTATCACCCACCATGATGGAAAGTGTTATGAGTTACAAAACAAAGGGAACAAAGAAAAAGATAGATTACAAGAAAGCTAATAAAACGAAAATAAAAATCTCACTTGATAGGAATCTAGTGAGTAGACCTAAACGAAATAGAAATCGAAACCTAAACTATTCTCGAACATTGGCGCTAAAAACTTGATGCGGATATTGTAAACCTCAAGAAGTTTTACAATCGTCCTAGGCAGTGTACCTAACCGTTGTAGTGGCAAGACACGGGGGAATTGATCGTTCTCTAGGGGATTAGTGTTGTGAAGGCCGAAGTATATGACGAAATATGTCTAAGGTGAGGGATGATTCTTTTTGTATTTTTATTTTTTTTATGAAAGCAAGTAAAATCTCGAGGTTTGAAGAGTGAGTGTTTTAACTACTAATTTAACTAATTATAATTAAATTAAACTAATTATGCAAAAAATAAATAAATAAATAAATAAATAAAAAAGAAAAAAAAATGGTGGTAACTCTTATGATAGGTAATGTGTTCACTTAGATCATCCTTACTCCCTAGTTATCTCTTATTGATTAGTTGAATTGTCACGTCCTTGTTTTAATTGGCGCGTTGTATTCCTTAATATTGGTCGTAGGGAGGTGCCATATGCCCTGACTCAACGAACGTATAAGTCTCTCCTAAGAAAGCTTAAAGTCTATTATGTGGAAAACTAGAATGGGGGGTTGAATAGTTTTACGTTCTTTTTGTGTTAGTTTTGAAAAGCTTTTCGAATTTATAAAAACTTTGATTCGATCTTACGTGAATTCAAATGTCAAGAAGTGTGAGCAAGTCTAAACAAGTATAATCTAATAATAAAAGTATTGTAAAGTAATGAAATAAAGATAGAGATAGAAAGATCAAACCACAACAAGCGAATTTATAGTGGTTCGGCTACAAGGACACCTTCCTTGGCCTACTCCACTCCCCGAGTACCACACTCGACAGTTTTCTTCACTATGTCAACAAACTCCTTATGGCGGAGAAACCTTACACACCTTGGCTTACACCTATTAACGACACTAAGCTAAATGTCGACTTCTAATCGTAGCTAGAACCAATCTCACAACTTCTTCACGACTTCACACCTTCTTCACACCTTCACAACTTCCTCAAGATAGCTTCACACCTTTTCTTCTTGTTTACTTCACACCTTCTTATATGACAACTAAATCACAACAACTACACTACCTTACAACACACCTAGTATCTACAATCAACTAATTCACACAACAATTTTCAAGTATCTAGCACTACTACAAGATGAAACTAACTAATCACAACACTACTACAATTTTATGGATGTTGAGGAGTGTTCTTCTTTTTGCACTTGAGTGGATGAAGCTTTGGATCACTTGGAAACAAAGACTTATGAATTATATGATCAAAGGATTTTTGAGATAGAAATGGAGATTAGATCAAAAAGTTTTTAGTGCAAAAAGATGAGAAAAATCTGTGGAATGAACCAGTATTTATAGGGGACAGATTTACTGTTTTTGAGCGTGGACGGTCCCCTTAATAATTAAGGGGGCCGCCTTATGAATTAAGGGGGCCGCCCCTCCAGAACGTTGGAATCTCTTGTCCTTTTGTGGGGAAGGTTTTTCTGGATAAAATTTGTCCTTTTTGGTTGGAAATTTGAAATCATATCTTTGTAGTTTAATAAAACAATACCAAAAATGATTTACTAATATATATAAAATGTTAATGTCATTTTATAAAATGTTATGTGTTAAGAAAAGGCTTCCTTTGATCATGTAATGCATAAGATACTTAGTTTATGCATACCTTAAGTGATATTAGTTGTAGAAGTAAATATTTGTTACTAAATACTTGTTTACGTCATAATCTTGACTTAATTTAGTTTACATTTTGTGATTATCAAAACATAGAGTTATTGAGAAATATTAATAACGTTTTTAAACATTATTTATATCAACAATCTCCCCCTATTTGATGATTACAAAACTTAAACTCATTAACTCAAAAATTAGTTTTTAAACAAGTATTTTAGTGAGTTTATATTTACTTCTCCCCCTTTTTGTAGAATCAAAAAGGTTATGCCGACAAATTTCAACCGTGAAATATTGACGGGATGATAACTCCCCCTTGATGTGTACTCCCCCTCGTTCGGGGACACCAAAGAGACGAGCTATGGAATGCTTGCAAGACAAAAATATTAGAAGCACAAGTATATACATGCAAATATATATAAGGTGACAAGAATATAAATAAGCATGATTAAAAAGAAGCATACATATTAAAGCAAAAGTTGTGTCAAAACACAACAATACAAGTAGCATCAAGAAAGATTACAAATAGGATAACTACTACGTAACATAACAACTAGAATAATATTCCATTATGCAAAGAGTACATGGGCTTCATAGAGCTTGCAAGCAAAAGGGTGGTAAAGACTTTATTCATTAAGCATATCATATGCTTAATTTGGAGAGTATGATGGTGATGGTGGAGAAATGGGTGAAGAGTTTGGTGGGGGAATAATGGGTGAGGATGGTGGAGTTGGTGGTGGTGGTGGGTTGGTAAGCAAGTGTTCAATATATGAAAACATATATTGAATTTCATCTCTAAGACCAAAGATTATGGTTCGGTTGTGGATGCAACAAAGAAGAGTATCTCCATGAGCTTCAAGTAGGCTCCAAGGTACGGGATTGGCAAAGAATTGTGGTGTAATTGGTGGAGATGAGATATGAGCATCAAGTGGTGATATTGGTGAGAGTGAGATGGTAAGTTGGGTGGAAAAAGGTTCTTGTGTAGGATGTGGTGATGATGCTTGTGGTGGAGACAAGTGTGAGTTGATGTAGTCATTGATTGATGAAGTTGAAGGTATGGAGGATGAGGAAGTTCCATGAGTAGAAGGTGTTTTGGATGGTGCATTAGGTGCACTTGGAGATGAGCATTTAGGTGGAGGTGATGGGGTTGTGTTGTCTTCATTTGTTAAATCAATGAAGAGTTGTTTTGGAGGGATGATGACAATCTTTTGCTTCTTTGAAACCTTAGAGATGGAGGTGCTAGGTGAAGACATGATGGTTTGGATTGAAAGAGATGATGAATAATGAGATGAATATTATTAGTTTGGAGGGAATTTATAATATGAAAGTGGTTGATTTAGGTAAGTTTTTGAAATGGTTTAATAGGATTCTAAAATCAGTTGGGTCAAAAGAAGAAATGGTAGCTGAAACTAGAGAAAGAGGTCACAAGATGCAAAAGAAAACAGTAAACCCAGTTCCAGATGGCCGGTCCCCTTAATTGTAGGCCGGCCCCCTTAATAATTAAGAGGACCGCCTAGGAAATTAAGGGGCCGCCCATCTAGTGTTTTCCCAGTCGACCAGAAACCAAAAATTTGCAGAATTGGGTGGTTTTTCAAATGTGTCTTTCCAGCAAGCTCTCTATTTGAAGCATATACTCTAGGAATGATGAAATATAATTATAAGCTAAATAAAAAGGAAGCATAATATTAGCATTAAGTTATAATCAAGATCCTAGCATGATAATAATTAAAACCTAAGCATTATTCAAGAAATAAACATGAAAGGGCACAAGTATTTCTGAATAAATCGGACAAATAACAAACCACTCAAATGTCTAATAAAGCAATAATATAACAAAGTAGCAACACATCAACATCTCTACTTCTTCTTCTTGCCCATTATCTTCCTGAACATTTTTCCCACGGACTTGAATCCTCCTTGAATTTCTTCATGCATTTGTTGTTGTTGGTTAATGATGGACGTTTGACGAGTAAAGAGGAGTTCATCGGTACGCTCATGAGGAAGAGGAATTTGATATTCGGAATAGTCAAGATCAGGGAGATCATCAACAAAGGTCGTGGGGGATGGAGTACTAACACGTGAGGTGTCTTCCTCCTCATCATCATCATTGCCTCGATGAGATGTCGAACCACGAGGCATAGAGAACATAGAACCACGAGCTTTTCCTTTATCACTACGAGATCGACGAGTCCGGACAAGAGTGAGTTGATTCAAGGTGGGATGAACAAGCACATAGATATCACTCCGAAGATTTGGGTAATGTTCCATGACATGACGATAAAGTCGTGTAAGGAACATATCGTAAGGAAGGTTGGAATTTGGAGTGTTTTGGCGGACATGATTTGATGAACAAAGAGATAAGCCAAATTGTAGTTCTCTTCAGCAACTACACAATATAACATGTGGGCGATGCTTGCCGTCAGATGATCACGGTGACTGTCGGTACCAAACGCATTCTCGCGAATGAGTTCTTCCCAATTTTTCATATCGGGGCTTAGCTCTTTGAGAAGAATTTGATTAGCATGAATATTGGCATTCTTCGACTTGATTTTGCGACTAGTCGTACCACGTTCTAGTTCAAGCAGTCGACGAATGTCTTCAGGACTAGGAATCTCATAATAGTATGGGCCATCCTTAGGACGATTTCTTTCAAGTGATGAAAGATCCCATCCATTTGAGAATACGGCTTGGCCGTTGTATGGGATCCTGAGAATTTGCCCAAACTGAGCAAGAGTAAGAGTGATGAATTGATTTTGGATCATGAAGGAAATAAGGAGATGGCCATAGGGATCGGTTTGCACCGTCACTTGGCTATAGAAATCAAGGATAAAACGGGGAATGATTGGTTCATTGATTTGGTAAAGACATTCAAGACGAATATTGGAGAACATTCGTTCAATTTGATCAGATTCATAGAAGGATGGATCGACAATTCTACCTTCGTGAATATTTCTATTTTCAATGGGACGATAGAAACATGCAACTGAAGGAGACATGCCGGGAGTGGGGGAAACATTAAGAATGTATTGTTTGGTTTTAGAAACATCACCAACCGTGGTCTTAGGCATTTTCACCTAAACAATATAACAACCAAAATAAAATTAATACAAAAATGATTAATACATGTTATATGCAATACATGTGGAACGAACACCTACTTCGACCTAAAAGAAAATAAACCTAGGAAGTAGTTTCACAATGTTCCTTTATTTTAATTTTTAACTCGCTTTAAATTTAAATGTCAAAATATAGTTGTGGAATTAGTTCGATATAATATCAATACTATCCGAACAATATTTTTGACATTATAATTTATTTATAAATTTGGCTAGATATATATTAGATTATATATCTTTCTATCTCTTATGAGTTTGGCTAAAATAAAACTTGTTAAGAAAGTGAAAATGTGAATTTTGGTTTTCAAATTGTCTTTTCTTAGTTAAACCAAACGCTCCCTTAACTATATGAATATCGACTAGAACATCAATATATATATATATATATATATATATATATATATATATATATATATATATATATATATATATATATATATATATATGTATATATATATATATATATATATATATATATATATATATATATCAATTATATATCTTGATGATGTTAATGAACTAGTGATGTGTTAATAAGTTTACCAAAACAGTTTCAATGGTTTAAACAGACTTATTTAAGTCTACTTCGTTCATGAACCAAACGCCCAAGTTGTTTTCATGAACTTATTGAAATGATTTGAAAACTATGTTTTGATTGTTTAAAGCATTAAGTCACTACAATGTAATAAATTTTAACTTGTTTTTAAGAATTATATCAACAATGTGATTTTAGAAAACCAATTTTAGTGAGGGTTTATGGGCGATTAAGGATTTCGACAATATGATGCGTTAAGCTTAGATAGGCTTGCAATTATACATTCTAATCCTATGGGAAGCATTTGGTTTTGCAATTTCTTAAACTTAATTTCACTAAAATTTGGATTCAAATAAATTTTAATAAAATACCTAATTATTGATTAGACACAAAATTGAATGAAATGAGATGAAATGTATGTTGAAAAACTTATAAAAGATGTTGTTATATGGTAGGTTAACGTTTGCCCCTTGCGAAACAACCCCGGATTGGTGATTTGGTGAAGTATTTTAGTGGTTTTGGTTCATTCACAGCAGAGGTGAGTAAAGTAAGTATGAACAAAAGGAGTGTTTGGCAAAAGTTTTAAGAGGAAAACCGATTTTGGAAGTGTCAGATGGCCGGCCCCTTAAACATTAAGGGGACCGCCCCCGATTACAAGCCAGTCCCCTTAATTATTAAAGGGGTCGTCTGCCAAAAATGAAAATTTTTGCTAATTGAATTCTGATAGTAAAATATTTTTTATGTATATAATTAGATTTATGTTATATCGAAACTACGTTGGAGTTTATGAGCACGAGTAAGGAGTACTTGACATTTAAGGAGTACTTGACATTTTTAATTAATATTTCGTTAATCAAGATATGTCTTGATAATTTTGGATAAAATGATCAAGATGTCAAGATTACAAGGGTTTAAAGAGATGTGATGGAATGTGTGTTTATATAAGTATATATGTATATATATATATATATATATATATATATATATATATATATATATATATATATATATATATATATATATATATATATATATATATATATATATATATATAAATTATATAGATTTACTATGTGTTAATGGATTATGGAATGAGGAAATGGAAGAGACGGAAGCTGACGGCGATAGGAGTTTGTTTCATTCATAGTATATGTGTGCGAAGGTTCTTCTTTCTACTCTTGTGTAGATCCACTTAACTCACTTCTCTTCATCACCATGAGTTTAGTAACAGTGGACACAAGAGATTTTCGTGTTGAACGTTAAAGTTCAAAAGTATCAAGAGGGGGAAGGAAAGGGTTCGATAACGAACAATTTCCTAGAGTTCTAGAAAGTCAACTAATGACGTATCTAGGTTATGTACAAGTATATATATATATATATATATATATATATATATATATATAATATATATATATATATATATATATAAATGTGAACAAACAAAGGAAGAAAGATAATAAACAATATCTATGCAAACAAAGCAACCAAACAAAGCGTATTTATCTAAGCATGGCAATGAGTTGTGAAAGAATGGCGTACCCGGCGGTCTTCAACAAAAATCTTCAAAAACATCAAGGTGACATATAGACTTTGTAAAAGTCTAAGGTGAGAAAACTTCAAGATGGCCATAAGGAATGTAGATCTAGCTATTTGGTCCCCATTGCCTCTTTGGTCCAAACATGTTTAACATTTGGCTAGGATGCATGAAAGGTGGTAGTATTCCCCAAGGATTGTAGCTTTGTTGATAATTCAACATTTGATTACTAGTGTTATTGTAGTTTTGCCTATTTTTGTTTCTTCTTAGTTGAGGTGTCTTAGATCTAGGATGAGAGTTATTAGGTTTTCTAGGTGGTGGAGTTTTAGATCTTGTCTTAGGTTTAGAAGATCCTACTTCGGTTTTTAAAGATGGTTTATAAAAAGTTTTTACTTCTTCATTGTTGGCAAGAGGTATTTTTCTATCATTAATAATTATATACTTAGGATTAGATTTTAAAGGTTTTAGTTCATAAGTTCACTTTCAAATTTGACATTTTTAACTTCACTCGTTGAGGCTTCGGTTGAGTTAAATCCTAAACCGGTTTTATCTCCGGATACTCTTTGAAAACTTATTATTTTACTAAGTGAGTGACTGCTATTTTCAAATTTGTCAAGTTTGCAAATTTCTTCCCTAAGTATTTCATTTTCACTTTTAAGCTCTTGACATGATTTACATTCTTCAAAGGTTTCTTTACCTTTTTCTAGTTGATGTATTTTAATTTTTAGTTCTATTACTTCATTTTCCAATTTGTTGTTCATGCGTTTTAGTGATTTGTTTTTAGCCATTACTTGTTGTCCTAGTTTTCATAGTCTATTATATTCACTATCTATATCTTTTTCATCTAATGATAAATTCTCATCACTAAAGTATTTGGTTTCGGAACGTACCTCGCTTGATGTCTTCGCCACGAGACACTTCTCTTCCTTTGTCGTTTCTTTCTCATCTTCATCGCTATCACTCCAAGCTCCTCCAACAAATGCTCTTTGATTTTGATCTCTTGACATCATCGGACATCTTCCAATGAGGTGATTTGGATCACCACACTTGAAGCATTTCCTTTCACTCTTGCTATTCTTGTCATCTTTATTCTTTTGAGATGCTTTCCTTTCATCATGTGGTTGTCTAACGAATCTTCCTCGTCTTTTGAAGAATTTCTTGAAATCTCTTACGGCCATGGCATATTCTTCGTCATCACTTTCGGAAGATGAGCTATCTTCGTTATTGGATTCCTTTCTAGCTTTCAAGGCGATTGACTTGCTTTGCTCTCGTTTTCCTTTGGCCATTTCGGAATCTTTCTTTATTATTACTTCATAGACTTTCAAGTTCCCAATTAATTCATCAAGTTGTAAAGTTGACAAATTCTTCGATTCTTCAATGGCCGTTACTTTAGCTCGCCATTTTGGGTGAAGAGCCCTAAGAAACTTTCTAACAAAATTCTTACTAGAAAAATTCTCATCAAGTGCTTTTAAACTTGTGATGATAGTGTTAAACCTCGTAAAAGCATTATCAATTGATTCCTCTTTCGGAATCGTGAATTGCTCATATTGTTGAACAAGTAGATCTATTTTGTTATCTTTAACTTGACTATTACCTTGGTGAGTTATTAGTAACGAGTTCCAAATTTCTTTTGCGGTTCCGCACATAAAGATCATTTCGTATTCTTTACGTGGTAGCGCATTGTAAATAACCATTTTTGCTTCATCATTTTTAGCAAGTTTTCTTTTTAAATCATCATTTTGTTTTTCAAAAGGTACGATTTCATCTTTCTTTGTTTCGGGGTTATTTTAAATAGGTAAAAAATCACCATTGGTAATAACATACCAAAGATCTAGATCTTTTGATTTCACATAAGTTTCGAATCGATTTTTCCAATATAAAAATCCATCACTTTCAAATAGTGGTGGTCTTTGCATAGATTGCCGTTCTAAATATTTTTCAGATTCCATAGATCGTTACAAGTTTTAAAATATAAAATATTTTAAATTTCTTGCTAGACGTGGCTTCTGATACCAATTGTGGAAAACTAGAAGGGGGGGTTGAATAGTTTTACGTTCTTTTTGTGTTAGTTTTGAAAAGCTTTTCGAATTTATAAAAACTTTGATTCGATCTTACGTGAATTCAAATGTCAACAAGTGTGAGCAAGTCTAAACAAGTATAATCTAATAATCAAAGTATTGTAAAGTAATGAAATAAAGATAGAGATAGAAAGATCAAACCACAACACGCGAATTTATAGTGGTTCGGCTACAAGGACACCTTCCTTGCCCTACTCCACTCCCCGAGTACCACACTCGAGAGTTTTCTTCACTATGTCAACAAACTCCTTATGGCGGAGAAACCTTACACACCTTGGCTTACACCTATTAACGACACTAAGCTAAATGTCGAGTTCTAATCGTAGCTAGAACCAATCTCACAACTTCGTCATGACTTCACACCTTCTTCACACCTTCACAACTTCTTCAAGATAGCTTCACACATTTTCTTCTTGTTTACTTCACACCTTCTTCTATGCACAACTAAATCACAACAACTACACTACCTTACAACACACCTAGTATCTACAATCAACTAATTCACACAACAATTTTCAAGTATCTAGCACTACTACAAGATGAAACTAACTAATCACAACACTACCACAATTTTATGGATGTTGAGGAGTGTTCTTCTTTTTGCACTTGAGTGGATGAAGCTTTGGATCACTTGGAAACAAAGACTTATGAATTATATGATCAAAGGATTTTTGAGATAGAAATGGAGATTAGATCAGAAAGTTTTTAGTGCAAAAAGGTGAGAAAAATCTGTGGAATGAACCAGTATTTATAGGGGACAGATTTACTGTTCTGGAGCATGGCCGGTCCCCTTAATTAGGGGCCGGTCCTCTTAATAATTAAGGGGGCCGCCTTATGAATTAAGGAGGCCGCCCCTCCAGAACGTTGGAATCTCTTGTCCTTTTGTTGGGAAGGTTTTTCTGGATAAAATTTGCCCTTTTTGGTTGGAAATTTGAAATCATATCTTTGTAGTTTAATAAAATAATACCAAAAATGATTTACTAATATATATAAAATTTTAATGTCATTTTATAAAATGTTATGTGTTAAGAAAAGGCTTCCTTTGATCATGTAATGCATAAAATGCTTAGTTTATGCATACCTTAAGTGATATTAGTTGTAGAAGTAAATATTTGTTACTAAATACTTGTTTACGTCATAATCTTGACTTAATTTAGGTTACATTTTGTGATTATCAAAACATAGAGTTATTGAGAAATATTAATAACGTTTTTAAACATTATTTATATCAACATATTAAGTCTCCTAGGATCTACAAACCGCAATTCACGCAATAAATACAACGAGAAAAACAACTAGTGCACTCTAATGCTGCATTTAGTAAGATGGAAAACCTACTACATATAAGAATTAAGCTAGTTTTCCTACTCCTAATGCGAGAAAACCAATTCAACAAGAGATGATAATAAATAATTAACAAACAGGTTTCATTTAAATCTAAGAAAACACTAATAGATCTAGCCGAGCATGTTGAAGTGAAGAAAAAAATATATAATCAAACAACACAGACATATTGAATGATTAAAGAGGAATCACTTAACTTCAATAAAACATGAGTATGGTCCCTGGAAAAGCCTTACAAAAACTCTGCAATCGTCTAGGATTTTACCTCTCCAAGATGTTACACGAATAAAGGAAAACATACGAAAATATATATAGGATTACACTTGTGACGGTGACACGTTATGGGTTGTGACGTCGTCAGCCCGCCATCATTAGGGTTTCGTCTGTTGATGTGTCGACTTTGACATCATCGCTATATGATTTGTGACGCTGTCAGCTTCTAAGGTGTCCAAAAAGTCTGAGCCGTTACGTGTAGAATTAACACCAAATCATTATCTTCAAATACAAGTGACGGCATCACATTGTATCTTGTGACGCCGTCAGGGTCCCATTCCTGACGAATTTGCGACTTGGTCATTTTTCTTCGTTTCTTCGTCCAAAATAGCCAAAAATATGTCAATATCCAGTTTTCGCGTCCCAAGTACCTAAAATGCAAAAAGAAACTATTTAAGGCAATAATTAATCAAATATATACGAGTTTAGGGACTAAATAACCCCTTAAAAAGGTATGTTTTAAATTATTATCAGACGGTCCCATATATATGAGGACCGTCCACCTTTATGGGACCGTCCTATGGGACGCTCCTATTTTTGTCATGATGTGGTGAAATGTTTATCTGATGAAAGTTTAACTAATTTGGGCGGAAAAAATAGCTGTTGGAGATTTCAACTTTAAATTTATTTTCCTATTAAAACATTTCTTTATAAACACAAAAATACTTTGTAATTTTTTTTTGTTCACATTAAAATGTGAGGTTTAAGGAAAAATAACTTCTTTGATCACTTAACTAAGTTGGTACATTGTTTTGTTCATACCTTAAGTGATGTTGTAGTCAAAATGAACTTTTTTGATTAAAAACTTATTGAGTATATTTTTACGTAATGCGTTTTTACATTTTGTGATTATCAAAACTTATAGAGATCGAAAAATGCAAATGACGTTTTTGAAATGATTCGTATTAACAGGATTGAATGACAGTCAACCGTTTATCATCATTACATGATGAAGAATTTTGAAGAGCCAAAGCATCCATAAAATATCTGGGGGCAATAACCCGTAGCTAAAGGATCTAATTGTCTATAAGTGTTTCTACGGTGCACAAGTGGGAGTTGTAGGAATTTGTGAGTACGGTGCAACACATTACATGTAATGCTTTTCATTTCATGTACCTACGGGGACACACATTAACACAAACTTGAAACCGTACTTATAAACATGAATAATATATGTATATAATAGGACTAGTGTTTGTGAGGTTAGTACTTTGTAAATTGACTTCCAGTCACTTCGAGATAGTTCATAAATGAGGACTAAACAAAAACCGAGACCCTGACATGCATGCATGCATGTGGCCGGCCCTAAGGAGGAGGGAAAACACATTCAAAATGGTTTGAATTGGTTTTGGTATGTATGGAAAGTCATAAAATGTTTGACCATTAAGCCTTGAGTGAAGCTTATATAATCAAGACCATTACACCATGATTTGATAAGGTCTCTCTCTCTCTCTCTCTCTCTCTCTCTCTCTCTCTCTCTCTCTCTCTCTCTCTCTCTCTCTCTCTCTCTCTCGTTTTGTTTCTTCTTTATTACTTATTGATCATTTCTAGTTGAGGTTTGATCGAGAAAAGGTTGTGGTAGGATTAGCTATCTACAGGTTTCTCCAAAAGTGTTGGTGTATATCACTTGGAGGGTTCCTATTTTGATTCCTAGTTAGTAGTTCTTGTGTTCATCTTGGTGGTGACAATCGTTTTTAGGATAGTGTTCGATACAACCGACTACTAGCACGTTTCAAGGGTATTTTTTTAATACTCTTGTTATGATTATGAGATAATCTTTGTTTGCATTATATTGTGATTCATCAACAAAGTGCATAAGATGATCCTACGGAAATCGTTTATTGATATGTAAATTTGATCGCCATGCTTCCGCTTATTTTTTTGCTTTTATTTTCGTGTGATCATGTTTGATTTGTCACGATTTTCGTTAGTCATATCACGGGTCCACTGCTTTCTGTTGAAACCTTTATAATCGATTCGCATGATTCGAGTATAGAAACAGTAGGGTGAGAACGAATCTTGTTTTTTATCACTTCTAACTGGATCACAACATCTTCGACTTTGTCCTGATGGAAATCCGCTATGCAGAAAATGGACAAAACAGGTATCATCACTATCGGAATGAGACGGCGGTGAAGACGGTGCAATTTCCGGCAAGAATGGAGGTGCATGCGAGGGGATGTGGCCGATTATGTGAAGTTGGAGTGCCGTAGGCTATTTAATAAAATGATAAATATGAGAGAACTAAGTATGCAGTGTGTGCAGAAAGATAAAGATGAAAATAAGTTTCGGTCACAAAAATGCAAACTTCCCTTTGAATTATTGTTTCTGTTTATAGGGATGGCAACGGGGTGGGTTTGTGGCGGGGCAGTCGTCCCCATCCCTAAACCCGATTACCAAAGTTCTCCCCAAACCCACCCCGATCCCCATCAGGGATCTAATCGGTGCGCCCCGTTGGGGCAATATGCTCCTCCAAACCCGCCCTGTATTAATTTGGGATCTTATCATGGTGTCCTCTTTGGGTGCAATTCTCGACCAAAGCCGCACCATTTCACATTTTTTATTATTTTTAGACCGTTAACAATAAATTGAAGAACAAAGAACCTATCAATAATCAATTACAAACAAGCTCTATTAACATTTCAACGAAAGTTTATAGATAAATAATGATAAAAGCAAATTAAAACTTAAAAATATGACATTAAACGAGTTTCAATAATCACAATTTTGCAATCTTACAAAGATTAAAAAAACTAACAATATTAGAGTAATATTTTTTATTACGTAAATACTAACAAAATACTATATAGGTATAGATATAATTGTATGTGTATATATTATTTGGGTGGGGCGAGGCGGGGCTAGGGATGGCAACGGGTCGGGTTTGGGGAGGGTTTTAGTGTACCTGTACCCGTACCCGTTTATAATATCCAAACCCGTATCCGCCCCATTACCCGTCAGATACCAGGTTAATATTATCCGTCGGTTTTTTGGGTTTCCCCACGGGTTTCGGTTATCCCCAATTGAATAATATATGCACAAAATGACGGTATTAAGATTAAGTCACACTAAAATCCACCGAAAAAACGAAGGAAAACACCCAATTATATTCAAATTTTTTTTTAGTTAAAGAAAATGAATATCATATCAAACGATTTAACGCTTTTGAATAATTCATGTACAAAATAAAATATGTTATGTAATAGAGATACGTATATAAAAAAATATAATTGAAGAAATTATATTTAATGTATATATTCTCTAGTTAATTATAATATCAATAAACCGGGTATAGATTCGGGTAAACGGATACGGATACGGGTAATCGGGCGGGTATTACCAGAACCCGTACCCGGCTATAAAATTATATCAATACCCAAACCCGCCCCCCAACCCGATCCAAACGGTTTAGGTTTCGGTTTTCCCCGTCGGTTTCGGGTGCTTTTTCCATCCCTAGGCAGGGCGAGGCGATGGTTCCCCGCCCTAAACCCGATTAAAATCCCCGTTTAAGCGCCAAACCCGCCCTGTACGATTAGCATGCCCCGGCCTGCCCCAATTAGTTCGGGTTTCAGATTTTCCCGTCGGGTTCAACTTTTTTCTATCCGTTTATGTTCATTTAGCTAACTGATATAAACAAACAAGAATGGCCTTATGACCTTAACCAACAAACAGAACAATCACTATTTTTTTTTCTTTTTGTAAGAGCAGTGGGTACAGTGGTGCCAAACTTCTGGTGTCGTTCTCCAAAAGTGGTGCCACATCAGCAAAACACATAATGGCGCCAGAAAACCTTTGGCACCACATTCTATGCCGTTACCGTTAGCACTAGAAAATCTGGTGCCGTTCTCTTTTTTTTTTTTTTCATTTTTAAATAATAACAATATATAACTAAAAAAGACATCAAATAAAAAAGACATTACATCTACAAGGGACTAACGATGTAAACAAAATAGTACTAAGGATGCAAGAAAAACACTAACAAAAGAAAATAATGTAAACGTATATAACAATATGGTTCAAAGTGAAAAAAAGCAAATAATGTAACTATAAAAAGTCAACATCTTCCTCCTTGCGTACACAAACACATTCTGCTTTATACCTGCAACATAAAAAAAATAATAAAGAATAAAAAAATAAATTAAAACACAAACACATAAACATTTGTAAACATAAACGTCCCATTTTATCTCCTAACATTCGAATTTTTGGCCAAAAAAGAAAAGAAAAAAATAGAATGGCATCGTGTGGTTGGAACGGTGCGAGCAAGAACGGCATCAGGTCCGGTACAGTGCGCCGTTCCCTTTTCTTGGCTGGTAGCTTGGCGCGAGAGTTTGGCACAACCGTACATCCCGCTCTAACTAACAAATGTGAACACATTTTTTTCTTCTCGTTTCAGTGTTAGAGTAAATTGCAAAAATCGTCCTTGTGGTTTGCTCAAATTGTAGATTTTGTCCTTGAGTTTTCGAAAGTGCAGGCGGCCTCCCTGTGGGGAGTTTTTGGTTCCGTTTTGGGCTCTGGCCATTGCAGAAATGGTCCTTGTGGTTTGCTCAAAATTGCACGTTTAGTCCCTGGCTAGAGACCAAAGTGGAACCAAAAATTCTCTACAAGGAGACCGTCTGCACTTTCGAAAACTCAAAGATAAAATCTGCAATTTGGGCAAATCGCAGGGATGATTCTTGCAATTTATTCCTCATGTTATATATACGGAGTATTTCTTTTTTCGTTTTTGAAGGTTCTGGTTTGGGCTTGGGCCATTTCAGCCCAACAATCAGCAAATTACTTATTACACCCACCCAGCAACCAAATAAAGTTTACCAAAAATGTAAACGAGATCAATTCTACACTCCAAAAGTCAAAAAATCTAAACATAATATATTTACCAAATATAACTAATCAACATAGGCACATAATTAAAAAGATATGGATTATCTAAAGTTTAACCATATACATATTGTTCGTTACAGTTTAACAAGTTTAAGAATTCACTATGCCATACAAGAATTTATGTTTTGCGGACACAACGCAAGAACAAGTAATTACTACTACAAATTTTATTAGTTAGTTGTCTAAACTAGTATGAGTGCATCACATGAACAAGAAATGTTAACTTTTCCGGACTGACAAATGTCGTAAATATGAAAGATGTCAAACATACAAGATCAAAGTAAAAAAAATATGACTTGACCAACAAACTGAACTATATTTACAGTTGTGCTCTTTGAAAAAATCGGGCTAACACAAATTGTGAGAAGATAAGCAAACAACCATGGAGTCATGGACCAACAAGACCACAAATCTCATAGGAAGTATATCATTCTTGAGTAACTTTAGCATGCCGCATTGGTCATTTAGTATTAAGCGTTTGGCACCATTTATATGCGTCTTTAATGTCTTAGGAACCATGTATTGATGAGTACTACTGATAAAGTTTTTAGCCGAATGCTGCTAAGAAGGGAAAAAGAAAAAAGCTATGAGTCAAGTGAAAAGACTTTGCGTATGGAACCAAGGGGTTGTGTCTCTACAAGTGTTCATGAAATTTGTAATTTTCACTACTGATTTTGCTCAGCTCTTTTCGATGACACTTTTGCTCTTCAGCATTTATCCTAAGACACAATGGTGTCGTTCTAGTTGCACGTGAGATTCGTTAAGGAAAGGCGTGAATTTTGGTAAAGGTGGGTACATAAAGGATGGAGAACTTTTGGATCGGATCTTATCACACTTTTATTGTAAATGTAGTAACATACTAACATCCCATGTGATGTAGAAACATAAATTAACTGGATTAACTAAATTGCCATACTAGGTTTATATTTCGACCTAATCCTATAATGATTGAAAAACACAGTATGTCTAACACGTTTGTTGTACAAAGACTCAAGTTTGATAACATGGAAACGATTTTTTCCTGGTACTAGGTTATCTTATTCAAAAGGAAAAAACATGACACATTGTAAGTCTAGAAGATAACATATTCAGATGTTATAAATTAATGAGAGAAAATATTGATACCAAATACAAAGAAGCCCCACCAAATACCCTTTTATTTATTCTTGTTCATGACAAATGAACATGGAGAGTATCATATTCGATTAAAAATCACAGCTCAACAAACCCAACCAACATTTTTAGCAAATGTACAATCAACCTCTAAGTGGTTGGCCCATCTCCCATGGGTTTTGGAGCATACACAAGTTTTCTCTTTTTGAAAAAGATTGTATTCTATTTTAAGAGCAATTTCATATACCCGTCTTTAAATATATAAATGTCATATTTATCTAAACATGTTTTAAAACCGGTATATATTATGCATTTAATAGTTGTAATTTGAATAATATAAAATTAATCGTGAAATTAGATTGAATTAAGAATTTCAGCGTTTATTTTATACAACATAGATATCGACATGTCATTAGGATCAAATAAGAAGAATAATAAAAATAGGAAGGATAGGAAGTAATCACAACCACACATTCTAGATGCACCTACAAAAATGGATGCATCTTCATTCAAATTTTCCCTCCCACATTAAAATGTGTGGCTAAAATTACTTCTTATCATTCTTATTTTAATTATTCTTCTTATTGGATCCCTTCCCGTCATTGCATTTCTTAGTTTATAAAGTTCGTGTCAAACACACTTGCAAATAAAACTAGCAAACTGTCTTTTGCAAAGGGCGGACATGATTATACATTTTACCTGTTGTCGTTTTATTTTATTAATTTATTAAAATCATTAATTACAAAAAGTACTATTTATACTTGTTACATTTTAATTCTGAATTAGAAAACACCTTCATGTCAAGTCTTTTATGTTCCAGTTGCTAAACTCATCGTCAATAATTATGTCTTCAGCAAATGGTTTTCCTGGTTCTTTTTATTATTATTGTTATTATTTTTTTGTTCTTCTACAAGTGTAATTTATATTTCTAAGTTCTAACACAATAAAAGCAACAACACATATGGTAAATTTAGCTATGAAAAAAAGTTTTCAATATGGCTTAGGAGGTGTTTCTTTTTTTTTCTTTAGCTAAGGTCATGTGGGTCTCACGTTCTATATGAGTCTTTTAATGGGGGATATCATATTTATATGCCTTGGGCCTTGAGGATATAGAGGTATTAGTGGAAAAATATAGGCTCCACATAAAAAAATAAAATAAATAAAATAAAAAATTATTAAATACTTTGTTTGGACTCATTCTCTTAGCTAAGGGAAAAAGAAACACCTTAGTATCCTAACAAAAAAAAGTTGCGTAGTGACTACTAAGATGAAAGTTTCGGAGGAAGCATGGTGTTAAACGAGGTCGGTGAAGCATACCTTCCATCCAGTGCTATGTTTGCAAGAGAAGGTGTGATCGTAGGAGCTCATTCGGTTTTCTACTAATTAATCTGATGGATAGTACAAGACAACATTTTTGTATATATTAAAAGTCATAAATGAACATTGATCGAGAAATGTTTAAGCATTAAAGTTGATCATGAAATAGGCTAGCTCATTTTTAAAGTTAAATTTTTTAGTCAAACAGTAGGATACAAGTCAATATATCATTACTACTTATTATATGGCCATAATGAAATTAGAAAGCAAGTTAACCTAAAAGATTAGGTTAATTACGCATTAAAATATTGGTATGTGGTGTCAATTGTTAATGTAATCATGTTGGATAAAAAGCATTAGAATCTTTAAAAAAAAAAAAAAAAAAAAGGCAATATCTTCAATATCACTACTTGATTTTTATATGATTATTAAACTTTATCTTGCTTGTTCATCATATATATCGTACCCAAAAGCAAACTCACTCCAACACATTGAGTGAAGCTCACGTACCAAGAATAATGTGCATGGATGCAAATAATCCAACGAAGGAATAGATTAGGGATGAAAAAAAAAAAAAAAAAAAAAAAACAAAAACAAAAAAAATACAAAAAACAAAAAGCGATGGGGAAACCTGATACTTGAATTATTTAGAGCAGGGCGAGATATACTTATCGGGTTATGGGACGGTTTTAAAGGCATTAACGAGGATTTTTATTGAGTTTGGGGCGACGATGGGGCTCAACATCCTCGGCCCGCCTCGAAACATATATATACATACAAACATATCAATATATAAGTAAACATCCTCGGCCCGCCCTGAAACATATATATACATACAAATATATATATATATATATATATATATATATATATATATATATATATATATATATATATATATATATATATATATATATATATATAAGTAAACATATGGTATTACATTGGTATTTCTATTTACCCAATGTTTAATAAAGTTGAGATCAATGAAGAACTCATACATATAATATAACCTATTAACCAATCATAGTCACCCATTTATATTTTTCACATTTTTTTTAAAACAACATATCTTGCAAACGAAAAATCTTCAAGCTACAAAAAAATACCATCGCGACGAGAATTAAATAATCTTCCTATAGATATGCATTATTATATACTTTCGACGAACTTTTTTTTTTAAATTTCCGTCCAGAAAAATCATATATGATTCATAAAAATCAAATATGATTTGATTTTTACAAATCACATATGATTCTTACGAATCATATATGATTTGTAAAAATCATGTGATTCGTAAAAATCACATATGATTTGATTTTAACGAATCACATATTTCAAATCATATATGATTTTCTCTGGGCGGATATTTTGAAAAAAAAAATCGTCAAAAGTATATAATAATGCATATCTATAGAAAGATAATTTAATTCTCGTCGCGATATTATTATTTTTTCGCGCAACGATTTACTGTTTGCGAGATATTTAATTTTTAAAAAAAAGGGTGAAAGTTTATTTATTTATTTATTTGGTAAAAAAAGTTAGTGGCTAAAATTGTTTGATTGATTCTATGGTAAAACTTGGTTTTACACGGATCTTTTGGCATGTTTAATATTTGTAAGAATGAAAATTGTGATCATAAAAGCTTGTTTCGTGTCATAATATTCTAAAAAAGTTGATTTGAAACGTGAGTAGCTTATTTTTTTATGTTTAATATTGTTGATGAAAGCTTAATGAGGCTAATGCTTCATTTATTAATAGGGAATATATTACCTACAATTGTTTATATTGTTTACTCCCCTTATTAATAATAGCATCTCGATATTTTAAGTTATTGCATAAAATTATACTATTATTTATAGTTTAAAACCAATAATAAACGGAAAAATACACGAGTTTGGTGGAGCATCGCGCTCAAAGAAGATAACCCAATAAATCTCAACCAAATATAAGGCAGGTTTAAAGGGCCGTTGGGCTCCGCTATAAGATCCTCAATGAGGATCGGGGAGGTTTGATGATGATTTTCGTAATTGGGTTTGAAGATGATGATGGCCTCCCCGGCCCAAGTCCGCCCCATCGCTATTCCTAAAGAGGTTAAATGCGAATGCGATTGAGGTAGTATATATCTTTATGTACTAAAACAATAATTATGTTTTTTTTAATCAACTACCAAGTTTATATTTTTTTGACTTTTTGTTAAGATATCAAAAATAAATTTAGCCACAAGTTAAACAAAGTGATCTGAAATTTGAACCACATACTACAAACTTGGTTTTTTTCAGTTATGATTTTTTTAACTTATTATTTGACGTCTTTGATGGTAATAAGCAGTTCAAATAACAATGGTTTAGTAAAGATGGATGATCAGGACCTTTTTAACTATAAAGTTAGTAAGCAGGTGTTTTAAGCTCCAATATCCATAAAGCCGAAGGTCTTCACGATAACTTAAAACACTTTTTGTAGTGTCATAAACGTTGGAAGGCCTCTATTAAAAATGAAAAGGAAAGAACTTTTGTAATGACACTATTTTTTTATTTTTATTTTTCTTCTTCTTCTTCTTAATAACTATTATTATTTCTTTTTTCCTATGATGTGTGTGGCGAGATTGATAATTTTGTTGTCTTTACGGACTCATTCTAACCATCTGAAAATGTGCACGTAACGAGATTTGAACCCAAGAGGATTCTAAAATTATTAGATCACCATCTTAGAAATTTTAACATAAAATATATAATGCGTCAATAAGTTAGGTACAAATTTTCCATCATAAATATTTATGAATGCAAGTGTTTGGTATAAACAATGTAGTTTTGATTTTTAATATGGGTTTTTCTAACTTGTGTCATAGGGGCACAAGTTAAGCACACCATAAGTACACATGGGCCCACGAAATAGTACACAGGGATTTACATAAAAGTACAAATAAATATATTTTTATATAGATTCTAGTGTACTTTTATTATACTTATAGTGTACTTAACTTGTGCCCCTAGGGAACAAGTTAGAAAAACCCCAATAGTATTTTGGGAATTGATGAGGTTGGGCAAAATGCATGTGCATGTAAAGTTGGATACACATGAATGGTTTATACTTTAGGTACAATTGATTTTCTATAACTCGGTTTCTATCAAGTTGACATTTTTTTTTTTTAGAACGGCAAGTTGACATTAAGATAATGAAATACTAACT
Organism: Artemisia argyi; assembly: GCA_030686995.1. Lineage (NCBI taxonomy): Eukaryota > Viridiplantae > Streptophyta > Magnoliopsida > Asterales > Asteraceae > Artemisia > Artemisia argyi. Next base: position 69,788,370 of record CM060676.1, on the reverse strand, counting down.
TCAATGACAAGAATCCCAAATCTCATGAACCGACAAATAGTCATGACAAAGAATTACATCGAAACATAAAGGGAACATTTTTTGTTAGTTTATTTCAAAGGAATATAATAACAAAAAAAAAAGTTCTTTTTCGCTTCGTAAACTTCTAATTATCCACTATATGTTTGTTAGTTTATGTAAAAATAAAAATCATGTATATTTTTTGACTTATTTGCTTGTTAGGAGTAAAAAGCACGCATATACTTAAATAAACGGACACAAAATTTGCTTAATAAAACTTAATTGAATGAACATGAACATAGATACATATATGTTGATCAGCTTATTTGTCGATGATTATAGTGTTATCAACTATTTAAGTAATTATAATTTACTAAAGACTAATGAGATTTCAATTATGTTTGGACACGAGTTAGAATGTATGAAATACACATTCGTTGAGATAGCAGATCTTCATGAATCGTTATTAAAGGACTCAACAGACTTTTCCGCCAAAACCCAACCAACATGTTTGTCGATGAATAGTTGGGCCCCTTGTTATTTAATCGTTTTTAACTGCTTGTTACAGTCACAAGTTTTTGTCTTTTAACATAAACTTTGGTCTCAGTATAAGATAGGAAAACAAGTAACTTCTTTGTATTTTTCACTTTATTATCTTGTGTCTAAAAACAAAGTTTTTTTTTTTTTTTTTTTTTTTTTTTTTTTTAATAAGAATTTCATGATATCCAGACACTAACAGAGTCAAAATACTGTATTCAAAAAACAACTCTACACAGTTCAAAAAAATATTTAAAATTATCATCACACCCTAACCTCTATAATTATTCACGACCGAGTAGGTAGGGGATCAATTGCAAAGTGATAAAATTTTACAAAGTGTAAAAAGTCACTCATTATTTGACATGTGCCCCTCTATCTATTTTATTCAAAAAAAATCCGTCCAATGGTAAAATCGTCATTTTACCCGTTTTTTGCTTTTCCACCTCAAATTTCAAACATACATATCTCTTAAACGACAAACTTTTAGAAAAAATCGATTTCATATCAGAATTGAGTGATTCAAATTTGTGGGTAAAGAACGATAATAAATCTACAACTTTCGTGTTTTAAGTTTTGTATAATTCAACATTTAAGTTAGACAAAAATAAGGTCGAATATGCTAAAAATTTCAAAAAAATCATAACCTACAAGAATTAAATTTTGAAAATTATGGTGAAATCGAGTTTTTGTAAAATTTTGTTGTTTGAAAATTATTTACGTTTAAAATTTGAGGTTGAAATAAAAATAATCCTAAATTTACAAAAATATCATTGTCAAATGGAGGTAGCTTGTCTGGGATTTTTATTTTATTTTATTTTAATCATCACCGTTGAAGGAAAGCTGGGAAGATCTACAGGTTCAAAACATTTTTTTATACTTTTTAATATTTTATTACCGTTTTAAGGGATCGTGACCTTTCACGAGTAAATCATACGTAGAAGTGGCAATTTGTGGCTAATATATATATATATATATATATATATATATATATATATATATATATATATATATATATATATATATATATATATATATATATATATATATAGTTTGAGTAATTTGTAAAAAATTTGGACACATGTAGCCTCGTTCTCTTTTCGAAATGACATATATTGTCAATTTAAAAGTTGAATAGACACAAACGAGCACATATTTTATCTCAATTTAAAAGTTGAATAGACACAAACGGACACATATTTTTTTTAAATTGTAAAATATTACAATTGTTTTTAAAGAAAAATTCATATATATAATATATATATTTTTTTTTAATTTTAAGTATAAATTCGGTGTTACGTTTGATGAATTGATTTTATCATTTTGAATATTTTTTAAAGCGATTTATATAACACGCGTCCATTTGACCCTTGTCCGTACACCCCGACCCGCCAATTTTGACACCTCAAAATACGTATATCGACATAGATAGATACATGTATAAATCAGCACACACACATTATTTAGGTGGCCATTATCTCTTAATTAATTTTGTACCTGCAAAGGAAATATCGAATTTGAAAATGGGATAACGTCGATAATCACTTCTTTGCCTTTTTGCCCTTTAACTTTTCTTTTTGCATAAAAGAACCCTCTTTTCTCTCCACCAATCCGTTGCATTTGCACTCAAATATTTCCCTTTCGCTTTGCTTCTCATCAACGCTCGGTAGCTAAATCATCATTATCTCAATCTATTACTAATTAGAAAGTTTCCTTGTAGTTTTGCACATTTAGTAAGTGTTATCTACTTTTAAATTTTAGATTAAAGTGTTAAAATCATATTAAAGTTTTCAAAGTTTTACTCTAGTGCTATTGTAGATTCTAGCATAAGTAACTAAAAGCAAAACTCATTTACTCTAGTGCTATTGTAGATTCTAGCATAAGATTCTAGCATACGTGTGAGGTGGCAACTGCAGTGAGGATCATATTTTGCCTTCGTGAAAGAAATGTAGTTTGTGCTTTTAGACCTTGGCCTATTAACAATGTGGCTTATGTTATTCTACAACGGAATAACATTGAGTTTACAATGTCATTATAGGTAATGTAGTGGTTGTTAGAATAGATATGTGAAGTATAGATGACAGGAATTCAGTTATTTAGCTTATTATTCTTTCAGTCTGTTTAAAATTATAAGTCTGTTTTTATCCTCATTTAAAATCCCTACAAAGTTACATGGTTTGAAAGTAATATCATCACATGTTCATTAAAATAAATAAATAAATAAACTATTGTAAAAAAAATGCATGGTTACACACTACACGCATATAAAGCAACACAAATATTATAAACAAGATTAAAAATCACTATAAATAAGTAAATAACAATGCTACATCCACATAAAAACTTTCACAAAACTATCCTCAAAATGACGTGTCAGTAGTTGATTGGTTTAATCAGAGAAATGATTGAGAAACTTTAACAGAATACACTAATCACCCACTGACACGTCATTTTATAGATGTTTTTGTGAAAGTAGGGTGTTGGCAACCCATCACTCACTCTCAACCAATCCTTTTATACCACATCATTCACCTACTTTTTCCATCACTCACCCATATTTTTGTTAGCAACACCATCACTCACTACATCCCATCACTTACTACAAAAAATAAATGTCCAACGGTCAAAAAGTAACCTCCAACGTTCGAATTTTTTCTCTTCCCGTGTGTGAAACTTTCACTCAAATCTCATCCCATGTGGCATCACGCAGGCAAGGCGGCAGTGTTCCCGTACATGATGCATCCCTTCCCGTGCCATCACTCACCCATTGCCAACACCCTAAGTAAAACATATTAACCAAAAAACCCTAGTTGTTCTCTCTCAACTTTGGCTAAAAAACGAAAAACGAAACCATTGAATACTACATTCGTTTTTCATCAATCTTAAACAGTCCCATCAAACTACCGACCTAAAATCTATTTAATATTCCTTTGTGGATTGCTTTATTTGTTGGTTTGTGGTGGTGGATTAGTAAATCCATATAAGCGACCATACTTTTATTTTTTAATCATCAAATCGTTTTTGTGGTTTGCAACAGCGATTTAATAATTCACTTTTGTGATTGCTCTTGGCTACGCTGATTGGTTGATCTAGTCACTAGATCAAGAGTAGGTGCTTATATAAATCGAACTATTATCACTTGGTTCAATCAGAAGTTATGGGAGCAGGTTAGGCTTTTGTGTTCTTAATGTTTAAAACCCTAATCTTGCGATTAGGGTTTTCTTTCATTAATTGGTAGTTGCATGGTTGCTGGCTATTGTTCGTGAGTTTCTTGATGTTATTGATTGTGTTTGTGGGTTTTTGAGAGATGGAAAAGGGATTTTTGACTAGCAAAAGTATTAACAAGGACACATCTGCTGTACTTATATCCGTGGGTAATATTAATGTTGGTTCTGCTGGTCCTTTGCGTGTTGATGTTGATGAGCTTAATGCTCCAATTAATGTGAACTTAGAGGAATTGAGTGCTCGATACAAACGTTCTAAAACTCGTGAAGCTGCTAGGAGTGTTAGGAACCCTAATGATGACCTTGTGAAGCCAGTTTCACTTGGTACTTCGCAACCTCATTCTTCTAACGTGGCTACAATCACTACTAGCTTTGGTGAGTTGAGTTCAGCCTTAATGATGAACCCTAATAGTGTCACTTTGAATGTACTGTATGGTCCTATTATTACTGAGTGGAGTGCTGAGGATGGTGATATTGAATTATCTACGCTAGTGGACAAGAATAAACAAGTGAAGCCGGTTTCACTTGATTCTTTTGTGTATGATCTGAATGGTTCACATGGGGCTGCTAACCAAGCTCAAGGTTCTGAAAAGGTTGATATGAATTCACATGGGGCTGTTGGTATGGATAATGTTGGCGTGGATGCTTTGAAACAACCTCCTACATCATATGTTTGTGCTACTTCTAATGAACCTAAGAAATATACATCTAACTTTCGTATGATGGAATGTAGCATGAAATCAAATGGTGTGGATCTTTTTGTCCCTATGAAAGTGGTTGAAGAAGTGAACATTAGGTTTAAGAATACTCTTTATGGGTATTTCCTTGGTTAACGCCTTGCTTTTCCTGTTGTTGATTACTATGTATGCAATGCATGGGCTAAGTTTGGTATACAAAAGGTTATGATGAATGCAAAGGGGTTCTTTTTCTTTAAGTTCAATTCGAAGAAAGCTGTAGATGATGTTCTTGAAAACGGACCTTGGTTGATTAGAAATGTACTTATTATTCTTAAATCATGGACATTGAACACCAACTTACTTAAAGAGGATTTGACCAATATCCCGGTGTGGGTTAAATTCCTTGATGTTCCTCTTGCTATGTTTTCTGATGATGGCCTTAGTCTTCTTTTCACATTGATTGGTACGCCCAAAAGGTTAGATGCTTATACTAGCTAAATGTGCAAGGAATCGTGGGGCCGTAGTAGTTTTGCTAGATGCATGATTGAAGTGAAGTCGGATGAGGTGCTTAGGGACAGCCTTACTGTTGAAATACCTTTATTTGATGGGTCGGTTCGACTATTGAGAAGATACGGGTTAAATACGAGTGGATACCACCTTGTTGTGATAAGTGTAAGATTTTTGGTCATACCCTGATTGATTGTCCTAAATTTGTTCCAACTACTACTCAGCCTACACCAAGTGTTTATGATGGTATCCAATATACTAAGAAGAAGAGTAATAGTGGTGGCAATCTGGTTCTAATAAAGGAGGCTTTACAAAGCCTAATGTGGTTAAAAAGATGCAATATAGACCAAAAGTGCCTCCTACTGAACCCAAGAGAGTCGATGGAACTAAAGAGAAGACTCCTGATGTGGCTAGTTCGAGTGGAACGAAGATTTCTACATCTAACCAGTTTGATGCTCTTAATATGGATGATACAGATGTTTTTGGTATTCCTACTAATGACACCAACAAGGATGTGGTTTCTGGTCGTACAATAGAAGTTAATGAGGATGAGTCGTTAAAGACTAGTAATGCATCACAAGATCCTCTTGTGAGTGATATGAAAGAGAAGGAGCAGTATGGGTCTCCTAAGATTAGTATTTCTCCTGCTCCATCTACCTCTTCTACTAAGAGGGTTAACCCATTTTCTAAGGTGGATGAGGTTGTGGTTTCTGATAGTGATGATGATGAGGTTCTTAACACGTTCGACGAATCAATAAATCTGTTTGGTGGTGGTCATGAGCGTGAAGATGAGTTTGATGACTATGATGATTATTCGAAGCAAATTTATGATCTTTCAGGGAATTTGGATGCTCTTTATGCCATGTATGGCTTTAATCTCTAAGGTCGTTGGAAGTAGTTTACATTTTTGTCAGTGTCTTTTGTTATCATGTAGTTAGTGGTTTGTTTTCTTGTTTAGAAGATATGAAATATCTTTAAGCTTTTCGTCTATGTAACGGGCTGAGATATGGGATTCACCCATATCCATTGTACTTAAATACTTTTTGGAGTAATATATTTACCGGGTCGTTTACCTTTTACCCAAAAAACATACAACCAACCAAAACATTTAGAAAATCACCAATAAAAAGTTCAAGGTAGAAACTACAACCATAAACATAAAACAAGGGTATGTTTTATAACACGTCAACTTCCAACACCACATGTTATATAAATTTGAAACCAATAAAAAAACACAAAAAATAGTACAAATTACGAGTAGATGCCAGTTCTAGTTACAGTTGTTCCAAACACACAAACACATACATACTAACAACTATGTGTACCTTCAAACCCAATCAAAAAAATCCCATAAAAAGCCACTTACCAAATTGAGCTTTTTACAAATGGGTAAATCCCAATTACCTGTTCACAACCAAGATCATATTCAAAACCAAGAAAATGATCAAAATGGGTCATTTTGGTTTGTGGGTTTTCCAAGAATTGGTCATTTGTTGAGTTTCAAATGTGTATTTGTTTTGCTGCTTAGTGTTTGCGTGTTACTTGTTGGTGTTTTTTCAGTCTTGCATTTGCATCATAAGGAACTTGGGTTTGATGCTAAGCTAGAAATCAAGAACAGTGGTATGTTTTTTATTTTATTTTTTTATTTTTATTTTTGTTAATTGTGTTTGTTTGAGATTTTAAAGTTTGGATCTTGAGAGCTTTTTAATTCATTTGTGTGAATATTTTTGTTAATTGTGCTAATTTGAATATTGGGATTATGATTTTTTATTTTCTTGTTTTTTGTTAATTGTTATAAAGATTGGATCTTGAGGGACTTGAGGCCTTTTAATCTCAAAAGTTAATCTTGATGGTTCAATGTTGTTTCGATTATAGTTTATTACTTTATTGTTATCTTAAAGAAACTTGTGCAACAAAATAAAAAGGAATGAGGGGTAAACGTTGTCGATAAACAGATTATTTAGGAAAACTGAAGGTCAAAATTTTAATGTAAGCTAATCATATGAGAAAAGTAAGTCTTTTAAAATTTATATTGTCACGGGCGGACTTAGGGCTGTTTTGGGATCCCATGAACCACATGATTTTTTTCCGCATAGTGTAAAAAAATGTAAAAAGTAGCTATATATTTGAAATGCACCATATTCAAAATTTTTTGTTACAAGTCTTGTTTAGTTTTGATGGAATGCACATGATAGTGTTTAATCCTGGGTCAGCCGCTGCTGTATGTTGTTATGATCATTGGATGTTGGTTTAAAACTTTTAATGTTTTATATTATTCTGTTAAAACAAGGGATGGTTAAAATTGTTTATTTGTGTCGAGATTGGATCTACTTATCCCAAAACGTAAAAAAGAATTGTTGTTGATGTTGATTTTAAACAGTAATATGTTTATTTATTGAAGTTGCATGAATTGGTAGATGGATGGATATTGATAGTTGTTTTGCTTAAATATAACTTAATGATTTCTGATTTGATGGTTAGGTGATGATCTGGAACTATTTCTATGATATTCAATGTTTCGAGCAAAAATATCTTATTGTAGATCTATATGTTTATTCAAGTGCCTCTAAATAATTAGGATTTTGTTGGTTATGAAAACAAAAACATGTTTATAATCTATTATTGCCGAGTACAAAAAATTGAGATCTTTGTCGTCACTTTTAGGCACTGCTCATGAACTGACAATAAGAACTGAAACCCAAGTTTTCCATTAAGAATTGAAATTTATTTTGTTTTTGAACATCTAAAAAAGCTGTCTTTTGATTTATTTATTGAAACACTTGAGCTCTTACATGTAAAATTCTGATGGATAATATTTTTCAAATGTCAATCATTTGACAATTATGACGAGAAATTTTTTATAAAAAAATGAGCAGTCATAGAGCAAAGACCTGTCGGTAATTATTGTGAACAATATACCAATTATAATTTGTAGTGATATAGCAAAATATAAACTAACGGAATCAACTATTATGTTTTGACCAAAAGCTTTGTTTATACCTATGTCTTGAGACAACTTTTATTTGTTATTGTAGCCAGAATACAAGCATACTTCAGATTACAAAAGCCCGTTTCATATCTTCTTCCTCAGATCACAAGACTAGAGTATGATATTTACACCGAAATTGGAGTTCCCAATACACAGGTTTGTTAACAAAAGCCATTTGCCTACATTTTATCCATACAATCTTGTTATTGCTTAATTCATAGATTATTACTGTAATAAGTTCCTTTTATTATATCTAATGCATTAAAATTCTGATAATTGTACACAAAGGTGTTTGGGGGTTAACCCATTTTGACCTGTACTAAAAAGGGTTTGTTTCACTCTGAACCCATTTTGATGTGTTACCCAACTAAGCTACGCTTGTAGGAAAATCATCCTTAACATTCGTTATGCTTTACAGGTTTCAATATTATCCTTGCACAAAGCAAGTGCATCTAACTGGACCCATGTGGTGTTTGGCATTCTTTCTAATCCCAAGAATTCTACAATAGATCCCGTATCATTAAGTGTTTTGAGATCATCTTTACTTGACTTGTTCAATCAACGGTCAAACTTAACTTTGACCACATCCATTTTTGGTCAACCAGCATCTTTTGACATTCTCAAGTTTCCTGGTGGGATCACGGTTATTCCCAAGCAATCTGCATCCATGTGGATGCTTACACAAGCCCTCTTCAATTTTTCGCTTGCTAATTCTGTGCGTGAAATAGAAGACAACTTTGGTGAGCTAAAGGAACAGCTAAGATCAGGGTTGCAGCTAAAACCTTATGAGGTACAATCTTTGATCAATCATTTCCTTCATTATGCTCGGTCCTAAGATATTCAAATCGGTCTCCAAATGCTATTGATGCACATGAATGTTGTTAAAAATTGGATCACTTATTTATAAACGAAATTACATACGACTAGTAATAGCTATTGAAACATGAACATGCTATTATTCAACTCTAGTTAGATCATTAGTCATCACTTAGGCGCGTTGCTTATTCTAAATAGGTAACTACCCAAAACTCTTTTACCCCTAAATAATTATAAGTAGAATTTGGTTACCCTAACATTAAAATCTGATAATCCAAAACACAAAGCTAAACACTTTTTAGATTAATATACACACATGATAACTGCACCACCGTATCATCTAACTTTAGATTTGCAAATTAATATATATGTATCATATTCTCACATTCAAACACTGATATCCTTGCAACATAGGTTGAGAAACATAGCTTGAAACAACTTTTACTGTCCCAAATTTTGTTTGTAACTGTTTTCTTACTATTTCCCAGAGTGTATATATGCAAGTAACCAACAAAGCTGGTTCAACAAAAGATCCGCCGGTAACAGTTCAAGCATCAATACTGTCAGATTTGGGCAAGCTTGTGCCATTAAGATTAAAGCAATTGGCCCAAACAATCACAGGATCACCCCCTGCAAGAAATCTTGGCCTGGATCACTCAGTTTTTGGTAAAGTAAAAGAAATCAGTTTATCTTCGTATCTTTATCATACCCTTGATGCCACTACCCCTTCTCCTGCTCCATCTCCCGTGCTAAACGATTTTGCGGGACCCACTATTTCCCCCTCACCAGCTATTTCATCATCTCAACCGAGCCCTCAAAATGGGCATGAACCATCTTTACCACCTCTTCCGAATGCCCCACCACCTTCATTGGGTCGTTCTTGTGGTGGGTTCAAGACCTTGCCTAGCCCACCACCAATGTATGTCCCACGTCGTCATTCCACTAGTCCACCACTCATGTATCAAAAGTTAGTAATGCCCCCTGATCTTCCTCCTTTTCCATTTGTATCCTATGGTTCACGTCCTGACGAAGATAATTGGGATCAAGAAGAACCAGCACCTCCACCATCGGTCTCACTATCCATGTCCTGTAAGTTACTATTTCAATATTCTTCACTCTCATTTTGTTATTATGGTTGTAGGTGTCTCCTAAATTTAAAATGTGCTCCTTCACAAGATTAATTGTCGTCGAGCAAAAAACATACATTTTAAGATGATATATAATCCAGTTTATAATTTAATGCTGAATGTCATCTTTAGTTCTTTACCCTTTTAATGCGTTTATGATAATATATACTTTCAAAACTTGAAAGATCTAATGACATGGGTAATTATCTAACAAATCTTATTATGTTGAAGATTGCTAGTTGACCTAAAACCCTAATTATAATCGATGCCTTCTCTAATTAAAAAAATTAATAAATAAATAAATACGATAATGCTAATTACTATGATATTTTATTTTAGAATATAATGAGTTAGTGGTGGAATGTGCTAACTAATCTCCAGAAGAGTGGCACATGGCTAGAATATGTTATCTTTGTTTTAACATCATAATTATGTCTAAAAGGTCAACTGCTGTGATTAAAAAGGTTCCACCACTAATGGATTATAAATCAAACCTGTTAAATTTGTCCTAAGTGAGTTGGTTTGACTTCCGTTTTCCCCTTTATTTGATTGTTCTGCGTTATTTTACGCGCTTTAGAATGTTTATTAATTTCTTAGGTTCTAAAAAGTTACGCATCATTTAACTTTCCAAGAATGTTAGTCACTTGGCTAAATCTAGGAGCAATCAAATAAAGTCCATACCATGAAATATCACAATACTTTTTTTTTTTTTTTTTTTTTTTTTTTTAAGAATGTGCGTCGATTTTTAGAGAAATGTTCATGTCAAAGTGTCGGGTGCATGTAAAAGCCTGTGGTTTTTAACACAGGATGAAAATGGGGTAGGGTTGGGTTGCGTTTCCTCTGCAGCATTTTCTGTCTATCTTCTTAAGAACAAAACAGACAATTAATACATGATAACAGAAACTGTAATACTGAAATAATACGTAGTAGTCTATAGTTAGAAGACTGATATTAGGGGTTGTAACTTGTAACCATTTGGGTACACTTTAGGCGACTTTAGACCCAGTTGACCTGTTGGAGATAAAAATGTAATGTACCCCATGTCTTGTGCAGATTTTGTTATTTTGATCATTTAGTAGATCCTAATGCTCTTTTTCTCTTGTGATTTTGCAGCTTCAGCAGCCAATTCTTTCCATCATATAAACTGGCCTCTATTCATCTTCTTTACACTTATGACACTCCGAACGTTATAGCACACAAACATGCCGAGTTACAGTTTTGCTACCAATTACAGTAGAACTTTTCGGTATCTAGTTCTATCTGAGGGTCATAACTCAACCATATCCACTAACATACATACACACACACAAAAACAAACATACATACGTTGATACGAACACATTGTATATGAACCAGAAGGTCAAAGCCAAACAGTGGCAGGCCTCTTTATGTTCCACGTTGTGAAAGACAGACTCCCAAAGGGAATTGTTCTTTTAGATGGCGGCTAATCGAGACGTTTAACGTGTCCATGCCATGCTATCTAGTCACAACAAAAGGTGTAACTTATGTTTGGTTGTTTTTGAGCTAAAGAAACCATTGTGCAAATGTGATATGCCTCTTTGTTATATAAAACTCAATGTAGTATATGGCTTATTACTTCACATTGCATTTATATAACTTGAAATCCTTAACCCCTTAGTATACATGTCTTTACACGAATATGACAACTTCTGTTACATTCAAGAGGGCGCAACCCTTTCATAAGAACTTGCCCAAGACATGAGACTACGTTTCCTTATGTTAAATGATCAAGCTGTTATTTTTATGCAGATCTGAGAGTTGTATATTACATACATGGGATATGTTAAACTGTACCTAAAATTTTTAAAGAACATGGAACTTTAAGTATTATGAACTTCTTCATAAGTTTGATAATTACACGTTAATTTATTTGATGACATACATTGCCAGATTTAAATTTTGTTTGTTCAATCGACGCATGCTGTTTGAAACGCACGCCTTAATACATATTATTTCTAAAAGGTGAAACAAAGTAACATAAGAAGTCATAAACTGAACCAAGCGCGTCACCAATTATATCTGCAAACATACACGGTACAAGAACATCAGATGTGCAGAATTATATAGAATCTAATGGAAAATGAAATTTAAGACGTATATATACGGACCTATGAGAGAAGATGTATTATCGTTGTCAAGAAAGTTAGGGTGTCGAAGTGTTGATCTTGAGAAAGCTCTAAAAGGCCATGAAATGATTATATGTTCAAGACCTCGATTCATGTTGACGTGGTCTCCAAAATTATTTCTTGGAAAAGCGTCGTCATAATGTGTTTGGTCATTGTTGTTTGAAAGGCCATGTATCACATATCGGCACACTGGGCATGTATTATGCATGCTTAACCATGGAACGATACAATCTGAATGATAGAAATGTTTACAAGGTAGCTCTTTTACTTCTTCACCGAGTTCAAACTCATCTTTGCAAACGGGGCAATGAGTGTCGTTAACCAAATGAGAAGAAGTTATACTCACAAGCGGCAAGGCGTCAATGCCTGAACTTGATGCAGGTGGTGGTCTTGAGCTCTCTTCTTCATTGAAAACATTATTTGCTTCCTCAAAAGCCGCATTTTGACCATCATGGGATCCAACGTCTAGAAGTGAAGGTTGAGAGCCTGTTACTTGGAAAATAAAATTGGGATCTAGATTTTGTTCGGTTGCGGTGTGAATTAGACCTTGTGGTCCAATATATTGTCGTTGTGGCTCTGGCGGGTCAAATAGAAGAGCCAAGTTCTCGATAAATTGTTCAGCTAGATTTGGTTCTATATTTGCAATGCTGGTTATGAGCCTAGGACGTTGCATGTCAAGTTCATCAGGAAGAATACCTAGACATCGTGGGCAAACAGTTTCTGGTAGGTTATTTGAGTTGGTTCTAAATGTTCTTTGACAACGTCGACACCAATAATAATGATGCGTTCTCATCCTTTGGTTCCCATTGACAATAACACGACGTCGAGGTAGCAACGACATGATTGGAATGGCAGAATATTAAATAGAAAGAAGTGTGTGGGTAAAGATGTAAAAATTAGAGAAATGTTCAGGAAATGTATATATATTGTGTTCAAAGAATAGAGAAAAGATAAGGGATGGCTTTTGTAAGTTGCAAAAGTTATGGATTCTTAACTTAGATAGGTTTTCTTTGGTCATGTGGCCTTCTCAATAAAGTTAGGCATGTGTAAGCAAGTCAAAGTTGTGTTTTTGGGCAAACAAACATAGTTCAAATGAAATATGTCAATATAAGCTTAAATTTGATCAAACTGTTCTATATTTGTATTTGAAGCAATAAAATATATGTTAAAAATCAATATCTGGATGTAAGTTCAGATATCCAAGTTAAAGTTACATGTTTACCCATTAATAAAGGGTCTTTTGACATAACTTGAAATATAATTACTAAAGTTTTACAAGTTTCCAAAGTGCAAACCTATAACAATTATTGTATTTACCATCACAATCAACGTCTAATCAATGGTAATTCAGCTTTTTTCATATATACCTTATCAACACTTTACAAAGAGTGATAAAAAGAGGTAAATTTAGTAACACTGTTGTTTACTGTATTTCTAGGCACTAATCGTCATTTCAAACCATTATATTTGACACGTAATGCTACAAACCAACATACTTGCAAAATGGGAACATTTAAACATTTGAATTGGGAAGAAAATAGTGGGAAAATAAAGGTGAAAATCTCCTATCTGGTTTGTTGCTTTTAAATTTTCACAAGCATGTTGGTTTTGTAGAAATAAAGTGTCTGGTAGAAGTATTTGAAAAGACGAACACTTGATTTTCCTAATTGTGGAAAGCATTGAAAGATTGATATCTAATATGCTGTCCAGAGATATCAATACCCTTCTTCTGGAACTTGATTAACCAATGGCTGTAGCTCGAAGAGTAGTCTTGACTCACCAGAGTCGAAGTGAACCCAAGTCATTGTCTAACCAAAGGGTTGTCTTCCTGAACCAAATCCTCGACTGGGTTTGACTCAGCCCAGACAGATGCATCCATGTATCCAAGCTCGAAGAGGTTATCAAGAATTTCATCGGCTGCTGGCTCCAGCGCCCAATTGAAAAGCTGTATTAACAAAACAAAAGTGTATCATTCGTCAATAATCCCGAAGACTTTGTTTGTGATATTTGTAATGCTAATACTTTATCCAAATTATGTTTTTGTAACATTATTAGTTTAGTACTGCACACTCATCGTCAGGATCTCATTTTTTTCATGTTGAAAACCCGACTTTTTGTACCTCTCTGGGGCTCGCCCTATTATCAGGATTGCAGTCAGGACTGATTCCGATGTCTTCCAATCCCAAACGACCAGCAGGAAAAGCGCATACACGAATCTGTAATGCAAAATAAAAAATGTTGAATTGCCAAATAGTTCCTCATATAAAATTATTGACTCTAGAGATATAGTAATATGGAGAAGACAATGCTATTTAAGCCTACAATCCAAGCCTAAATACATGCCTAATGCATAATTTACTTGTACAATTGTGTTGTACATTTTCTCTCTCCAAATTCTCACCAATCACTTTTTCAAATCCACCAATCAAATCATTAGGCATACAAGTAGGTTTGCTAACTAGGCATAAGAATCATTTTTCATTGCGAAATTATGCCTACCGACATGTAGAGGTGGCCTTTTCTACCCATTTACTTATATATAAATTAAAAATCCCCAACAAAAAATGATTCAAAATAAGTTTCGTTAAACATGTTGGAAGTAAAGTAATCAAGAATCATAAGTCTTGAAAGTCGAAGGATCAATATTGTTAGATAGATAATTTGTAACTGTTTTAGTTAGTTAAATTAGTTAATTTCTGTAAATTAGGAAGGGGTTACTTTGGTTATATTCGTCTCAAACGGGTTGAATATCTTCATTATAAAGGAATGATTCAATTGGTCAAATGGGTTGAAAAACTATTAGCTAAAAAGGCATGGGTCAAATGGGTTGAATAGCTATAACTAAAAAGGTAACGGGTCAAATGGCCGAATAAACAAAATTCTTAGAACACTCAACTACCAATATATCTTTAAGATGTTAAATTCATTAAATATAGACTGTTGTGCGAATTTCAACCCATTTGATTGTCTAACCTTATTCTCCTGTCAATTTAACTTTTAATTTGACACATTAGAGATGAAACACGGCCCAAATTGAAGCACTCATAAGTAAATGGGTCTAACTTTCCACGTCTACAGATCTAGCATTCTAGCCTGTCTGCCCATGTCCAATTCATATCCAATCCACTTACACCCGCATATTTAAGAGACACCCTAAACATTTTTCCAAACTAACAAGAATCTTCATAAAAGACTTTAATAATAACGAAAAACAGCGCAAGGTTTACCGTTCGAGCAGCAGATGTTGGTGGCATAAACAAAGTCAAACCACCGTCTACGCAGAGTCGATTTCGGAATAAGATTGCTGGTCTTGGCGCAAGATATCTGCACAAGATATGATGTTTTAGTTCATTTATGATGTCATAACGCAAGGCCCAAAGTTGAATGCAAAAGAAAAAAAATTATACCCCGGGATGAATGAAGAAGTAATTACTGCATTAATGAGATCCTCCCTAGAATCGAACTGATCAACGAGTAAACCTCTAGGTCTCCACAGAATTTGTGTTACAGCAACTATATTCACAGTGAAAATTCTTAGAAATATGCTTTAAATAGGTCACAAAACTAGCTTCAAAGAAACCTGTGTACATTTAGTTAGTTGTTTGATCTGATAAGCAATCAGAGAATAAAGATTTTCTGTTAAAAAAGTTTCAATATTTTGAGTTTTGATAGTACTTAATCAGAATGATAGTTTTTTAACTTTCAACTATTACAGGCCACCATTAGTATTATTTTATTTGTTGTAGTTGCAAGTACACCGGTCATTGTTTCGATAGATCTCTATAGTCTGACTTAGCATATAACATCAATTATGTATGTCTGGTTGTAAGTAGCATAGTCTACATAATCATAACCCATTTCTACATAAACAGCGTCACATGAACATGAAAACTAAAAATTTGTACTCGAGCTAACCCAATAAAAAGGTAAATACTTCTGTTTACCACATAAAAAAACCCTCAAATCAATTTTAGGTAATCATCATCCTTAACGAACTGGTTTCTCATTGCCACATTGAAAAATAGTCAACATCGTAAAAGTTACCGACAAATCATCATTTTAATTGATACCTGTATGGATTACCAAAGATGACACTTGTTTGAGAGTTTTTATCAACAAAAAATTTAATAAGTTAATGGTTTTATCTTGGCGTAAAAAACAAAGTTGCTACCATTTCTATGCAATGGGACAATTGCATTATCAAAGAGTGAAGAATTATGCTAACCTCGAACCCTCCCATTAGACCTTATATGAGCATCCTCAGGAAGAAATTGTTCAAGAACTTCTCTAAGAACGGCCTGGGGATAAATGCAATTACCATTAGGGGATCAAACAAACAAAAAGCAATTTAATACCTCAGTGAAGTTTGATAACCATTTGATTGATCCAATAATTATAATATTAAAGTTGAGAAATATACCCCAAGACGAAATGCAGTCCCTCTGCTTCGACAATCTTCAGCCAAAACTTTCGTAGCTTGTAAGGCCTCCTCCATAGTTGCTCCTGATGCAACCACTGCACATACAATGGCACCAGCTGATGAACCAGCCAATGGCGTCGTATCCTGATTCAAGCAAGTATTATAATTATTTAAATAAAAAAACAATATTTATCATATAACGTAACAGATCACAAAAGATAACAAATGAACATTGTAAAGATTATAACAAGCCAGAAATACTCGTGCACCAGAAGGGCCATAAGTAATAAAGTAAACCATGCAATGATCTATAATTACTAATTCACCTCGTATTTTGACATACTCATCACTTTCATCGCAAAATTATGATTAGCAACCGATGCACAACTTCATCCAACGGCATCATTCTAATACCATATATAACGCAAATCATTTAAATAGCCCAAAAACAGCCAAAATCATGCGGGAAATTGTTAGAAGCATTGCCAGCGTGCCACAAGATTTTCTAATATTGACAACAACGTTAATGATTAATTCATACCAATAACATACCCCGTGAATGAAAAGAATACCAATGTTAAATAACTCCTAAATATTATAATTTCAGTTAAGTTCAGCTATATTCATAATGATATGAAAGTTGGTTTTGTTTCCTTATCTGAAATGCACGAACAGTCTCACAATATAGACATTAAAAATATCTCAAACAATTATCTCAGACGAGACCACTTGGTTGAGGAGCATCTCACGCTTACAGCTAAGCTAAGCTAATTCAAATATAGTTAACAAACACGGGACCTAAACGATACCTACAAACAAATAACTCTAACAGTATTCCTAGCATTAAAAAAACTCACATAACTAAAAAACCGAAAACCGAATTAGTAGTAGTAATATACCTTAATATACCCATTCTCAATCAAAAACTTAGCAACACCAAGATGATACGGAAACAACAACCCCGCAGCCGAAAAACTAAACCCGGGGCTCGTAACCTTCTTCCGCCCTCTTTCCGCCTCAACATCTTTCAACCTCTGCTCCCACACCACATCTCCATCATCCACCACCACCCCAATCTCCTCCTCCTCCACAGCCACTTCCTTACTCCTCCTCAACATATTCCAAAAGTAATTATCCTTCTTAACATACCTCATTTCATCACTAAACATCCTCACTTTTTGACCACCCTCCGCATCTCCTTCACCCCCATTACTACTTTTTATCAACTTTGCAGCTAAACCCAGAAAAAGCTCCCCTGTGGCCATTGCGAATGTCCGTTTTTCCGGCGCGGCGGTGGTGTCGCCGTTGGTGTCGTTGTTTTTTAAGGTTGATTTGGTGGAGAATTGGAGTGTTTGGGTGTGACGGTTAGGGTTAGGGTTTAGGGAATGACGGTGGAAGATGACGGAATTGAAAAAGGATGACGTCATCCGGGGAGGGTGGTGGTTGTTAATGTTGTTATGAATTAGTTTTTTGACGGATGTGTATATGTTCTTCATTGTTTTTTTCGGATTTAAATATTGGTTTTTAAATGACGATGACATCATCAGATTTTTTGGATTCTTGTGATGTGATGGTTTAGTAAAAAAAAAGGAGAAAAATAATATCTAACAATTGAGATATTTTTATGCGTGGTAAAAACGTTAGGGAATTTGATAACCGGTAAAAACCATAAAATACGCACGTAATTGTTGGTATATAACCACTTACATTTTTATTATCTTACTTTAACAACGTACTTTTAAATTATGTTCCGACTTCACCAATATGACTCTAAAGTAACAATATTACCCTAAAGTGACAATATAAAGTGAGGGTAAAGAAGATAAAGGTAAAATTGTCGCTTCAGGGTCATATTGGTGAAGTCGGAATAAAATTTGATAGTTTTGATGAAGTAAGATAATAAAAAAGTAAGTGGTTTTAGACGGACAATTTCGAAAAGTACATAGCTATTATATGGTTTTTACCCTTTGATAAATTAGCATAAACAACTTGATATAATTATATTTTGAAGATTATATATTGTATTATCTTAAAGTAAATTACAAAAATAGTCCTTGTGGTTTGCCTTGACTCACACTCTTGGTCCTTTGACTTTTTTTTGCACAAACCGTCCCTAACTCCGAAACCCTTAACACTCACGATCCTTTGACCCAACATACGTTAAATTTGACCATTAAAGTAAGTCATGTGACTTACATATAAGGGTATTATTATCTTTTTA
Source organism: Artemisia argyi (assembly GCA_030686995.1). Lineage (NCBI taxonomy): Eukaryota > Viridiplantae > Streptophyta > Magnoliopsida > Asterales > Asteraceae > Artemisia > Artemisia argyi. Next base: position 69,769,705 of record CM060676.1, on the reverse strand, counting down.
GACTAATCCATCACATACCCAACACAAAATGACAAAACCTATTTATACTCTATCTCTCTCATTTTTTTTCATCCCAACCAATCTAAAACCATCACAACGAATCCACCTGCAACATCAATCAAGAGAAGAACACATTTACCACCACACCACACACCGGCGGCACCAGAAACGCCTCCACCGCCACACCTCCTACTCATTTTTCTTCTTCTGCTTATTAACAATAGATCCCAAAATTATATTGTTGTAATTTCTCTTGATGATGTTGTGGTCGTTGGTTCTAAAGAATGATTAAGCTCAACCATAAAGTTCCACGACTCCACATTCCTCACACCCATCTCACATAGAAACATGTTTTTTAGCAAAATATAATCAAAACACTAGCTATAAGTTTTACCAAATATCGGAGACTGTCACTACGAAAAGTCCAAAATTACTTTTGCAACTTATACATTATACAGTTACTCCCTAAACATCATGTGGTGTAGTTGTCAATATATTAACATCATCAAAGTTATCAAATATTTTTACAACAATTCTCAAGAAACTATAATATTTATTGAGTGTTATTGTTTCTTACTTTCGGTTTTTTGCTGCCTCTTGGACTTTTGTAGTATTTGTCAAACATATTTGATCATCTGTATTAATGAAGAAAGTAAAAATAACAAGACCATCATGATGATGACACGTGTCAAGTAGCATAGAATGTAAAGCAAAACTGTTCGTTTATGATTCCAGCTCCCAACGCCTTTGGTTTGATGATGACGGTGGTGGTGATTTGGCGGTGGGCTGATGATGGTCGTGGTGGCGATTTGGCGATGGGTGTGACTTGTGATGGCGATGGGTGCAATTTATGTGGGTAATAGGTTGTGGTTTGAGGTGTGTTAACTAAAATTAATTAATTGTGGTTTTGTTTGGTAAGAAATTTACTTATAAATAATGGTTATTGATTGTGGTGGTTGTTAGGTGGTGTTGATGATAGATGAAAAATGAAGAAAGATAGTGAATAGAGAAGAAGAAGATAGTTTGGGGGAGAGAGAATAATTTGGATATGTGAATGTGGACACATATGAGATAGAGACAAGTATATGAAAAGACAATAATACCCTCATGTGCAAGTCACATGAGTGGGTTTAACAGTCAAACTTGACGTCCGTTTGGTCAAAGGACTAATGGTGTTAAGGGTTTCAGAGTTAGTGATTGTTTGTGCAAAAAAAAAAAAAAAAAGGATTAAGAGTGAGAGTCAACGCAAACATCAGGGACCATCTTTTTAATTTACTCATTATCTCATGTGAGATTTCATGATATAAGAAAAAGGGTGTTGTTAGGATATCTTTATAAGATTTGGCAACTCTTTTATTTATATTATTTCACTCTATTGGAAAAAAAACAGTTTTGAGTTATCAAACTTTACCTTTTATTTTTGTACTTTTAGTTCTATAGTTTTATAATAAAAAAATTAAAAAATGAGGGGTTGCCAACATCCATTTTGAAAAGGAAGAGGAGGGGGGGGGGGGGGGGGGGGAGAGGGCGGGAAGAAAGGTAAATGAAGTTTTAGTATGTATCAAAGAATTTATCATCCATTTTATTATATATAATGGTTGAGATTAAATTCATTTTTTATAATAACAAAGATATTGTTACGACCTAAGATTATGCCATGGGCTAAGTTATCTTTATTTATCTTAATTGTTATGTCATGTTTTGTCGTGGGTTAAGCCCGTTATCATTATTAGGTAAATTGTCATCATTGGAAGGTTATAAGTATTGAACTATTATAATAAGAATCTTCAGCGTTTCAATACAAAAACAATTCTCTTTTCATAACCCTAATTCTTAAGGAGCTCGCGCCCGCTTGAAGTGGTGACTTATCCCGATACAACATTAACGAGTCATATTAATTGGTGTTTTCATTGAGAGTCCTCATTGAGAGGGCTACCAAATTAGGGTTCCAATAAAAAAAATAAAAAATAAAATACTGTTCACCGATACTGTTCATCGACAATGTTCATCGACACTGTTCACTGATACGGTTCATCGAAAAAAAATATGTTCTCCGAGTTACTATTCATTGCATCCGGCAGCAACGATTGAGACGCACTATCTAAGATCTTGCAAATGGGTACGGTGGCCGAATATCAGAGTAAGTTTGAGGTACTTATAAATCGATTAACGGGGATCTCTGAAAACTTACTTAAATCGTTTTATATCTCTGGCCTTAAACCGGCTTTACAATGTGCACTCTTGAGGTCAAATTCCACAACTTTAGGTGAAGCTTTTTCATTAGCCCGTACTACAGAGGCTTATTTGGAGGATGAATGACCCATCCTAGCCATCGCCAAACTAAGCGACGTCAACTCAGGGAACCAGTGGAGCAGAAGGTAATTGATCACCAGGTACCAATCATGGGCTAAGTTATCTTTATTTATCTTAATTGTTATGTTATGTTTGTCGTGGGCTAAGCCCCTTATTATTATTAGACAAAAATACACCGTTGGTCCCTAAACTTTCCACGAAACATCGCCATGGCCCTTAACTTTTCAAAATCGTTGCCATGCGTCCAAAACTATGGATTTTGAGGCCGAATGCGTCCCTTGACCCGAAATGGGGAGGTCAACGCTCAGTTTTGGTTATTTTTCTAAGGGCAATATAGTCCAACCACATTTAGAACTAGCGTATGGTTTATGTCTAACCCGACATTCAATTTCAGGGACCAAGTGTGTCCTTATATAGTTTTTAGCTATGCAACTTGACCACAACTTCTCAGATACGCTTATTAATTATTTCGCGAGAACCAATAAACCCATAACTAACCGTTGATTTTTTAGTAAGTCCCGATGATGTATCATACACATTGTAACTTACAACATATACTGAAAACAACCCTCAACAACGCTACCCATAGTTATTCCATAAACAAAAGGAAAAAAATCCAAAGAATGGCAGACATGGAGCTTAGTAAGCCACAAGTGATGGATAAGATGGTAGAGTATGTGAAGGCGAAATATGGTGATAGTTGGTTAGAAAGTGACGAAATGTTTGATGAGATGTATGAAGATTTATGCAGATTTGCCAAAGAAGCCAAATTGATCAAAGGTTAGTTAAGTTTACTCTATTTGTGTCATTGACATAGTGATTGAAAAGTAGGATAGCAGTAATGGTTAAAATCTGATGTCCTTGTGTTTTTGTTGTATTTCCAGATACCAATTCTAAAAGAAAAGAGGTTGATGCATCAAATGCACAACCTGTTAGCACCATTGTTCATAAAAGTCCAAAACAAAGTAAAATGGTTACAAATGTTGTACTAGGTCTTGTTGCGGCAAAGGTAAGCAACAACAATAAGAGGAAACATTGGTATGCACCTCCCCCCAAGGACCTCAACCGTCCCACTATGAATATCAAGTCCCCCATCAAAAAGTTCACTTGTTATTTTTAGTGGTTTATGTAATGTAGATGTAAATTTTTTGGGATGATGATGGCTAATGAAATAATTGCATTTTACATTTTTGCTTTACTTTTTTGCGGTTTTTAGTTTGCAATCGCATATGTAGTATATTGTAGTGTTTGGAATAACTTAATTTGACTATTAAAGTCAACATATACCCAAAAAAGCAAAATAGTAACCAAACTGCATTGTTATAACATATGAATTACAACATATCAGTTCAATTGCATTTATTAAACTGAAAGACAACATAGAATTTCTTGCTGCTTATTCACTTGGGTAAATGACTAGCAGTTTCATCAGTTGTTTATGAGTTGTAGGTCTTTCACTAGGTGTTTCACTTGCAGATTCTTCACTAGCTGATTCACTTGGGCTTACTCCATTTGTTGTTTTAGTTGTAGTTGTCATTGTAGTTGCTTCACTTTGTTCATCACCACTGCCCACATTAGCACGACCTCTACTAGAATAATTAACACCTAAGACAATCACATACCCACCATGATTGGTTGTAGTTTTCTTTTCTCCTGTAACATCAGCTCTTGTGGTGTAAGATGGGGTTCCCCTTTTTTCAAGGCACGATGGACAAGTATACCACATAAAATCTTTGTAAGTGGGACGCCTTGCAAAAAATATCAATCCAGCCCTGTTTTCCCTTTCAACCCAACAGACAATGCAGACCAATTGACAACCATTTTGTGGATCCATTGTGAAAAGCAATTGAATACATAAAGAGTTGATGATAAGGTATTATATAGTAGATGGAAAAAAAATAAAGGTTCAATGAGGTTGTTGAACAAGTAGGTAGTATTAAAGACACGAGTAAATGCATACAATACAGCCAAAAGACTACAAGTTTTTGAAATTGTTGACTATTGCAAAGTACCAACATCATAAACTTAAACTTCAATTGTATTCTGGGTGATCCCAAGTTTGAGAGTTGTTTGAGTCGTAATCAGTGTTCTGAAAAGCTTAAGGCGCACTAAGGCGCAAAGGGGGGTGATGAGGCGAAAAATGATCCATTTTTAGGGGGTCATTTAAGCCCGAATCCGACTTTATTTGATCAAATATTGCCCTAAATCGTTCCTTTTGTGATTTTAGGTGTTTGGAGAGTGAATTCTGGAAAAGAAGCCATTTTGGACGTTTTTGGAGCATAAAAGTGAAGAAAACGGCAAAGTATCAATTTTCCATGCTGAAGACACTAGGTGACGGCGTCAAGAGTTACACCCTGACGGCGTCAGACATCAAGAATAAAATACCGTAGTTGATGACGGCGTCAAAGTCCATCCTGACGGCGTCAAAGCCCCAAGAATAAAATACCGAAGGTGGTGACGGCGTCACATAGGCCGTCATAAGTAGATCAAGGCCGTCCGAGGAAGTATTTGGCGGCGAGGTGACGGCGTCACATGCTTGTCTTGACGCCGTCAGCCCAGTTTTCCTATATATAGTTTTCTAGTTTTTTCATAAAAGGAGAGAGAAGTTTTGGTGAAACCCTAAAGACGAATTTGATGCCTCTTTTACAGGTTTTTCAAGGGTTCCAAACCCTTGATACCTTGCATTGTAATTGAGATAAGTGTTCTTCTAATTCAATCAATATGTCTATGTGTTGGTTGTTTATCTCTTGTTCTTGTCTCAATTCAATTATGCTAGGCTAGATCTCTCTTGTGTTTGCATAGATCTAATGAAACCTAGATGTTGATTATGTGTTGATTACTTGTTTATTCTTGTTCTTGGATGAATGATTTATATGTTAGGCTTAAGAAAACTGGCAGATCTCCAAATGGTAACATGCTTGAACGTCTTAAGAAACATGAACCGAGGCGTACTAGGTCTTTATTGGTTGTATTTAATGCATGAGCCACTGTTTACAATCCCTATAGTTGTGCTGGGTCATGGTGTAGGAGGAGATAAGAGCTCATAGAGTTGGGGAGTTATGTATGCCACCCCACGAATGGTATTAAGGAATACAATCCGTCGTCCATACAAGTATAACAAGTAATTAACGTGTAAAAGATATCTAGGGAGTATTGAAGTCTAAGTAAACACAATTTCTCCAATTACTGCTCACAACCTTAGTATAATTAGTTTGTTTTCATTTTTATTATTTTATTTTGATTATATATTAGTTTTGGGTTAGTTGACTAGCAACTAATTCCGCCCACTCCTTCAAAAACCGAGATTTTACTTGCTTTCATAAAAATATAAAAATACAAAAATAATCATCCCTCACCTTTAGAACTATTAATTAGGTTTTCTAATCCTAGCGACACTATTCCTAAGCTGAACGATCAATCCCCCGGTACTTGTCACTATACTATACTACAACGATCAGGTACACTGCCTGGTGGGGGTTGTAAGCTTCTCGAGATCCCTCGAGAGGTAAAGCAAGGTGCGATTCCCACGCATCAGGGGGCAAAGAGCCTCAAGTCGAGGCGCATTCCAAGGCGCGGGATTCATGAATGCGAGGCGCACTAAAAACATTAAGTTTTTTTATAACATATATGACCATTTATGTAGCTTAAATAACACAAAATAACATTAAAATACTTATTGCATGACACATATTGCCATTATAAATATTAAAATGGATTAGTTGTCACTTCTAAAACGGATCAACTCTTTGGATCGATTACCTATATAGAGATTAAAATCCATATTAGACTAAATATGCTTATGCCTACACTTGTAGCTTACATCTAACAAAAAAAACTGTTACATCTCCTAGGCGCAAAAAGCCCCGAGGCGCAAAGGCGCAAAAAGCCCCAAGGCGCGCGCTTTTTGTGAGATTCATGCATGTCGTGAGCCTCGATCTGAAAAAAGCCCAAAGGCTAGAGCCTTGCTCCGAGGCGCGCCTTAGGCGCGATTTTAACAACTATGGTCGTAATCATCGTCGTAAGGATCAAAGCTCGCAAACCTCTCTGCATCTAACTGAGCTTCCAATCTGCTCACCTCCCGCTCCTTGTCAGAGTTCTAGCCATCTTCATAAACTGACACATTTTCCTCAAAGCTTAATAGAAAGTTATCTAGATGAGGTTCCTGTTGTTGTTCAAGTTGTTTGTACATTTTCTCTTCTTCCAAAAACTGGTGGAATGCTTCTTTTGCTAGGCTTAACTGCTCCTCATCTTCATCCAACCTTTTATATTCTTCTTCTTGAAAAAAAAGAGATTCAAGAATCTCTTGTTCCATAGCCTGCCTTATCTCCTCTTCATCCACCCACTGACAAAAGAAAATTAATATGCATACATCATATCCAATTTAAACACAATAGATCATCAGTCAATCATACGATAAATGTTTGCATACCTGCTTCCTTCTCCCATCAACATGCCTTTTTTTCCTCGTATGTTACTTTCCTTTCGGGGTTATGGAGATCGTTCCTTGTGACACTTTCTCTTATTATGTCCAACGGTCTGACAATTAGAGCATTTCATCTGTTTACGAGATCTAGATGTACCCATTGATAAGCAATTTTAGGGGGGAAATACTAGACTAATTTTGAATTTGAATTTGGGGATACTAATGGTTAAAATACAATCGTACTTATAAAAGCATCCATAAAGCTTTATGGTAACTATAAGACGTGGTAAGGGATGAAACATACGAAATTTGTATTTTTACACTGTTTCAAGAAGGACCAAACATATAACATCAATTTGAATAAGTGATTAAGCTATGCAAGCAACAAACAAAAACCAAAAACAAAAGCAGATTAAGCTAAACAGATCTTCATTTCATTCGATAACATAGATCAAAAGTACATGATAGTGTGATACTAGATGATCAAGCAAAATACATAATTCTTAAGGCCCAAAAGACAACAAACATTACACACTAAATGTTTCACCATTAGTGATTAACAACAAAATCAAGTTTTCCTAAGAAAATCAATGAAATTGTTCCTGCCCTACACCTGAGCATGGGTTTCAGTAATCATCTTGTTAATCTCCATAGCCTTGATGACATTTTTCTTTTGAATCTTTTTAAGATCTTGTAGAAGCCTCCATGACATAAGGGAAGTACGCCATCCTTCTACTTCATCCATAAACTCTTGGGTTTAGTGGGTCACATGAACCAAATCCACATAACACTTTAGAAGTCCTTTTGCAAGCTTTATTTCCTTGTCGTTCTCGCGTTGATAGTACAGAGCAATGCTAGCAAATAGTTCATGGGAACCGGTGGCGGTTGCAAGTTCCTGTAGGCGTGGGAATTCTGATTTTTTTTTTTTTTTTTTTTTTTTTTTTTTTTTTTTTTATGTGTTTTAGGTTTGGGAAGTAACTTAATTGTGTGTTTGGTATGCAAAACCTTTGGGGTATGGGCCCTTAAATACTAACTGAACTAATGATGTTACAAATTCAGGGACCAAATTTGATATTAGTATATCGTAAAGAGTAAAGTTATTAAATGGCGGGAAATTTAAGTATACAAACATCAACGTTGGCAAGGTTGGGGACCAAGGGCAAAATTTGACAAAAATTGTCCAATACGCTTAAGTTTTTTGTTTGGGTTACGCCCCAATAAACCCGACCCAATGACCCGACCAACATAACCCTAAAAAGTTTCATAATAACCCAATACATAGAAAAATTAGTCATTCCACATTGTGAGAAACACCGTTGATGCAAGTTAATGGAAAGGAACATATTTGTGACAACATTTAAATGTATAGAACCAGAAGAAGAAAGAGAAGTGTTGTTCTAGATTCACACACATGGGAGATTTGAATATACCCCACTCAGGTATGAAGGCGGATCCATTATTAATGTTAATACTTTTAGGTATGATAGGGTATCTTTAGATCAACCCTAGATAATCTATTATCAGAGATTAAGGAACCAAAATGGGCGGTGTTTTTCTGTCATCCAAATAAATCGCTAGAAAATGGGTTGCACTTGATTTATAGGGACCATGATGTCCTTAAGCTATATGATTTTGCGGAAACACATGAGTCAGTTGATATCTTTGTTATACATAGGCCCCAGATGTTAGCAGTATTTTACATGGAAAACATTGGTTTTGAGGTTGTGGGTTGGTTAGAGGAAGATACTAACTTCGGAATGTCAAGTGAGAGACCTTTTATGACTCGCCGTAAATGGAAGTGTATAGATAAGAACAAATTGCAGGTTGGTGTTGTTATCAAAGAGGGAAAAGATGTTATCCATGACAAAAGCATCAAACAGGAAAAATATGTTATCCATGACAAAAGCATCAAAAATAAGGGAAAGGGTAAGCTGATTTTGGAAGAGGACGTTTTGCAAGAGGAAAAGGGCGAGGAAGTTGTAAAAACTTATAAGCGAGGTTTTGATGGGAACGGGAAGGCTATAATGGTTGAAATTCCTGGTTTTGATGGTGAAAACATTGCTGATGGTGCTGCTGATTGTGATGTTGTACCTAGTGGTGCTCATAAACGTTTTAAAAGCAGTGAAAAGATTACCAATTGCGTACTGGCCCTTTGTGCCAACAAGCTATCCTAAGTAAGCTTTCAATTTTGAATTGCATGGCTTGTGTTTTATATTATGTTACACCAATTATACCTTATTTAACTTGAATATGGTAGAAACTCTATAATATAATACACTTGGGACCACCAAAATTTATTAATTAAAAGAGTTATTAATTAACCGATAAATTAATAATTATTAATTTATATATTAATTAATATTTTATTAATTTACAGTAGAAACCTTGTGACGCGGGGATCATACGAGCTTTTAAGATGCATTATCGTCGTTGATTTTATAGAAGTCTTTTGGAGGGTTATGAATTAGGGGTTCCAAATCCAGCAAAAATAAATGTATTAGATGCAATGAATCTTGCAATTTCAGCATGGACTATGGATGTTCGTGCAAATACAATTGCGAACTGCTTTCGTCATTGTAAACTTCGATCAACAGATAACATGACTTTTGAGAACTCAGATGAAGGTAGTGAAAGCACTCAAGAACTCCAGAATTTGATCAAAGAGTTGGGTTATCGCAATGCAATGGATGTCGAAGATGTTCTAACTCACCCAGAAGAAAATGTAGTTGCACAGTTGTTGACTGATGAAGAAATTATTGAAAGCGTTATTGGAATTAATAAAGATGATATCGATGAAGAAGATGATGAAAGTTCTACAATGGAGCCCCCTTCGCGAAACGAAGCTATTAAAGCGGCAATCACATTGAACAATTTCTTGTTGAGCTATGAGAAAACAACAACAGAAGTTCCCATGCTAAGGAAAATTAGAGACGAGATTCAAGGGGAAATTGATTTCAATAAAAAACAAAAGACAATTGAGTCATTTTTCAAGAAACCTTCATAAATCATTCATGTAATATGCTATATATAAGGAATTATTAATTTATATTTTATATGGGGTCTAAAGAAATAATCAAAAATGTATTATATTATAATTTTAGCGAATTATTAAGTTAGCACCCTATCCCCGAGTTGGGACGGGCAAAAAATATTATCTTAGAGAATTTATTAAATAATCGAGTATTAATTTATCGAGTTTCTACTGTATTTGGTGTTTGGATACTTGTTTTTCCAGACACATTTGCAGTTTCACGATCAGTGACAGGATGAATGTTTTTGTATGTTGATAATCCAGTTCCAGTATGTACATCGTTAGAAGGTTCATCAGGTGAAGGTTGTGCCGTGGAGGCGGCATCGTCTTCTCCAATTTTGTGTTAATTATCAGTAGAACCTTGTATCAGACAATGTTTTAACTCATATTCAGGTTGTATCAGACATTGTTTGGCCAGTTGACTACTATAAGTTAAACTATCCAAATGCTAAATGCTAAATAGTCAATGTGTTAAGTCATTCTCATGTTATCTAATACATTATATTTTATGGCTGTACATGTGTTAAAAATGAAAATGCTTTACATATTTTAACATGTAACTCCAATATGCTAATGCTAATCCAAACACCCACTATAGTTAAAAAGGCAAATCATTTAATTACTTAGACATCTAATAATCAAACTGCCAAATTGACTTGTAACAACCAAACTAAAGAATTAACAACAACAGGCAAATTATTGATTGCCAAACACTATCATTTATTCAAAACCTAGATTTTTATTGATTGATCTCATGTTAACAACCATTACAAACTTCACTACCATCTAAACATACACTTAGCTAGACCCACAACTTTCCCTATCACCATTTTCCTTCTTCCTTCCTTTCCTTTAGATATTTATGTAGAGCTTCAAGTTTTGTAATCTTGTTTCCAAATCATCAAACTTTGGTAACACATTGTCGGCAGCCTCTTTCTTCTCCTTCTTAGCACCCAAACGGTGTTCCTTGGAGCAATCCTATTTCCTCAACCCAGTGTACAAAGCCTTCTCGTTATCGTTTTGTGCCATTCTTAATTATTTTGATTGAATCTATGTGTGCTGCATTGTTGATAGTTTAGGATTTTATAGAATTTAATAGAATGACGGGTTAGACATAAACCATACGTTAGTTGTAAATGTGGTTGGAATATATTGCCCTTGGAAAAATAACCAAAATTGAGCGTTGACCTCCCCATTTCGGGTCAAGGGACGCATTCGGCCTCAAAATCCATAGTTTTGGACGCATGGCGACGATTTTGAAAAGTTAAGGGCTATGACGATATTTCGTGAAAAGTTTAGGAACCAACGGTATATTGTTGTCTTATTACTAGGTTAATTGTCATCACTGTAAAACTATAAGTACCGAACTATTATAATAAGAATCATCATCGTTTCAATACAAAACAATTCTCTTTTCCTAACCTTAATTCTTAAGGAGCTAACGCCTGCTTGAAGTAGTGCCCTATCCCGATACAACCTTAACGGGTCGTATCAGATATTTTGATACACTATATAAACAAATTTTTTATACATTCCTCTTTTGTACCTTTATTTTTTACGCATACTCACAATGTCTGTTCCATTCTTTTCCTCAAACATTTTTCACAATTTCAATTCCACACTCAACCCTAATTTCATCATCGTCTACTATATTCAAACCCTAAATTTAGCATTCAATTTAACAATTCATCATTAAAATTAGCGTAAAGTCGTTGAGACAAAAAAATATTCAATCAAAATCTTCTTTTCAATGACTTTTTTCCGGCAAGAAAATGTTATTACTCTACCTCTTATTGAAAGATACCTTAAATTTGATACTCCTTCCGTCTTATAATTATGGTCTATTGTTGACTTCTAAATTCGTTAATTTTTAACTTTTACCTTAAATATTCTTATTTGTGTTATACATTATTTAATGCAAAATATATGAATACATCGAGTTTTAAATGTATTTTTCATTGATATAATTTTTATCAAGTACTCCCTCCATCTCAAAATATAAGTCCGTTTTGACTTTTCAAAGTCTTTTTATTTAAACTTTGACTTTAATTATTTTTTTCGTGTTACATTATATTTGATGCAAAATATATAAATGAACTTTTGTTTTAAATGCATTTTTATTGATATACTTTTTATCAAGTATTATATAATACGAAAAAATTTAAAAAAAGACTTTGAAAAATAAAAAATGGATTTATATTTTGGGACGAAGGTAGTATCATATAACACAAATAAAAATATAGAAGGTCAAAGTTGCAAAACAAAGACTTAAAAAGTCAACAGTGGGTTATAATTATAGGGACGGAGGTAGTATCTTTTATTGCTTTTTGTGTTAGTTATTTCACTTATTTTATTTTATTATTATTATTTTTTGTTTTTATTTATTTATTTATTTTTTATTTTATTATTATTATTATTATTATTTTCTCTCTCTCTTATTAGGAGTAAATAATATAACACGAGAAGCTACCCTAAAGTTTTGTGTTTTCCAACTTTGACAATTTTCAGTTTTCGCCATAGCAAAAGAGGTTCATTCTTCTATCCTATTATTAGATGCTATTACCTAATAGAGTACCATTTAGACATTTCTTTTTCTTCTTCGTGTGCCCACCCTACAAATTTGTTATGCATGTGTTGTTTCATTATCTCATTTCCTTTATTATCAAAATGCTCCTCATTTTGTATGTTCAGGTGTTTTTGTGAAACGTTGAATTGGTCGTTATAAGAAGAATTAGGCCAATAATTAGGTATAGTCATAGATGAGTCCAAAGGTAAGGGCCAAACTCAAAAAGTACTAGTTGCAATACCACAATGTCGATCTAATAAAAGTTTTGTTTGTTTGAATGGAAAAAAGTATAGAAAAAGTTTTAAAAGTAATCCTTTATGAGCTTTTAACATCAAATGGTACTCTATAACTTATAAAATTAATCTTTATTGTTAACTTCCACTCCTGCTATGTTTGTAGAAATAGAAGATGAAAGCCCATTAAGGTTGTTACAAAGTAACGATCGAACACATTGTTGACGTATGTGTCCGGAAGGCACGAACCGGACGGTGCTTAAAATACCGGACGATAAATGTTACCTCCCGGCGAGTGGGCCAGAAAGGACGCCCACGTGCGCCGCATTCCCAGGAAATCAGCAAACATGTCTCAAGTACAACTGGCATAAGCCTAGGTCTAGGGTGACGGTTACTGTTCGTAGGATATTTCACTGTGCGTAGGTACGGCTACTATTCAAACAGGTACCATTTTCACTGTTCACCTGTACCCTCTTTGGGGTAGTATAAATACCCCAAAACCATTTATTGTAACACACACTCATTTTACCCTCATAAATACCCGCATTTATTATTATACCTTTCGGTCTTGAAAATATACTTACTCTCACGCCCGAGCTTGGTCCTGGGATAACACCCGGGGCGAGGCTAACGAGCGGTTGTATTTGTGCAGTAATCAAGGCCGAATGACTCATCCATCAGCTATTCCGAAGGAGGAAGGATTTACTTCAACAAATTGACGCCATCCGTGGGACCCATTATTCACTCTACCAATCGATAGCATGAAGGACCTTCCTCCCATCACTCCCCTCACGGGAAATGGAGGAGACGGTGCCAACAAAGATGGTCCGGAAGGTTCTAACCGGAACAACCGCGACTCACCCAACATACAGGATTTAATACAGGGGCACCTAACAGCTCTGAAGGAGTTGGTCAAAGAACACAATGCCCTTGGAGGGAACGCTCTAAAGCCCATACGGCTGGATTTTGGTGAGGACGATGACAAGGTCCCGGAAGATAATCGGGGTAAAGACCAACCTGAGGACGATTTACAAAAGCCTTTCAAATCCGTGCACAAGTCACCGTTCACCCGAAGGATAATAGAGTTTTCGGACCAACGCTGTAGGATCCTGGTTTTGATTGATTATTGTGATTCAGGAGGTCGGGGATGATGAAAGATTAAATCTTCCATGGTTAGAGAGAGAGAGAGAGTAGAGAGAGAGAAGGGAAATACTATGTGTTTTATTGAAATAAGAAAGGTAAAGTTACACACACTATTCTCACCCTCCTAGTGAAGTCTAGGAGGGCTTATATAGCCTAACACAACTAACTATTGCAATATTACATAACAAGTCCTTGTGTTTTGGCTAAATGGGATAACTAATGTAATCCCGATAATGTCGTTCCATTTACGTGTTGGGATCATAAACTTTGATCCCAACAATCTTCCCCCAATGGGGCGACATAAGGGATTACTTACAACATTTCCTACAAGGACAAATAAGAATAAAGAAAGGTCTACATAAGCTCTTCAAATTGCTGAGGATGACGACAGTTGACGCTCTTTGTCTTCATCTTGTACCTCGGCTTGAGAACTTTTTTCTTCACTTGTAGGCAAATGATGTAATATGCATGAAATGGATTAACTTCCCCCCAATTCATGCTGCATGTCTTTAGCGGCTTCTTCGTACACTTCTTTTTGGCGAAGTTTCTGAATCAGCTTCCCCCCAAACTAACAACCGTCTTCAGCAGATTCGAAACTTTGATGTAGTCCACATGTCTTCTAACTATTGAAGTTTTGAGTATGCAGCGGAATTTGTAGATGACACTGTAAACCACACCAAGCAAATCTGACTAGTTACTTAATCACGGTTATGCTCAGTGCGGAAGCTTCGATCGGGGGTAACATGCAAGAAATCAGCAAGATCTTCTCACATAATCAGGCTACTTCACACTTCATAACCCGCGAGAGTTGAAACGATTACACCAAAATCACAAAACTTAACCACTGATCATCTCTGCGGACGTCTCTCCGGTAGTAATAAAATTGTAAGCTCGATCACGTGAGTCTATTATGCGTCCTTGATGTGTACATTTCTTCCCCCTAATTGCAGATTCTCGTGGAAAATGAGTGTTTTTGCAAAGAAGTCAAGAAAAGTCAAAGAAAGCAAAGAACACCCACTCTCTCTTCCCCCACGATGTCTTCGCGGAATCGGAAGCATACACACTATGTTTATGATGGCAACAGAGGCAGCGTAACCCCATGTGTCTAATTAACCGAATATGTGTGAAGTATCCTAAATAGCTCGTGAGAATCAACTGCTGATAAACAACTCTACTCTTTTATACTCCTCTCAACTAACTCATTACCGACCCCATTATCATTCTGTCGGCTCTTTGTAGTGACTACTGATGGAGAAAACTCAATATGATGAACTTGAGACTGAAGTAAAATAACCAAAACTTGTGACTTAAACTTGCACTAATGTATGACAAAGAGCAGTGTAGAGAGTTCGCTCCTGTTCGAATCCCTAAGTACTCTATACTCATCAACCAACCAACCATCAAGTATAAGACGCACATCACCTCTTGACTATCCACAACTTCATGTGACACTGAGCACTACAATGTAACTCCTTAAAGTGATAGTTATTTTGTGGTAATAGAAAGAAAGAATCACAAAAATAACTAGATATCCAAGTCTTCGTCATTTTAAAGGTTAAAAGCTCGAACAAGGATCTCGAAGAATCATGCATCCAACCAACTCCGATATCTTCAAAATACTAAGTACACTCACCCGTGAAATTCCACTTCAACCTCAAATAAATAATAAAGAATTATCGCCGTAGTCACGTCTTGCGGTTCAATGCCCAAAACTAGCCTTTTTACGGTTTATTGAATTTTGATAATGGTTCCCGATCTTGTCAAAAAATGTATCCCCGTAAAAATTTGTGATGACCAAAATACCACACATTACCGCCGAATATTATACCACTATTAAATTTGCATCCAAACTTTTGTAAAAAAATTTGCGGATAACAAATTTTAATTTCAAATCCTCAAATTCAGTTCTAGTTTATGACCATTATGAGAACTTAAGCCTAGTCCAATTTATCATTTCAGCTCAAAACCCATATAACTCATCTGATCCAACCTGAAATCGTGTAAGCCCAGTCCAATACGAATGAGAAACCAGATCCAAACAACAATTGATAGCCAGTAGTCATTAGTACATATCCACCATATTTGACCTAAACCTAAACACATACATCATAAATATACCGCCCCCACATAACTCTCTCTCACCTTACCAAACGTATCTTTCCTGAAATCTCAGAACATAAAAAAACTCATCACTTCAATCTCAGTATATCATCTTGATCTCTACCATCAATCACAACCTAGTAGATAAACACAATAACTAAACTTCTTCTCCATTTATTCCCAATGAAACGAGGGATTGTAAACCCCTTTAAAATCATTTTGCACATAAACCAATCGAATCACACAAGGTATCGACACAATAATGAAGTAAAGATTGCTTCAAGATCGTAATGGTCTCGGGTAGGTACCAGTTTGCGTGAATTATTCGTTTTTTTTTTGTTTTGGTCATTAACGAATCATAGAAAGAAAGTGACACAATTGTTATTTTTCTTTCTATAACTTCGGATAATAACACAAATGATCAGTGATAAATAGATTTCAACTCAAATAAATCTTTAAGAATATTAGAGAAATAGTTGAAACTATCTGAGATCTTGAATGATTTGTCTTTCGACTGATACAAGTCATGGTGAGGATGTAGATGTGAGTTGGAATAGGATAGTTTCTGATGTTGTTAGATGTGTGAAGGTTAGGATTAAATTTGAACGAGTTGTTTGTTGACTGTTGGATGTCGTTTGCTACAGCTTCTCGTACCATTCCTCTTTTCATATTCTGATTATAGATAAATGGCTATTGGACTTAATAAACTGAAGTTCTGTTTGAGTCTTGGTATTAAGTAGTCATTTGGTCTTGGTCAATCTTCATCTTTCATTTCTTTTTCATTTTGATACTTTACGCGTAAACTTTATGCGTAAACTTGTAGAAAAAACTTACGCGTAGAAAACTAACGCGTAGACATGCTTTACGCGTAAAATTAGTCTTTTGCGTAACCCATAAACTTTTGCGTAAGTAATACGCGTAAAGTTAGGTTTTTACGCCTAAGATGTACCTTACGCATAACTTGTCCAAGTTATGCGTAGAAAATTGAAGTTGCGCGTAAAAAGAGGGTTTTGACCCTTTGACCACTTTCCGGCGTCTTTTTCGTTCAGATTCCGACCATGTTCCGACCTGCTTATACTAACCATGTTTTTCGCTCCATATTTTTGACCACAAATTCTCACGGGTATTGGTATATCAGTCACAAAAATGATGTTGCATAAAAAGTTGTTGACTTTGACCTCAAGAAATCAACGGATATTTAGCAAAAAAAATATACAATAAAAAGGGGCCACTTTTAATACAAGATGACTATTGACTATTGTGAAACTGTTATCAATGCATGTAGACAATAAAATTTGGACCAAATAAGAACAGTGATACAATAGCTTCGAAAGAGATTCGAACCAACAAACATACAATTTTGAAAAGATAACATCACACTAAATCAACCAAAAAGTAACAACCTTGGCTCTGATGCCACTTGTAGGATCCTGGTTTTGATTGATTATTGTGATTCAGGAGGTCGGGGATGATGAAAGATTAAATCTTCCATGGTTAGAGAGAGAGAGAGTAGAGAGAGAGAAGGGAAATACTATGTGTTTTATTGAAATAAGAAAGGTAAAGTTACACACACTATTCTCACCCTCCTAGTGAAGTCTAGGAGGGCTTATATAGCCTAACACAACTAACTATTGCAATATTACATAACAAGTCCTTGTGTTTTGGCTAAATGGGATAACTAATGTAATCCCGATAATGTCGTTCCATTTACGTGTTGGGATCATAAACTTTGATCCCAACAATATTGTCTCTTAATCAACCACCTCTCATTCTCATCTCATTTCTCTTTATATCTTACTTGTGTTTACTAAATGGTGACCTAACAAGTGGTATCATTCGCCTACTAGAAGTTTGAAGTGTATTTCTTTTGGTTACGTGGGGATTTGGTGCTTATTCTTCATCTTTTTGCATTTTTCTTTGTTTCTTTCACTCAAATCTTGAAGCTTGGACAAGTTTCAAGGTTGATATAGTGATTTGAAGCTTAGTTGTTGCATAAAGTTGTGATTTTTAAGGTTTTTTTAGGTTTTATAGCTTCTTTGATATTGGAAAACTAGTTTTTGGTAGTTACATCTCATAAAGTTAAGGTTTTCGAAGTATTGGTGAAGTTATTTGATCAAAAGTACCTTATTTTTAAGCATTTTCTCTTCAAAAAGTCATTATTTAAGGTGAACAGTACGTTTTACGCGTAAAGTGGTCGGAAAAGTACTATTTCCAGCTGTCTAAAGTGTTTTTTGGTCGATTTACGCATAAAATAAGCCAAAACCCTTTTCTTACGCGTAATATTTGCCAAAACCCTGATCCTACGCGTAAAGTGCTCCTTTACGCCTTAAATCCTACGCATAAGTTGTATTCTACGCGTAAGTCAGAGTTACGCGTAACTTGCCAGAGTTTACGCGTAAGCTTCAACAACGATCTTCTTCTTGTGCTACGGTGACTCAGTACTTCTCTAGCTTGGATAAGTTAGTGGAATACTTCGACTACGGATATCTTTCAAGCTTGGATAAGTTTGAAAGATTTGTTTGGTTGTTTCAACCTTACGCATAAGTCTAAACTTACGCATAAGCATAAGCTTACGCGTAAAGAGGAAACTTACGCATAAACTAGAAAGTTTACGCATAAACCTACTCTTTACGCATAACTTAAAGTTTACGCGTAAGATTAAGTTACGCGTAAGATTTAAACTTACCCCAAGGATTTTGCTACTTTCACAAAGGAACGTGCATTTCAATCTTCTACAAAGATCCATTTCTACACAAGTGTTCTAAGATGTCTCAACCACCTAATCACTACTTCCCTCACTCTTATCCTCAGCAACAACAACCTCAGCAGTATCAGCAACAACAACCTCAGCAGTATCAGCAACAACAATACCTTCCGCACATAATGAATCAACAACCTCCTAAATACAATCCACAACAACATTACCTGATGATGCAGCAACAGCTCATTCCTCAACAACAACCATATCAAGTGCCACAACAAAACACTCAGTTTTCCTCCAAACAACCTCACTGGTTTGACAGAATGTGTGAAGTTATTACAACTCAACAATCCCGACATGAGGCAGGATCACTTGAAACACCTCCAATGCTAACACCTGGTAACTATGTGCAATGGTCAAGTCGATTCCTACGCTTTCTTGAACTAAAGAAACCTCATGGGCACTTCTTAAAGCAAGTGATACTTGAAGGACCATTTGAGTGGCCAACAAGATTTGAAGCTGGTGATCCTAATGCTGATCCTCCACGTCCTCCTGGTGATAGACCCCTTCCAGAAACTGCACTCACTGAAGAACAGAAACTACATCGTGAAGCTGATCAGTATGCAATGGCTTATATACTTCAAGGTATACCCAATCCGATCTATCGCAGTGTCGATGCTCAGAAAACAGCCAAAGCTATGTGGGAACACGTTCATCTCCTCATGGAAGGCACTCAATTGAATAAAGATGACATGGAATCCAAGCTTTACATGGAATACACTGACATCACAATTGAACCTGGAGAGTCACTTGAATCCTACTATCATCGTTTCACAAATGTTGTCAATGATCTGGAACGTCACAAAATCACTGTACCAAGGATCGCTGTGAACTCCAAATTTGTTGGTAGTCTTGGCCCTGATTGGCATAAATATGTGACATTTGTTCGTCAAACGAAGAATCTTCATGATGCTCCATATGGCTTGTTGTATGACTTTCTGAAACACCACGAACCTGAAGTGGAAAAAGATCGAGCTCTACGAGGAGGATACACACCAACTTCAACACCAAATTCTTTGGCTCTCGTAGCTCAATCTAACTATGCTCAACCACAAATGTCAAATCATGCATATGTTCAAGAGCAGAACTACTTCAGTTATCCACAATCTTCCACCTCGAACCTAATGGTCCCTTATGATTCATCTCCACAAGATTCTTCTACTCAACTTGTTCCGTCAAACAACAATGATGCTGTGTACTACTCCAACTGCAATGATGATGACGATGATGACTTTAATACGTTGAATCAGGGACTTGCTCTTATTGCTCGTGCTTTCAGCAAATTCTCCAACAAAACGAACAACCGTCAACGTTCATCTTCTAATACCAGGAATCAAGCTGTTGTAAATGATGGAAGAGTGGAAATTCAAAATCGTAACTATGGTAGATCTGGTTCAGGAAGTTCTTCAGGAAGTTATGGGAATGGTCAGAGGTTTGGTAACAATGCAGGGTTCAGGAACAACTCAGCATCTTCTCAACAAAGGTCTGACTCAGTTGCTACAAGGAACTCAACCTCAGGGAATGCAGTTTGGTGCTACAATTGTAATGAACAAGGTCATATTGCCACAGCATGTCCCAAACCGAGAACTCGGGGTAGTAAGTTTCACAAGCAGGCATTACTCATGGCTCTTCAGGATGAAAAAGATGGACATTTCCCTGAACAGGACAACAACTTCATGGCAAATGTGAACAACGATGATGACATGGAAGATCTGGAAGCCAATGCTGCTGTGATGCTTATGGCCAACATGCAGGAACTTAAACTCAATGATTCAGGTCCAGTGTATGACACTGACGGCTTGTCTCAGGTACATGACTTCAATGAATGCTTTATTAATGAAATAGTCTCACCTTCTGCTTATGAATCAGATATGGCGCAAGTTGTTCCATCTAAATCATCTTCATCATCTCATACAGATGAACAAATAAACACAGTTGTCATATTCGATGATGACACAGTTGTTTCATTTGATGATCCTATTGAGAATGATAAACATGATCATTTCGAACAACATGAACCATCATTTGATCCAGACCCTGATCTCATATTGTTATCAAAACAACTGGATGCTCAACAATTGCAAATAATAAAATGCAACGAGAAAAACAAAGTTTTGAAAGAACAAAATGCGTCACTTGCAAGAGATATTGAATGTTATAAAATTCAACTTTCTAATCAGGAAGACAAGATTAAACATGCAAAAAGTTTTGAAAAAGCTTTTCACGATTCCTACAACAAAGAACAAGATCTTCAACGCAAAATGCAAGATTTAATCGAGTCAAACGGAAAATTGATTTCAAAACTCGAAAGTGAAAAGAGTGAATTGAAAAAGCAAGTCGAACGTCTTCAAACAGAACTTTCAAAAACAGAAACAGAATTGTCAAGTTGTCAAAAAGATTTTTGTGAACATAAAATACGAAAAAGGAAGTATATAGATAATTTACTTGGTGATATTGTTGATCTTGAAAAACAATTGAAAGAATTTCGTAACATTGTTTACAAACACGGGAACTCTGTCACTACAATTCAGAAATTTACTTTAAAACCGAGACCCGGTACTGGATTTGCACTTGGCGATTACAATTCAATGTTTCTTCACAATGCATTCAAAGATGTTCCAAAAATTTACAGTATGGACTATTTGCTTGATAATACGATTGTGCGTGCTGTTGTTTTTGATACTGAGGAAGAAGAAGAACTTGAAGAAGAGAGTCGGTCAAAAATGAGTAATGTTGAATATTGCACACCATATGACTATTCAAAAAATCCAGTCAAGTTCGTTACTCAAAAGGATTTACCTGAGAAATCATGGTTTATCGAAGAGTCGTATGTTTCATCTCACAATGAGGCCCCTGTCCAAACTGTAGCACAAGTAAATGGTCCTTTACCATCATCCGGTGAACTTTCACGTTTACCAAAATGTCGTGTCTTAAATTATTTCAAAACCTTTATGGAAGACATCGATATTTTGGAGGAAACAATTGAACGCAATTCTGAAATTAAAATTGAAACTTTTCAATCCGCTTACGAGCGAGAAAAGCGAGATATTTTTCAAAAACAAATGAAACCAATTGTTCAACACCTCCGTCTCTGTGCTACACGTTGGGATCAGGAACTTCAAAAGGAGGTCAAAAATATGATAAACGTTTTTGACACTGCTGAAAATGAGATTTTGGTTCAAAAGTTACAAACTAAAGTTTTCAAAAATGATGCTGATCGACTCTTGGAACAAGTTCTCTGTGCTGATATTTTGTCTGTTATCATGAATGATCTCTATAATTCTGGTACTTCTATGCTTAAGCATGATCATTGTGTTGATAATAACTTGTTGAATGAGGAAATTGAGACACTGAAACATGAGAATGATAATCTGAGGAAAAAGAATGATGATGTGACAAAACAGTTTTCAAAAGAAATTTGTCAACTCAAACAGAGGCTTGAATGGTGTCAATCTCAGAGTCTTAAAAAGGAATTAAAACTTCAAAGTCATACCATTTCAAACTCGTGTCAGCTTTGCAAAAACAATGAGTCTTTCAAAAGTTTGTGTCTCAAATACGAACAAGAAATTGCGGATTTAAAAATTGAAAACGCCGAATTTCTACAAAACCACATCGACAGTAAATATTGCAATGGCATACTTGAGTCAAACATTCAAGATAAGAATCACATCATCATTGAGTTAAAAGAGAAAATCAAGATACTTGAAAAAGGAAAGATGGTTGACACCACGGTGATCGCACCAGGAATGTATAAATTAGACAAAACTGATAAAGGAAAGGTTATTCAAAATTCTAATGTTGATAACTCCACTTCTACAGGACTAGTCTCCCCTAATAGCGTTAGCAGACCCAAGCGACAAAGTAAAAAGAAGAATAGGCTCTGGCTACGTAAGAGAGGATCACTAGAAGCTCAAGGAGTAGAAGATCACCTTAGGAATTTGAATAATACTCATGTTGCATCGGATTTAGATTCTAATCTGGCAAATTCTAATCAAAATCTAAATGTAACGAATGATGTACCTTTAAATGTTTTGAATATTAATGCATCTTGTGTGTTTTGTCGTAAAAGCGTTTCATCTGGTGATCATACTAAATGTATAGCTAATTCTCTACTTCATCGTCATAAGAAACGTAGGACACGAATTTCTTCTAGGCCCACTACTGCCTCTAAGTCTATCTTAGGAAAGCCGCCTTCTACGGTTTCTACTGAAGTTGATGTTACCCCCATAGGTGCAGAGAACAAGTCTAAGAATCAACCAAACACTAGTGAATACACCATTAAGAAAGCTCGAACTAGTTGGAATTGGCAACGTTGGTTACAACACAAACCAGATTTTAAATGGATTCCTAAAATATTGAATACTTGTGCTTCTAACCAACTGGAACCCGCAGTTTCTTTGGGTTCCACCCTTACTTCTGTTCCATCCGTGTCCTCTTCTTGTAATGCAGGTGGTACAGATTGTTCTCTGGATTGTTGATAGCGGATGTACCCGACATATGACAGGCAATCTCAAACTGTTACACAACTTTGTTTCAAAGTTCATTGGTACTGTCAGATTCGGGAATGATCATTACGCTCTTATCATGGGATATGGTGACTTTATCAGTGGGAACATCGAAATAAGCCGTGTTTATTATGTGGAAGGCCTTGGACACAACCTTTTCTCTGTTGGTCAATTCTGTGATGGGGATCTAGAAGTTGCATTTCGTGAGAAAACTTGCTTTGTTCGTGACTTACAAGGAAACGATCTTATGTCTGGCTCCCGTGGCTCCAATCTTTATACAATTTCAATGTCAGATATGATTGCAACATCTCCGATATGTCTTCTCTCCAAAGCAGAATCAACTAAATCTTGGTTATGGCACAAACGTCTTTCACACTTGAATTTCAAAACTATGACTGACCTTGCTCGTTATAAACTTGTTGAGGGATTTCCAAGATTCCGTTTCACCAAAGATCACTTATGTCCAGCCTGTGAACAAGGTAAAAGTACTCGTGCTCATTTCCCTTCTAAACCTGAGCACAGTACGAATCATGTTCTACAACTGCTTCATATGGATTTGTGTGGACCAATGCGTGTTCAAAGTATCAACGGTAAACGCTACATTCTTGTAATCGTGGATGATTTTTCCAGATGGACTTGGGTTTATTTTCTACGAAGTAAAGATCAGGCTCCTTCAATGATCATCACCTTTCTCACTAAAATTCAAGTTCAGTTACGCAATACGGTCCGAATAGTCAGAACTGACAATGGAACTGAATTCAAGAATCAGACACTTAGGTCTTATTATGAGAAAGTGGGAATTGAACATCAAACATCTATTCCTAGAAGCCCAGAACAGAATGGAGTTGTTGAAAGACGCAACAGGACGTTAGTGGAAGCTGCTAGAACTATGTTGATTAATGCTCAATTACCTGATTACTTGTGGGCAGAAGCTGTTTCAACCGCATGCTATACTCAAAACCGTTGTATGATCACAAAACGTCATCGCAAAACACCATATCAAATTGTTCACAAAAGGAAACCGAACATTGATTACTTTCATGTTTTTGGAGCACTCTGCTATCCGAAAAATGATCGTGATGATTTAGGTAAACTTAAAGCAAAGGCTGACATCGGAGTGTTCATTGGATATTGTGAGAATTCTAAAGGTTTTCGGATTTGGAATCGTCGTACTCGTGAAATTCAAGAAACCATTCATGCTAATTTTGATGAGCTCACACAAATGGCTTCTGAGCAACACAGCTTAGGACCCGAATTTAACCGTCTTAACTCTCCGGCATCTTCGGCTGAACCATTGCCACTCAACCGCAAAGAATTGGAAACCTTGTTTGCTCCACTGTTTGATGACACAATTGAATACTGTCCTACTGAGGTCCCACCTAATTCCGCTGCTCAACCTGACAATATTCATGTACCAGACTCACCTCTACAAACTTCAACAACTGTTGAAAGAGACGGTCCTCCAATTGCTTCACCATCTACAGTAGAACAAACTGTTTCTAACTCCCGCCACTCAGCTGAAGATCCAACACCACTATCAGTTCCACAATCCGCAGAGCATGATCCTGATGCGTTCTTCAATCCGTTTGCACCAGCTACTACAGTTCCTGATATAGCTGAGTCGTCAACACGCAACTTGGATCCTGCCAACATGCGAGATACATATCAACTACACCCTTCAACACACAAATGGACCCGAGATCATCCTCTAGTTCATATTATTGGCCATCCAGATGCACCAGTTATGACAAGACAACGACTTCACACAGATGGAGAAACTTGCATCTACGCACTCACAGTTTGTCATGAAGAACCCAAGAACATTAAAGATGCAATGACTTATGACAACTGGATTGAATCTATGCAAGAGGAATTTCAGCAATTCATACGATTAGAAGTCTGGGAATTAGTTGAAAGACCTGACGGAGTCTTTGTCATTGGGTTAAAATGGATATGGAAGAATAAGCTTGATGCTGAAGGTACTGTCATACGAAACAAATCACGTCTGGTAGCGAAAGGATACTCTCAACTGGAAGGTCTAGATTTTGCTGAATCCTTTGCTCCAGTGGCTCGACATGAAGCTGTTCGGATCTTTTTGGCCTATGCTGCACACCGGAACATGGTAGTCTTCCAAATGGATGTCAAAACAGCATTTCTTAATGGAGATCTCCGTGAAGAAGTTTATGTCAGCCAACCTGAAGGCTTCGTTGATCCTGAGCGTCCTAATCACGTCTACCGACTCAAAAAGGCTCTCTACGGACTCAAGCAGGCCCCACGGGCGTGGTATGACAAACTGTCCACTTTCTTACTGGCCAATAAGTTTTCTAAAGGATCGGTGGATCCCACACTGTTTACTAAAACCTACGGGGAGGACTTACTTGTTGTTCAAATATATGTCGATGACATCATTTTTGCCTCAACAAAAAGAAGTTTCTCTAATGATTTTGCAAAATTAATGAAAGATAATTTTGAAATGTCCATGATGGGTGAACTTTCGTTCTTTTTAGGACTACAAGTTCATCAATCACCCCGTGGAATTTTTGTAAATCAATCAAAATATGCTCTTGAAATTTTAAAGAAATATGGAATGATGTCTTGTGATACCTATAATACACCAATGGGCTATACCACAAAACTAGATGCTGATTTACATGGTACTCCAGTTGACCCTACCAAATACCGAAGTATGATTGGGTCTCTCATGTATCTCACAGCTAGTAGACCTGATATAGTATTTGCTGTCTACATGTGCTCCCGCTATCAGTCCAGACCAACTGAAAAACACCTCAGTGAGGTCAAGAGAATCCTTCGATACATAAAGGGAACCATTAACTTGGGGATCTGGTATCCGAAGGATTCTGGCTTTGAACTAATTGCTTTTTCAGATGCTGACCATGCAGGATGTTTAGACACACGCAAAAGTACATCTGGTGGATTACAATTTCTCGGAGACAAACTTGTGTCATGGCAATCTAAGAAGCAGGACTGCACTTCACTGTCATCTACAGAATCTGAATACGTAGCCATGTCCGCTTGTTGTGCTCAAGTCATCTGGATGAGATCACAACTCAAGGATTATGGCTACCTGTTCAACAGGATTCCTATCTACTGTGATTCAAAGAGTGCAATTGCTATCTCCTGCAACACTGTGCATCATTGCAAATCCAAACACATCGATCTCCGATATCATTTCATCAAAGAGCATGTGGAAAGGGGTACAGTTGAGCTTTATTTTGTTGGAACTGAGTACCAATTGGCGGACTTACTTACCAAATCCTTGGCACTATCCAGGTTTGCTAGTTTAGTTCACCAAATTGGTATGCGATGTTTGACTCCAGAGGATCTGAAAAAATTTTTAAAACACAAGTGATTGTCAAACATCAAAACTATCTTTGTAAATATTTTTTCTCTAAAACATAAAAAAAAAAAAAAAAAAAAAAAATGCAAGTATAAAACTCTTTCAACACTATTTTTTCTAAAAAGTCTTCAATCATTTAAAATTAGTGTTGAGGGGGAGGAAAAGTAACATTTTTTTAATTTCTAAAAATTATTTTACCTATTATACTTGCATTTTACCAAAAACATTTACATTTTAACAAAAAAAAAAATAAATAAATTTTTTCTTAGTGTTGATTCAAAAGGTTTTCGGGTTACTCTCCTTGATCAAAACCAGTTAATTTTACCATGATTCCAAGGTCGAGGGGGAGTATGACAAGTTGTTCTTTTCATATCGTGGTGTTGACTAACGAATGTTATATGAATAAGTATGTTAGCATTTAATATGAATATTAGTTAGGGTTAAGGGACTAAAAGTGTCAATACATGAAAAATGAATTCACCACAGTCAAAACCCTCTTTGACCATTCACATTTACGTTTTTCACCAAACACATTTAATACTCTTTCACCAACCAAATCAAACGGCCACTAATCATTGAACTAATCCAAGAATCTTGCATCTAATCTGAAGAAGATGGCAGAACACAATGACATCCCATACGGACCAGAACCTGAACCCATTCGTGCATGGGAAGACACATTTCCTGAAAACTACTCCAGGAAGATTGGAAAGAACAACCTAAGAGTCAACTTCAACAAACTGACATGCAATGAGTCTTCTTGCCTTGTTGCTGTTGATGCTCTCATCTATCACCCGTGCAAAGTTCTTCTCACCAAATCTGCTGCAGTGGCATGCTTCTACATACATCAGTTTTGGCACACAATCCACCTGGACCTCCTGGAAGAATCCTTTACTTGTATGCTTCACATGAGACAAGTCACGGTCGACAAGGATCTTCTCCGTAGTGCTCTTGGACTTCCCGAACTTGAACCGAATGAAGAGTATGACCAAGTTCCCACTGAAGAAGAATTGATAGAATGGCTGAGAGATATTGGGTATGATGAGTCTGAAGGGGTCATTACTAGTCACTCTAGGGTCAATATCAGATTTCTTCCACAGCCTTGGAGAACTCTCTACATCATAATTGCCAAGTCACTATCTGGCAGAGACACAGGCCATGAACATCCTAAGCTCCAACATCTCAGGCTGTTCTGGGCTATTGCTAATGTCAAGAAGGTTGATTATGCCAGCATTATCTGGGAAGATATTGTGTGGCACATACACCGCAAGACAACCAATATTCCTTTCGTCCGTTTCACCAAACTTCTTATTGCAAGCTTCCTCCATGAATATGATGACATTCCTCAAAGATTGAATGATGAGTTTCAGCACACATACAAGAATGAGGACACACTGAAGGTCATCAAGAGAATGGATACAAGTACAAGGAAACAGGGAAAGAAACTTCCAGATAGCCTCTTAATTGACAAAGTCAAGGCTGGCAATAACTACAAGTACTACCAACAAGCCATTGAAGCAGAGAAAGTTGGGTTCTTGGACGAAGCTGCTCTACCTTCATACATGCAGAAGAAAGGTAAGAAAGTTAGCAAATCGGGCAGCTCAGAAAGTTCTACTAAGTCCAAACCTAAGAAAAAGCCATCATCTAAGGTCAGAATTCCTGCAAAGAAACCTACTGCTGAACCTGGCTGGTTTCCCTCACCTCCACCTTCTCCAAAACCTGCTGACTCTGAACAAACCGAATCCGACGAAGGTCCTATTTACAGTGAAGCCTATGCCAATATCACCAAGAAAGTCAATCTTGATGAAATTGACGATAAGGATTTGACGTTCGAAGATTGGGATAATATTATTGACGAATCTGCTGATTATGCTGAATCCCCCGCACACCTCTATCAACGTCCATTCACCAAAGCTCAAACAATTTTGGAAGAAGAAAGGATTAGAAGAAAAAAGATGAAGGAACCAGTTACAGCTGTACAAGAGCCTGAAGGCCTTTCAGTCGAAGAAGAAAATGTACGGGCTCTCAACCTCGGTCTCCTTCACAGCCGAATTGACACATTCAATGCTGATCAACCTCCACCTCCAGTGTTCTCCCAGACCACCGAAGCTGGCGGGTCTAGCAGCATTCCTGAGCCTACCACAGGAATCTCCTCAAACTTAGTTGTTTATGATAATCCCTCAGTGTCTCCCACCGACATTGAAATGACTATGGAAGAGGAAGAAGAGGAAGATCCTATGGATACCGATGCTCCAAGACTTATGTCTATGGAAGAAATGGAGCGTCGAGAAAGAGCTCAGGAAGAGGAACTGAAAAGAAAACAAGAAGCTGAAGAGGCCAGACTTGAAGAGATTGCTCAAGCTAAACTGGAAGAAACGATCAGAATGGAAGAGAGCAGGAAAGCAGAGGAGGCAGCCAAACTGGCTGAAGAAAAGTCTAAGAAGGAAGAAGAAGCCAGGCTGGCTGAAGAACAAAGGCTTAAAGCCGAAGCTGATAGGCTGGCTGAAGAAAAACTTAAGAAAGAAGAAGAAGCCAGGGTTGCTGAAGAACTAAGACAGAAAGCTGAAGCTGAAAAACTGGCAGAAGAACTTAGGGTGAAAGAAGCAGCAGCCAAAGATAAGAAAGTTGTACAACCCGAACTACAGAAAGGAGATGTCAAAGACACAACCACCATTATTGAATCATCACAGTCATCACCTCCTGCATCTAAATCAACACATGGCAAATCAATCAAGAAACCGAGCTCCAAAGCCTCTGCTGCATCCAAACTACTCAAGTCTGCTTTCAAAAGAGTGCATGATAAGAAGAGAAGCAAACTAGAAGATCAGGTTGCTAAACTTGCAACCCAGGTTGCTGAACTATCTAAGCTGAACACGAACGTCAACGAGCTACAAGATAAGGTTGACATTTTCCTAGCTAAAGACGTAACAGAGAACTTGGAAGCCGCATTAGCAGCTCAAGCACAAGAATACATGGCACAACACTTAGTGGCTGAGCTGAAAGTACTGCTGGCACCAATGAGAGACGAACTCACCAAGTTCGCTGAGCAAGCAGTTAAGAAAGTTATCCGATCAACAACCTTCACCCTTCGTGCCGACAAGTCTACTGCTCCTCTACCGGGACTATCTCTGGATGATTTGGAAATTCAACTTTTGGACAAGCTGGCAAGCAAAACTACCTTATCTCCTGAAGAAGCCAAAGTCCTGGAAGCACTGAATAACAAACTGACTAAAGAGACCTGCAGCACAGAGGCCGATAAGCTGAAACGACAAAGAGATGATGAAGACAGGGATCCTAATTCTCAGGCAAAGAAACAGAAACAAGCCGAAGGATCCTCATCTCAGCACAAAACACCGGTAATTCCTCCTACCACAACAACTTCCTCACAACAACCGAAGGCATCCGGTTCTGCTCCCAAGGCACATGATCACTTTGAATACACCGGTGGTGACGACATTCCTATGCCCGATGAAGTTCCAGAACCATCTCCTAAGCAGAAGAAGAAAGATAAGAAAGGAAAGCATCAGCAACCTCAACCGGATACCTCAACTAAAGGCACCAAACCAAAGAAACCCAAAACCGTCCTTAGCTGGCTAGACCAAGACAATAGTGCCGAATACTCCTGGTTTGAGAAGATGATAAATTCGCAACCACCACTGGAAGACAATCATGAACCTCAAGATGGTCGTACAGTGGAATATGCTCAAATGATTCAGCAAAAGTTTAAGATGAAAAAGATGAATAAGAAAGAGCTGCGAAGAATCAAAAATGATGCTTTCAATCTTCTGAAAGATCGGTCTGCTAACTCAATCGAGCTTGAATACCATCTGGAAAATATTGCTCGAGCTATGTCAAGCAATATTGACTGGATCAACCCTGAATCATATGTCGATCCGGTCACAAAGAAAACCGCACCTTACATTACTGATTGGTCCAAACCACTACCGATGATTAGGAAGCCTAAGGAACCAAAGATCCCATACAAGTTCTTCTACAACACAGACTTGGAATTCCTGACACTTGGCAGCAAGATCGAGAAGAAGTATGTCACCTCACTCGCCTTTCTCCCTGCAGCTCGATATCTCAACAATGCCATCGAAGAAGAAGCTTCAGCATTATTCGTCGACAAAATTGTTGAATATGACCGAGATGCACTTTATGGTATTCATCATTGGCCAACCAACCGGGCACAGTACTATCGAAGCAGCAGACTTAATCAGACGATGGGTGATGTAGAAAGTGATCTGAAGATAGTCTCCATTCAATTCATCTCGACTGTCACGTTCTTTGGGTACCCCTTCCTCAGCAAAATCACACTGAAAAGGCTTGATGAAAAGGAGTACGATATTTCCGAGTCTGACTTTCCACGACTACGTCTCAACGACATTGAAGACATGTACCTGCTAAAAGTTCAAGGAAAACTCTGTGGCTTGCCCAAAGACATACAGCTTGCCTTTATCCAAGCTCTTCTCATCTACATCAGGCAGATTGTCATAAGAGAAAGAGTTGAAGATCTTCAGTTAGGAGTGGAAAGTTACCAGAAGAAGCTCAATCTCACTAAACCAAACCTGTTTGACATCCCCGACCTTCAACGTCTACCTCAATACTCCTTGATCAGACGACCATTTGGGTTCACCTACCGAAGTATTAACGGTCGCAACTGCTTTATGGGATATGAAGAAATTCATAAGTTCTGTGATGAAACTCTCAAGTTCGTCAGAGATGGAATCAAAGGCAGAATCAATGATATTGAACTGGGTAAATCCAAAAGGTGGAACACAAATGACGCCCGGGATGCTCGCAGATTCATCTTCAGGATTGAAAACAGATTGAGGCGCAGGGATCAGTTTCGGAGGTTGGAGAGTTATGTTGGAGGCAGATCCAAATTTCCGGTGCTGACATTTCAGAGGCCTGATTGGTAAATCATTGTAAGCATTTGATTTGATTTGTCAATAATTTACTTCATAATGGTTTGTGCACGCTTATCAGTGTACAACCCGTACTTGTAAAGAAAGGACCCTGAGGTACGCATCAGTGCCTCAATCCTAATATAAGGAGCGAAGGCTTCTTACTTTTGAGTAGAATTAATCAAACATTTATGATTTTTTCATAATTCTGCTCAAAAGGACAAGTATTTCACCTCAATAAGACCTAATCACTTGTTGAGGGGGAGCACTTGTCAAAACAAAATACTTTGCTCAAAATCAAAAAGTTCTTGGAGAATCTCCCCGTAAGACTCAAAAGGCATATTTTAATCTAAAAGATTATCAAAAACATCATCTTATATGCTATTTTTGAGGGGGAGAAAATGAAAAAGTGATTAAAATATACGAAGTCAATGCTTAAAAGTTGTATCATGTGCGAGCTAGACTCAGTTTTAACCCAGGAATTGACGAGGCAATAAATGTTAGTAATATCGAAAAGACTTATCCTCGACGGGTAATAACATCAAGTTAGATATTAGAGCTAGTTGTCACCTAAAAGCTGACAATGTATCTCTTTATCTAACCACGTAAGCGTGTCTCGAAAAGGATTAGTCTTAGTAGAAATGTACCGTCTCGAGAAACTTTCTGTGGACTTGACCAGGCCGGGTAATAACTTCAAGCTAGTTTAACTAGTGATGTAAGCGTGTCTCGAATCGGTCCTGTTCACAGAAAGTGAATCAATTCAAAAGTGATTGCTCCTCCCGCATGTGCAAATTTATTAAATACTTATGAGCACATGTGAAGGGGGAGCCCTTCAAAAGTGTACGCAAAACTCTCAAAGTGTTAACCAAAATATTTGATTATCACCAACACTTTGAGAGATTTTTCTATCAAAGGTTTCTTGGCTACTGTCGGAGTTATAAGGTGATTAAGATAGGAATATCCGTCCTATGATCCGCCAGAGCCGGAGGGATCTACCCAAGGACATCCCCCATAGTTAGAATTAGAAGTCCTTAGGTATGATACGAAAAAGGAGAAATGAATGAAAGGGAAAGAAGGAGTTGAAGAATTAAAAGAAAAGTAAAGTAAAGGGTGAAAAGAAATAGCCCTCCTTATGTTCAACCTTAGGGCAGACACCGGGTTCAATACGTATGCTACTGGCTGTTGCAAAAGACAACACCGGTATTGAAGATTAAGTCGTCATGGACCCAGTGACGCAATGCACTAAACCTTCTTAACCACTCAAGTTCTCTTAAAAGGACTTGTTTCATTCTCACGGGGATCCCGTGTAATCTATCGACCTATCTCTTAGAGACGGTTGATATTGAAGCAGGAGACACCTCCCCAGTCTCCGCATAGGAAACCTAGGTGTGCACTTATAGAGTCTAGAGCCTTGAGATACATCAAAGATCTCTTAGGAACACTTAGTATTTCTACACCTGGTGTTCTACATCAATGGGCATCAGTTGTAAACTATCGAGTCCTTCGCAGATCTTAGCAATCTGCCGAGAACGTTTATGAGAGGATTACATAAGTATTTCTCAATGATTAAACGGAAATCCTGCCAGGGTCAACATCAAACAGCCCTGACAGCAGGTCACTTCGGTAACCCCACAAGGGTTACGCTTAGTGTTTGCGGTGGTTCCATTACGGTCTGCAGTCGTGGAGTGATCCCCAACGACTCACCCAGTCATTGAGCTACTTAGTAGGTCTCGTAAGCTCCTTCGGGAGTATCTGATATGGGAACGGCCTGGATAAGGATTAGAAGGAATCTTCACAATATGCTGTTGATGAGCTCTAACTCCTTATCCGTAAGTACCGGTTGTTTTATTGCTAACTGTTTACTCGCAGGTACCTCACTTCCATGATGATAGATTCCAACATGCTCATACATACATCTTGAAGTCAAAGAAAGCTCCCCCAAAGATCTTAGCAACACAAAGTTCAAAGAAAGATTCTACGGCAATTAGAAGAATCTACAAATTATAAAGACAAAGATCTCAATGCATGAAAAAGGAACTTCTTGTAAGTTAAAGTCTAAAGATGTATGAGTATGTTGGAATGGCGTACAACCACCACAGACGCAGGAGTGACGAACGGCAGACAACTTCATAATCCATCATTACCAAAGAACAAAGACAAAGAGCAAAGTACATTCACTATCATTCATTCATTTTGAAGACGTCTAGAGTTTTACATGTCACAAGTCAACGACAAAGATGAAGACGTCAAGCAACCGTGATGACCGACCCTTAGGGGGAGATTGTTGGGATCATACTTTAGTATTTAGTCAAGTCTCGGTCATTACATTTTGTAATAGGTTGCTTAAGTATTATTTCTTATTATTGTTTAAGTTAATGGGCAACATGTAAAAGCCCAAGAGGCCTTAAAAGCCCACGTTAAAAGGATAAGGGAGGAAGGGTGTGTTGCCCTAGCTCCTCCCTTATAAATAGTAAGCTTATGTTACATTTTATTTTGTTGGTTAATTGATTATCTTAGTGAAACTCTTGCACTCTCACCTTTCATATTGTCTCTTAATCAACCACCTCTCATTCTCATCTCATTTCTCTTTATATCTTACTTGTGTTTACTAAATGGTGACCTAACAAACGCATAGAATGCCGAACAACATCAAGTTATACAATGGTTCGACAGATCCAGACGATCACATAAACCTCTTCGCCGGAGCGGCTAACCAGTTCGAATGGCCGATGCCAGTATGGTGTCGAATGTTTCAGCAAACACTAGATGGCCCAGCACAAGGATGGTTCAGTCGCCTTGAGCCGGGAAGCATCGACAAATGGGATGAGCTGGAAGAACAATTCAACACTCGATTCTCTCTTCGGCAGAAAGGAATCCGGGACCCAACAGAAATTGCGAAGATAGTAAGAAAGGCCAATGAGACCCTTCCGGATTTTAAGGAAAGGTGGACGGATGAAGCCAGCTATATCCCGGGGGTTCCGGAAGTAATGCGCATATCATCTTTCATGAATAGCCATAAGTGTCTAGAACTAGCCAAACGGTTCTCCGATAAGGTGCCACTCACTGTAGAAGAGATGATGACAAGGGTAGACGATTTCGTGCGATCAGAAGAAGCATACAAGAACACGGAGCTTCCGAAGGGAGAGGTACAAGATTATGGTCTGTGGAAAACTAGAAGGGGGGGGGGGGGGTTGAATAGTTTTACGTCATTTTTAAATTGTTATAAAAGTTTGTTTAAAAGTTTTTTTTGTTTTATAAAATATAGATTCGATGCTATATGAAATCAAGTCGTGCACAATATGAACAACACTAAGTATGTACGATAAAGCAATAATAACGTAAGTAAAGAAATAGATAAGGGTTGGAAAGATCGAACCGAGAGACAAGAGATTTACAGTGGTTCGGCTACAAGGTCACCTTCCTTGCCCTACTCCACTCCCCGAGCACCTAACTCGAGAGTTTTCTTCACTATATCAACAAGCTCCCTTATGGCGGAGAAAACCTTACACACCAATTTACACACCACAATAACTTCACAACTTAATCACAACTTCTACACAACTAGTTCACACCTATTCACTACTTAATCACACCACTTCTTCACACCAATCTTCTTCACACCTATTCTTCTACACACCAATCTTCTTCCTAACTTATCTTCTTCACAACTATTCTTCTAAACAATCACACTATATATCAAACTACACTATCTTCTAACAAATATTCACAACTAATCACACAATGAAATAATAATAATGATGATTCACTAACAACTTAGATGTGGAGATCACAACAAGTTGTAATACTTCTTGTCTTGAGGGATAGAAGTATTCTTCTCTTGCACTTGATGGGATGATGTTTGGATCACTTTGAAACAAAGATTTAAGAATGTATGATCAAAGGATTTATAGATTGGAAATGGAGATCTAGAACAGAAAGTTCTGAAGTGCAAAAGGTGAGGAAAAAATCCAGGGTTAAGGTGGTATTTATAGGCAGAAGATTCTGACAGAGGAGCGTGGCCGGTCCCCTTAAATCAAGGCCGGCCCCCTTAATTTTAAGGGGACCGCCCCTTATAATTAAGGGGGGCGCCCAGCTGAAACGGCCAGAATCTTTGTCTTTTAGTGGGGAAAGTTTATTTGGTGAAAAACTAACTGATTTTGGTTAAAAATTTGAATTCATATATTTAGTATGAATAAAACATTTTTCTTTATTACCAAAAGTGTTTTTCAAAAATATATAATATGTTTATATAATTAAATAAACTTTGCATTAGGTAATTAAATACCCCTTTGATCATAAATTGCACTAAACACTTTGTTTATTCATACCTTAAGTGATTTGGATGTAAAGAGAAATATTAATCACTAAATACTTGTTTATGTCACAAGTTTTAGTTCTATGAGTTTATATTTTGTGATAATTAAAACATAGAGATATTGATAACATGTTAATAATGTTTTTAGGCATTATTTATGTCAACAATCTCCCCCTTTTTGATTATTACAAAACCTTAAACTCAATATATCTAAAACTTGTTTTTTTTTTTTGACAAGTATTATAGAGTTTACATTTCTCTTCTCCCCCTTTTTGTAAAATTAAAAAGGTTAAGCCGAGTAAGCTTCGCGAGGGAAGTTTAAACGGGTAGAATGCTCCCCCTTGATGTATGCTCCCCGTCATTTGAGAGCACCAAGGGAACGAGCTATGGAGATCTTTGCTACAAAAATATTTGAAGAGAGCAAGATACACATATATGCAAGGCAACAATTATGCAACTAAACATAGATTCATTCAAGCATTATAGAAATGATAAGCATTACAACATTCAATATGCTTGAAGCATATTACTAAAAATAACACAAAAGAAAAGACATAGTCCTATATTGCCTAAGAGAGCACTTGGACTTGCTTGCAACCCATGGTTGATTGTTTTATTTGCTTGAAGGGAAACATAAGCATAAAGCTTAGATGTTTGATTGAGAGGGATATGGAGTGGAGTATGGAGCGGAAGAAGTGGATCTCATGATGTTGTATCGTGTTAAGGGTGGTATTGGATGATTACGAGTGAGAAGATATTCAATCCAAGAAATATCTTCACTCAAGTAGAGGATTTGTTTTTGAAGGAATATGCAACAAGGGCAAAAGTGAGTGTGGTTTGTAACTTGATCCAAGTTGAGAGAGTGGGGAAGGCAATTTGCATAGGGTGATGATGAAGGTTGCCCTTTGTT
The DNA here is from genome assembly GCA_030686995.1 of Artemisia argyi. NCBI lineage: Eukaryota > Viridiplantae > Streptophyta > Magnoliopsida > Asterales > Asteraceae > Artemisia > Artemisia argyi. The sequence goes on along the minus strand of CM060676.1, from coordinate 69,733,140 downwards.
GCGTTGTGCAAGATGCATAGCAAGGAGATCACTAAGATCATGGATTTGGTTTATTTCATCACGGAACTTTTGTTTTTCCGTGGCAATGTGGAGGGGATCATAGGTTTAGTATGGATGAGTTGGGTTTGTGTAGTTGGAATTGTAGTTTGATGGTTGATCAAACTTGTATGGACCATTATAAGTGGTTGGAGGTTGAGATGTGTAGTTTGGCTTGAAGGAAGATGTTTGGCCAATGTTGTATGGTTTGTAAAGAGGATCAAATGAATGACCTTGTTGGTTTGATGCAAAGTTTGGGAAGTAAGAAGTTGGGGGTGTGGAATGACTTCCAACTTCATTTATGATGATGGATTTGTTTCGAGGGCTTTTTCTTCGCCAACCGGGTTTTTCCGTCATCCTTGCTAGCCTTGAGGCTTTTGATTTTGGTTTGTTTGGAGAGTTCATGATGGGATGAATGGAGAGTTTTGAGGATTGGGGATATTTATAGTGTAAGATTTGTGTGTTTAAGGATGGATAAGGTTTGTTTGGGGGATTAGGACAAAATGTGTTGGTGAAAAATAGGAAATGTAGGTTGAAATGGGCTAAAAAGCAAAAAAGATTCTGTAAACCCGTCCATCAGATGGCCGGTCCCCTTAATTAGGGGGCGGTCCCCTTAAAATTATGGGGGCCGCCTTACATAATTAAGGGGGCCGCCCATCTGGTGATTTTCAGATTGCCAGAATTGGGTTTTTGGCAGAAAATTTGCAGAAAGGTTGTGTTTTTGGATTAGAATTCAAGCAAGTTCAATTCTCTTAGGCAATATAGAGTCTAATCTAATCAAGATATAGCATGCATGCAAAAACACTGATGAGTGCTCAAACACTCATCATTTTTGGTCTAATCTGAACTGCAAAACATACAAAAACACTCAGAAATGCATCAAAATACTGAAAATATTTCAAAATTGTGTTTTATATGTTTTAGATGCAAAATGAGCAAAACAGATGAATAACGCACAAAGTTTGCAAAATTGGCAGTTTCAGTCCCCCAACTTTCATAAAATTACAAAACTAGTCCTTGTATATTCAAAATATGGAAAATTATCACCAAAGGTCCTTTTACAATCATAAGTTGTCATATTTTGTCCTTTGGTGAAAAATTGGAAAAGTTTTGGAAATTTACACTTTTGGTCCCTGGAGTTTCGGAAATTGGCAGATTTGGTCCCTGGTGGGATAATTTTGAATAAAAAATCATTTTGGGTCCTTGGGAAGTTACAAAAGTTATTTTTAGTCCTTGGTGTGAAGTTTTGAGAAAATTGCATTTTGGTCCCTTAAACTTTCACATTTTGCAAAAATGGTCCTCGGGGTTTAAAATTTTGGAAAATATTAATTTTTGTCCATATAATATGCAAATGTTATCAAAGTTACCCCTGGTGGATATTTTCAGAAAATCACATTTTCAGCCCTCATGATTTCTGTAATTACAAAGTTGGTCCTTGTGATGTTATAAAGTTACAACCAAATGGACCCTTAATAATCTAAACCCAAAAACCAAGCCCCACCCTTTTTTTATAAATCTGATCCAGCAAACCCACAGCCCACTAACCAAAGCCCAATCTCCCAACCATTTTAAATAATACCGGTCAAACCATAGTCAACACCCACACCCTCGCTACTGTTCATCACCCCCTTCCCCAGCTTTCACGCTTCCATGTCTCTCCCCCCTCCTCTCAACTTTCCACCAAACCTCACCAAACTTAATTAAGACTCTCACCAACCCTCACAACCCCCCTCCTCAGCATTAAAAGCCCTCACCAAACCCATTATCTGTCAATACCACCTTTCCCGCCAAAAAGGGTTTTAAACGGCCATGATTAACCAAGCTCATCCAACGGCTCAGAAGAGGTGGGAAAAGCAAAGTATCACTCCAGGAATTGTATAAATGAAGAAAATTAAGGATTAGTTTAGCATTAGAGTAGGAGTAGTGTAATTTTACATTTTTATGTCGTTTTTAATTTATCTTACCTCTCAGTCTTGTTTTTAAGCAAAGAAATGTTGTAATCAATGTTCTTAATATATTCTTAACTTTGGTTAATCTTAATTTCAGTCTTGTTTACTAAATTCAATTTTAGCATTTCTAAGTGAAACTGACAAATTCACTTGTTAGTGTTAAATGTTGTTGTATTCTGGTTCTTTGAGCTCATTCAAGCTTATTTGAAAGCTTTTAAAAGCTTTCAAGGTATTTTACTCAATCTAGCTCATAAATCACAAAAATATGTAAATTCACTAAAAATAAATAAAAAAGAAAAAAAGAAAGAAGAAAGGCTTGATGAAGCATGGGTTAGAGCCTTAGGGAAGGCAATAGGACAAGTTTGAGTTCTTGTATCTCATTTTGGACCTCACAGAATCTCATTGTAAGCCAAACCTTATTTTTAGGTAAGTTACTGTAGCATTAGCTTTATAACTGCTTATTATTGTTTAGTTACTGCTTTTTCTTGCTTAGCTGTGTCTATTAGTTGTTTAATGTTCCATTTATGCCTAGTTGTCAGTTAGTATAAGTTTAGTTTGAAACTTTGTTTGTAAACTTTCATTTTAGCTCATAATAGCTTATTGTGAGTTGCTGATCTTGATTGTTATTTGCTTGTTGCATGCTGTTTTACTATCCTTATTATAGCTAAGTAAGTAGTTAAACACCATTGTTCCTAGATTAATCCACCATTCTCTTCAAAAATTTCTCAAAATTGATTTTCAAGGGGTGTTTGGTTGATGGTATTTAGCTGTGTTCTTGTTGTCCATTATTGCAAAACTTGGTTTCAGTAAATCTATTTTGTTCATATAAGCTCAGTTTCATCACCATTTTGGTCAATTTCTATTCAATAGTCAAAATCCTTTGCCAAACTCCTTGACAGTTAACTGTCAAGGATGTGAGACCTCAAAACCACCCACAGTAGCTCAAAAGTAGTAGGTTTAAAGTAATTTAGCTCTATATTGCCTTATCACATCATAATTATTCAGTTAAGGATATTAGAAACTCAAATTAGTCAACATACCAAGTTTTTACAAAAGTCAAATAATACCTATCTCAAGTTTTCACCAAAATTGCAAGATTTTATTTGATTTATGTGTTTACTTTCATGGAGTGAATCTTGATTGTATTTGTTCTCTACCACCTCATCTTTGATATCCCATATCCCTTTTATTTTTGTGAAATTTGTGGTGGGCCCCACAGCTCTCCAAAGTGAGCTGCAGGGCTGCTACCTGCTCTGTCTCAGCAGATACACCACCACCACCACCACCACTTGGTGGTGATTTTCCAGCCAACTCAGTGGGCCCCAGGCCATGAACCTTGCACCTTTCCACTCCCCTCCTACCAGGGTACCAGGTTTGACCAGTGCTTTGACCTGAAACCCTGTGGGACCCATCTGAATCAGGCCCTAAACTTTGTCCCTTTTCTGAGCTTGAAGTGGATTTTGGAAGTGCTTATTGTTAGATTTTTGCTTATTCTGTGGTCCATTAGTGCTTTTTCCAGCTTAAACAAGTTCATATAAGTTGTTTGTATCAGCTTTAACCAAAGTGGGTCCCACTTGTACCCATTTCAGCTTATTTTCAACTTTGGTCAAACAAAGTCAACTGTTTTGCTTATTACCTTCCAAAGTGCTTATTTTAAGTTTATAAAAAAGTTGTTTTTACAAAAAGTGTTTGTTTTTAAGTATTAAATAGGTTTGTAAAAGAAAATTCAAGAAAATCAATTTAATTTCTAAGTGATAGTTTCTATTTAATTTTATTTAAATTTTATTTTTCATTTTTAGATTTTAATTAAGTACTTGTCATTTTTATATTTTTATTAATTACCTATTATATTAAAGTATTTATAGTAATTTTCTCAGATTTTTATTTTGTCATTAAGTATTTATTAGAATTAATTTTAGTTTTATTAATTATTAATTAATAATTAGTTTAAAATAGCATAATTAGTTTTTATTAAGTAAAACCTAGTTTTTATATTTTTCCTAGCTTTTAAATGTTATAAAATAATTTTAGAAATTTTTCCATAGTTTTCTAAGTTAATTTAGTATTATTTGTAATTTAAATTAGTTTAATTAGTTTAATTAATATAAATAGTTTTTAATTAATAGAAAATTCACAAAAAGACAAAAAGACTTATTTTTAATTTTAAAACTTATTTTTAGTTATTTTATAATTTTAGAAATTTTATTTTCACCTTTTTAGTATTTAAATAATATTATATTGTATTTTAGTTATTTAAGTATTAATAATAAGTATTAAATAGTTTTTAATTAATATTAAATAATTAATTAGGGTTAAAATTTATTTTCTTTTTCTAAAAATTTTCTTTTACCTTTTAGTTTGTAAAAAAGTCATTTTCACCCCCTGGGGGTTTTCAGATTTCAATTTTTACGTTTTATCTCGTACGTTTACGTTTTATTTAAACGTAACGTACGCGTTTTAGGTTTTAAACGTTTCTGGTTTTTCCTAGCTTCCAGTCTTATTCACATAGCTTATTTAAGCTATTCTCTTGTAGATTCCTTAGTTTACCCAATCTCAAAACCCTTTCCATCCAAATTCACCCGATCACAAAGCCGTTTGTTTACAATTCACACCTCGTCGGGACATAACGACCCGGGGAAACACTATATTCCGCGGAGCATTGATCTAGGCTGTTTGACTTTGTTGACCATTCTTTGGTTAATTTAAGTTGGCGGTTTAGGCTCAATCAATTTTTGGCGCCGCTGCTGGGGAGGTTGTGTGCGTATCTAAACGGTTTTTCTGATTAGTGTCTTTGGAATTCGTTCCATTGTACATTTATCCATCCTTTGTTCATATTTCCCATTATCAAAACAAAACCGTTCACAAAAACTTTTTAAACTCAGTTTTCAACGAACACAAAAACACAAAAACATTTTTCTTCTCATTTGTACAAAATGTTTATCTAAAAACCCAAAAATATTCACCTTTACCCTCTCACATCTTTGATTCTTCATCCCTACCCCTCTATGAACCTTTGATTCTTTCCTATGTCGTATCCACACCAATTTGGTTGCCAATGGTGTGGTGGTCCTCATAATGGTGGGAATTGTCCCGGCTGTAGCATGGTAGAGTCAGGAGATGGGTCTGTCTATAACCAAGCTCCCTATCCTTACCATGATACATCTGAGTCATCCTACCAGCCACCACATCATGAGATACTGACATATCTGTGTGAGTTTTGTGGAGGTCCTCACCAAGGATTTGAGTGCCAAACCGGAAACACGTTTGTCTATGAACAGTTTTCCGGTAATGCTCAGAACTTTGGTTATGACCAATATCCATATGATTCACCAGTCCAGACTCAACAGTTTAACTGTTGTGAGTACTGTGGTGGTTCGCACTATAGTTCTGATTGTCAATCAGGAAGCATGCTTGTCTATGAGCAGTTTCCTGATAACAATTATGACACAAGCACATACGACTCACAACCACATCAGTTTTACTGTTGTGAGTATTGTGGAGGTCCACACACTAGCTCTGATTGTCAAACAGGGAATCCGTTTCCTTGTAACAATTACGACTATTCGTATTCAGACCCATCTCCACAATACCAGATGTCCCAAGCAACTCCTCTTGTTACTGTGCAAGAAATTTTAATAGAGACTCTTGAGATATTGAAAGATCTTAAGGAGGAGTTGGCTACTACATCGTTTCAAAGCTCTCGTGAGAAATCTATGGCAGAATTACTTGCGGAAGAACGAGCAGCTAGAAACGAATTGAGCAAGGAAGAATTGCTAGTCTTAGAACAAGCAGCTAAAACACGTGCCATATTTCGTAATGCTGCTCTTTACGACGATGATGATGACGATGTTACCCTTGATTTTTCTCAATTCTGTAAGGGTTCATCACTTTCATCTATAGCAATTCCTTCCTCGGAAAATCTGGGAGAAAAGACTATGATAGAATTACTAGCAGAAGAACAAATGAAATTTATAAAACCCATGTCTGCTAGTCCTTCTCAACTCCCTCAGTCTGTTGTTATCACACCCGAGGTTCACACTCACTCTCTGAACATGGGGGATGAGCATCTTGACACTGTTCCTAATAAGGAATCGGACGAATTAATAAAGTCTAGTGTTGAGATCCTTGTCCCAATCCCGAGAGAGTCACAGGGAACTTTGGATCATGTATGTGATATTCTTTCACCCATTGAGTGTTCAAACGATCAATTTGAGACTTTCTCAGATTTTAGCGATGATTGTACATATCATGGAGACATTGAGTATGTTGAGGCACCACTGCCTCATTCTGATGTTGATCCTCTTCTTGAGGAGTTCGCTGATGAACTTGCTCACATCGATCCACTTTCCTTGGAAAGTGATGATGGTCTCCTTGACTTCCAAGCTGATCTGGGAGAAATTGAAAATCTCCTATCTCATGATCCGTCACTCACTTCTTATCCCAGCAGTCCAACAAAGAATAATATTCACTTTGTTCCCGAAACATTCAATACGACTCTCACCAATCCTCTATTTGAATTCGATTATGAATTCACTATGATTTCTAATAATCCAATCTTTGACTAGGATTGTGATGAGTCCACAATGGAACATGAGTTCACAGATTCACATCTTGTGAATAATTCTCTTCATGAGGAGTTCTCCGGTGAACTCACTCATCATGTCACGACTCCTTTAGAGTTTGATATCCCGGGGGGAGATGCTCTCAATCATGAGAATTTGCAAATTCCCACCCACCCTCCTGGGATGTTTACGAGCTTACCCTTTGAAATCCAAACTCAGGCTATTGAGCCTTCTCTTGAGGAAGAAGATCAAATCATGCTTTTTATCATGATTTTCTTCCTTTTCTTCACCTATACGGTGACGTCTTCTCTTCTTCACTCCTTCGGGAGTGAGGACACTATATTTGATCCCGGCATTTTCATGTATCATTATCTTGAGCCGGGATTATATCTCATCGGTGTGGAACTTTCACGTGCTTCAAATGTTTGTCCAAACATCTTGAATGAAAGTCCGATGGAGATCGTTTCTTCCACATCATGCTTCCCCAATGACAAATAAATTAGGGGTCGAGTCAAGCTAGCGACTCGGTAAACAAAAACAGTAGCATGCTTATAGGGTTTTCACCCTAAGTGTGGGGGAGTCCCCCATGCTATGGTTACTTATGACGTGAAAAAACAAAAGGGTGTTTTCCACGCTTAGCTTGTAATGTTGCCCTTTTACGTTCAAAATGTCGGCATAATAGCCGGGATTTTGAATATTGAGGACAATATTCATGCTTAGTGTGGGGGGGGGGGGGGTATTCGCTATTCTAGCGAATTTTATCACATTTTACTATATAATACCCCCGGTTTAGCCAAAATTTCAAAAATTTTAAAATTTTTTCACTGGTGCTTCAAAATTTTTGTGGTAATCAGTCCGCCTTGTCTAACCTACAAAAGGGATTGGCTAGTCCAGGAGCAAACGGCTCTTGGTAAAGACATATCAAATCCGTTTACGGCTTGCAATTTGCCCAAAATTGTATGGTTCCTCAACTCCCCGAAAACAAATGAGTTGGCTAGCCCACAAGATTATGGCTTGTGGTAAAGGCCGTGGAAAATCCATAATTGGTAATCAGCTCACCAAGATGTTGACTATTCCATCAAGAGCTGGCTAGTCCAGATGCAAACGACTTCTGGTAAAGACTACTCAAATCCGTTGACAGCTGGTGGTTTGCTCAAAATCACACGGTTATCAGGTGTGCCACAGTTCTTACACCTGGCTACTCCAGAAGTGATGGCTTTTGGCAAAGAGTTTAAAATCCATCAAGTTTTCAAAACAGTATTGCTAGGGACTAGCAATAGTTTAGTGTGGGGGATTGATGAGTGCTCAAACACTCATCATTTTTGGTCTAATCTGAACTGCAAAACATACAAAAACACTCAGAAATGCATCAAAATACTAAAAATATTTCAAAATTGTGTTTTATATGTTTTAGATGCAAAATGAGCAAAAACAGATGAATAACGCACAAAGTTTGCAAAATTGGCAGTTTCAGTCCCCCAACTTTCATAAAATTACAAAACTAGTCCCTGGATATTCAAAATATGGAAAATTATCACCAAAGGTCCTTTTACAATCATAAGTTGTCATATTTTGTCCTTTGGTGAAAAATTGGAAAAGTTTTGGAAATTTACACTTTTGGTCCCTGGAGTTTCGGAAATTGGCAGATTTGGTCCCTGGTGGGATAATTTTGAATAAAAAATCATTTTGGGTCCTTGGGAAGTTACAAAAGTTATTTTTAGTCCTTGGTGTGAAGTTTTGAGAAAATTGCATTTTGGTCCCTTAAACTTTCACATTTTGCAAAAATGGTCCTCGGGGTTTAAAATTTTGGAAAATATTAATTTTTGTCCATATAATATTCAAATGTTATCAAAGTTACCCCTGGTGGATATTTTCAGAAAATCACATTTTCAGCCCCAATGATTTCTGTAATTGCAAAGTTGGTCCTTGTGATGTTATAAAGTTACAACCAAATGGACCCTTAATAATCTAAACCCAAAAACCAAGCCCCACCCTTTTTTTATAAATCTGATCCAGCAAACCCACAGCCCACTAACCAAAGCCCAATCTCCCAACCGTTTTTAATAATACCGGTCAAACCATAGTCAACACCCACACCCTCGCTACTGTTCATCACCCCCTTCCCCAGCTTTCACGCTTCCATGTCTCTCCCCCCTCCTCTCAACTTTCCACCAAACCTCACCAAACTTAATTAAGACTCTCACCAACCCTCACAACCCCCCTCCTCAGCATTAAAAGCCCTCACCAAACCCATTATCTGTCAATACCACCTTTCCCGCCAAAAAGGGTTTTAAAAGGCCATGATTAACCAAGCTCATCCAACGGCTCAGAAGAGGTGGGAAAAGCAAAGTATCACTCCAGGATTTGTATAAATGAAGAAAATTAAGGATTAGTTTAGCATTAGAGTAGGAGTAGTGTAATTTTACATTTTTATGTCGTTTTTAATTTATCTTACCTCTCGGTCTTGTTTTTAAGCAAAAAAATGTTGTAATCAATGTTCTTAATATATTCTTAACTTTGGTTAATCTTAATTTCAGTCTTGTTTACTAAATTCAATTTTAGCATTTCTAAGTGAAACTGACAAATTCACTTGTTAGTGTTAAATGTTGTTGTATTCTGGTTCTTTGAGCTCATTCAAGCTTATTTGAAAGCTTTTAAAAGCTTTCAAGGTATTTTACTCAATCTAGCTCATAAATCACAAAAATATGTAAATTCACTAAAAATAAATAAAAAAGAAAAAAAGAAAGAAGAAAGACTTGATGAAGCATGGGTTAGAGCCTTAGGGAAGGCAATAGGACAAGTTTGAGTTCTTGTATCTCATTTTGGACCTCACAGAATCTCATTGTAAGCCAAACCTTATTTTTAGCTAAGTTACTGTAGCATTAGCTTTATAACTGCTTATTATTGTTTAGTTACTGCTTTTTCTTGCTTAGCTGTGTCTATTAGTTGTTTAATGTTCCATTTATGCCTAGTTGTCAGTTAGTATAAGTTTAGTTTGAAACTTTGTTTGTAAACTTTCATTTTAGCTCATAATAGCTTATTGTGAGTTGCTGATCTTGATTGTTATTTGCTTGTTGCATGCTGTTTTACTATCCTTATTATAGCTAAGTAAGTAGTTAAACACCATTGTTCCTAGATTAATCCACCATTCTCTTCAAAAATTTCTCAAAATTGATTTTCAAGGGGTGTTTGGTTGATGGTATTTAGCTGTGTTCTTGTTGTCCATTATTGCAAAACTTGGTTTCAGTAAATCTATTTTGTTCATATAAGCTCAGTTTCATCACCATTTTGGTCAATTTCTATTCAATAGTCAAAATCCTTTGCCAAACTCCTTGACAGTTAACTGTCAAGGATGTGAGACCTCAAAACCACCCACAGTAGCTCAAAAGTAGTAGGTTTAAAGTAATTTAGCTCTATTTTGCCTTATCACATCATAATTATTCAGTTAAGGATATTAGAAACTCAAATTAGTCAACATACCAAGTTTTTACAAAAGTCAAATAATACCTATCTCAGGTTTTCACCAAAATTGCAAGATTTTATTTGATTTATGTGTTTACTTTCATGGAGTGAATCTTGATTGTATTTGTTCTATACCACCTCATCTTTGATATCCCACATCCCTTTTATTTTTGTGAAATTTGTGGTGGGCCCCACAGCTCTCCAAAGTGAGCTGCAGGGCTGCTACCTGCTCTGTCTCAGCAGATACACCACCACCACCACCACTTGGTGGTGGTTTTCCAGCCAACTCAGTGGGCCCCAGGCCATGAACCTTGCACCTTTCCACTCCCCTCCTACCAGGGTACCAGGTTTGACCAGTGCTTTGACCTGAAACCCTGTGGGACCCATCTGAATCAGGCCCTAAACTTTGTCCCTTTTCTGAGCTTGAAGTGGATTTTGGAAGTGCTTATTGTTAGCTTTTTGCTTATTCTGTGGTCCATTAATGCTTTTTCCAGCTTAAACAAGTTCATATAAGTTGTTTGTATCAGCTTTAACCAAAGTGGGTCTCACTTGTACCCATTTCAGCTTATTTTCAACTTTGGTCAAACAAAGTCAACTGTTTTGCTTATTACCTTCCAAAGTGCTTATTTTAAGTTTATAAAAAAGTTGTTTTTACAAAAAGTGTTTGTTTTTAAGTATTAAATAGGTTTGTAAAAGAAAATTCAAGAAAATCAATTTAATTTCTAAGTGATAGTTTCTATTTAATTTTATTTAAATTTTATTTTTCATTTTTAGATTTTAATTAAGTACTTGTCATTTTTATATTTTTATTAATTACCTATTATATTAAAGTATTTATAGTAATTTTCTCAGATTTTTATTTTGTCATTAAGTATTTATTAGAATTAATTTTAGTTTTATTAATTATTAATTAATAATTAGTTTAAAATAGCATAATTAGTTTTTATTAAGTAAAACCTAGTTTTTATATTTTTCCTAGCTTTTAAATGTTATAAAATAATTTTAGAAATTTTTCCATAGTTTTCTAAGTTAATTTAGTATTATTTGTAATTTAAATTAGTTTAATTAGTTTAATTAATATAAATAGTTTTTAATTAATAGAAAATTCACAAAAAGACAAAAAGACTTATTTTTAATTTTAAAACTTATTTTTAGTTATTTTATAATTTTAGAAATTTTATTTTCACCTTTTTAGTATTTAAATAATATTATATTGTATTTTAGTTATTTAAGTATTAATAATAAGTATTAAATAGTTTTTAATTAATATTAAATAATTAATTAGGGTTAAAATTTATTTTCTTTTTCTAAAAATTTTCTTTTACCTTTTAGTTTGTAAAAAAGTCATTTTCACCCCCTGGGGGTTTTCAGATTTCAATTTTTACGTGTTATCTTGTACGTTTACGTTTTATTTAAACGTAACGTACGCGTTTTAGGTTTTAAACGTTTCTGGTTTTTCCTAGCTTCCAGTATTATTCACATAGCTTATTTAAGCTATTCTCTTGTAGATTCCTTAGTTTACCCAATCTCAAAACCCTTTCAATCCAAATTCACCCGATCACAAAGCCGTTTGTTTACAATTCACACCTCGTCGGGACATAACGACCCGGGGAAACACTATATTCCGCGGAGCATTGATCTAGGCTGTTTGACTTTGTTGACCATCCTTTGGTTAATTTAAGTTGGCGGTTTAGGCTCAATCAAACACATAGGCAAAAGAGCAAATAATCAACACATAATATGCAATAGGAGGTAAGTAAAGGCAAGCACACTTAAGCTTCCTAAGGCACCTATCTTAGATTAAAGGCAAAGGCAATTAGTGAGTGAAAAGCTAGTGATGGATCAAGATTACACAAATTATTTGTGAATTTTTCCTAGTGAGTGTCTATATGCAACAAATGTGGAGTTGTAATTGTTTCGACTTCTAGAAGCAAAAAGAAATAACAATCCTAAGAAACAATCCAAATGATCTCCTTGATTCAATTTTTGCTCGATCATGAATGTCAAAGACATATATTAGATTATATACCTTGACAATTTATGTGAGAGTTTATGCATGATTTTGAAATACAATGTTTTTAGAATTAGTCAACAATGCAAGGAAAAATGATCTTCATGTGATTCCTAGATTATGAGAATAATTTTTAGAGAAAATTGATTGAGTTTTACAAAAAAAAAATTTATGCAAAGAAAATAAATCTTCTCAATCTTTAGTTTTGTGCGAAATAGATTCCTAGACTCAGAAAAGGTGGAATGGAAGAAAAATAAATTTCATGCAAGTATAAATTTGAATTAATTCAATGTAATTTAGTCAACTTGTTCCATCATTCCTAATCCTAAACGCAAGTGGTTGAATAATTCACGCTTAAGGGGTTTTGTGAATATATCCGCAATGTTGTCTTCCGATGCAACCTTTTCTATAGATATATTTCCTTTTTGTACATTATCCCTAAGAAAATGGTGACGTATTTCTTTGTGTTTAGTCCTAGAGTGTTGCACCGGATTTTTACTTAAATCTACCGCACCTTTGTTATCGCACATAATGGGGACATTTTCTAACCTAATGCCATAGTCTACGAGAGCTTGTTTCATCCATAGTGCTTGTTGACATGCCTTTCCGGCGCTTACATATTCGGCTTTGGTGGTAGAAATAGCAAGAGCGGTTTGCTTCTTCGAAAACCAAGACGTTAGACAACATCCCATAAACGTGCAAATACCGCTAGTACTCTTTCTATCTACGTAGTCTCCCGCATGATCCAAATCCGCATAGACAATGGTTTCTATGCCGGATTCCTTGTAACACCCCCAAAATACCGCAGCGGAAGACTGTGTCATAGGGGTGCTACTTCATAATACAAAGTACAAGTTATAGAAAACGAACTCTAAATGAGACGTTTTGAAAAGTTACCATTCGATTAATGAATTCAAAGTTAGAAACATGAGATTCCAAAGTATGATACATAAATGTATACAAAATGTTTTGAATGGTAAATGATAAAAGTGTAAGTCTTCAGAATATGTAGCTTGACTCTAAGTTCCACGCACTAGCTATCGCCTTACTAACCTGAGATAAACATGCTAAAGTGTCAACACAATGGTTGGTGAGTTCATAGAGTTTGTCTTAAAACAGTTGAAAAGCCTTAAGAGAATGTTCACACGGCAAAGGCATCGTGAATCCACTCAGTTACAAGTCCCGTCATAAGAGACTTGTAACCTGTGTGTTCACAACCCACTGCAAACATATAGTATAATAAAGACATGTATAAGTTCATCAAGACAATTAAGCAATTAGAAGTGAGTCTCTACTTCATCTCCGAAGACCTCACTTGGGAGCCAATTCCCGAAGACAACTGGGAGCCAATTCCCAAAGACAACTGGGAGCCACTTCCCAAAGATAAAAGTTTACTGGGAGCCACTTCCCAAAGATAAAACAGTCATGTATGTATGAAATCAAGTATAATGCAATCAAGTATAAGACAATCAAGTATGAAACAATCAAGTATAAATTTTTTGAGTATTTGTACAAGTAAGCAAGTAGTTGTGCATGTATCCCCCCCCAAAGAGTTAAAACAAGTATGAAAAGAGTAGGGGCTATGACTCACCTTAAGCTTATGTAATGAGAAATGAAAGTGGTAGTCGAATCGCGAAAGTCTCTAAGAGCAGCCTATAATAGAACGTTGCGACTTAGGTTTGGAGTAATGTCTAAGAATACGAAGAATTGCCTATATATGTCTTGCAGATAGTTCATGATGTAGTACTTAGTATATAGTGTAAGTCTTTGAATATAAATGGCTTATGAAACATGTATAGGTTGTAAATCTCTTACTACCGTTCGGGCCGACATAATTCAGAAGTCATGGAGTAAACGTTCGAGGAGCCAGGACACTATAATTCGTAAATCCACAACTCGTCTCGACGGCTTACTTAATGAACTCCTCACATGAGGCTCCCTACTATTGTAGTATTTGATAACATATATATATAAGTTTTGATCTTTAAAAGTTATATGGTCTTTAGTCGTGGCTTTGCCGTGACCTTGGTCATTGTTACCATGGTCTTGAGACTCGACCTTGGCTTTAGCCATGGTTGTGGTCTTTGGCTTTAGGTCATTATACCTCTTGGTCTTAGTAAATCATAACTATTATATAGTGACTTTTGTCTAAAAATGGGCTGTTAAGAATTTGAAGAAAATATCACTCGGAAATCGTTTTCAGGGCTCGAGCTTCTTTATACCTGAACGAAAATGTCATTCCGGAAAACTTTCGTGTTTTAACTTTTTGATGAATTAGACCAGAAGGGTGACTTTCAAAATGGCAGAATGCAAAACAGTAGGTATCGGCAGTTTCGGCGTTTTGGTTTTGCTAACTTCAAATGGTCATAACTTTTGACTCGGGTACTCGTTTTGGGTGATTCAAATTGCTATGTTTTCCTTGTTAAGTCCTCTTTAACAGTAAGTAAGTGTCAAATATCATAGTTATACTATTTTGGTCGTGGTTCTCCATAAAAGTCACTAGTTTACTTGTTTAAATAACATAAGTTAACATATATATACCATAACTTGTTTTACTAGTTTTTATACATCATGAACATAATACAAAGACCATATATAGCATGAAAGAAACATAATAAGCATGAAAATGATATAGAGCAAGAAAGTGTAATAGGTTTTGCTTACAACTTTAGGCTTTCTAAAGAAAGGAAGTCAAGTATGAAACTAGGACACTAAACCTATGCTTGCAAACCCTTCACCATAACTCTTGAAACCCTTGCTAGCCTTGATATAGACCATGTGAAAACCATTTAACTTCAGACCCTAATCACCTTGTGTAGCTCCTAATTCAACCATGGAATCACCAAACAAACTTAAGAACTAGGTAGAGAATACTAAGACCTTGAACTTTGTAGTGTAACTTGTATATTGAAGATCAAAGGATCATGGTGCTAGGAATTAATGGTGTGGCGTTTTGGTGATGAAAAGATGAAGGTATGAGCTTGCTTTTATAGCATGAATGAGGAGGTTAGGAAGGTGCTAGGAAGTTTCATTGAGGAGGTTACTTTGGTAGGCTAGATGTTATCAATTTTGCTTCCTAAAGACACTTGTTTTCATCCTAGAGCTTAAGGCATGAGATCAAGACACATATTAGGTGAATCCCCCCCTATAAGTCGGCCAAGGCTGATCTAGGGTGACTAGATGAGTAGTCATGGTCTTATCTAAGTTACGGAGTGAGTTTTGGTCCCGGTAATTGCTAACGGTAAGTCGTTAAGTCCTGAAACTTAAAATCGGGTATCCTAAAAATATGAAACTTATAAATATGCTAGAACTTATCAATATACTCCATAATAAAATATAAAATGAGTGGTAGGTTCTATTGGGTTGCTTAAATGCTGCTAAAACTAGAAACGCGGGTCTAAAACGCGTAATTCGCGTAAAACGCTGAACTGGAAAACGTAAAATTCCAAAACTTTTGGAATTGTCCTAAAATGAGAGAAAATCATATTTCTATTGTTTATAATGTTTTATGGACATATCGGGATGCTGGAATGACATTTAAACCTAAAAGTAAATCTCGGACACGGTTTCGTGATTTTTGCAGAAATGATCAGACGAGTGTCAAATTCTCGGATTATCATTAAAATAGTTTAACTTACGAGAATATGAAATAAAATTTTTGGGAGTGAATAGTGAAAGTGAATAGTAAAAAGTGAATAGTAAAAATGAATAGTGAAATTTTCGGGAATAGAAGTTAACCTGAAATTGCGAATTGTTACAGTCTCTACCCCTTAAGGAGAACTTCGTCCCGAAGTTCAGTTGATGTTAACTACTTACGGTGTGTCTAAGAGAATTCGGGATTTCAGGATCTCTAAAATAGTGGTGTTTACTCTGATTCGTCTAAGGTTCTGGTTAAGGAGTCGTATCGGCTACAATTAAGCCCACTTATTTATAACACATTACTTACATAAAGAAGCGTCCAAATTTATGTAAGTAAGGTCTCATAAACTTATGGTTCGGTGATTTACAATTTCTTTATTTAAATAAATAGGCACAATCCATTTAAATAAGGAGATTCTAAATCATCCTACTTAAGAATTTCCGACACAAAATCCGCCTTCTGAGGCCGATAGTAAGATAATCAAGTCATCAAATCCCTAAAGCTAAGCAATAATATTATTTAACTCAAATCTTGTGTCTCATCAAACAAGATTTGTCACAAGATCAAGTTAAATAATTAGTTATAACTGAGCTCCATGTTTTTAATGACTCGACTAATCTCTGGGGCTCCTTATAATACTAAAGTCACATCATCTAACAACGTGGAACTAAACCAATAACTAACAAAAGGCATATGCGTATGTAGTGTGCGTAAGGCAAATAAAGAGGAGAGTCCTAACGTATATAGCAGTTATAGTCTAGGCACTAAATGCAACCTAGTTCTCTATAACCAAGGCTCTGGTACCAATCTGTAACACCCCCAAAATACCGCAGCGGAAGACTGTGTCATAGGGGTGCTACTTCATAATACAAAGTACAAGTTATAGAAAACGAACTCTAAATGAGACGTTTTGAAAAGTTACCATTCGATTAATGAATTCAAAGTTAGAAACATGAGATTCCAAAGTATGATACATAAATGTATACAAAATGTTTTGAATGGTAAATGATAAAAGCGTAAGTCTTCAGAATATGTAGCTTGACTCTAAGTTCCACGCACTAGCTATCACCTTACTAACCTGAGATAAACATGCTAAAGTGTCAACACAATGGTTGGTGAGTTAATAGAGTTTATCTTAAAACAGTTGAAAAGCCTTAAGAGAATGTTCACACGGCAAAGGCATCGTGAATCCACTCAGTTACAAGTCCTGTCATAAGAGACTTGTAACCTGTGTGTTCACAACCCACTGCTAACATATAGTATAATAAAGACATGTATAAGTTCATCAAGATAATTAAGCAATTAGAAGTGAGTCTCTACTTCATCTCATAAGACCTCACTTGGGAGCCAATTCCCGAAGACAACTGGGAGCCAATTCCCAAAGACAACTGGGAGCCACTTCCCAAAGATAAAAGTTTACTGGGAGCCACTTCCCAAAGATAAAAGTTTACTGGGAGCCACTTCCCAAAGATAAAACAGTCATGTATGTATGAAATCAAGTATAATGCAACCAAGTATAAGACAATCAAGTATGAAACAATCAAGTATAAATTTTTTGAGTATTTGTACAAGTAAGCAAGTAGTTGTGCATGTATCCCCCCCAAAGAGTTAAAACAAGTATGAAAAGAGTAGGGGCTATGACTCATCTTAAGCTTATGTAATGAGAAATGAAAGTGGTAGTCGAATCGCGAAAGTCTCTAAGAGCAGCCTATAATAGAACGTTGCGACTTAGGTTTGGAGTAATGTCTAAGAATACGAAGAATTGCCTATATATGTCTTGCATATAGTTCATGATGTAGTACTTAGTATATAGTGTAAGTCTTTGAATATAAATGGCTTATGAAACATGTATAGGTTGTAAATCTCTTACTACCGTTCAGGCCGACATAATTCAGAAGTCATGGATTAAACGTTCGAGGAGCCAGGACACTATAATTCGTAAATCCACAACTCGTCTCGACGGCTTACTTAATGAACTCCTCACATGAGGCTCCCTACTATTGTAGTATTTGATAACATATATATATAAGTTTTGATCTTTAAAAGTTATATGGTCTTTAGTCGTGGCTTTGCCATGACCTTGGTCATTGTTACCATGGTCTTGAGACTCAACCTTGGCTTTAGCCATGGTTGTGGTCTTTGGCTTTAGGTCATTAGACCTCTTGGTCTTCGTAAATCATAACTATTATATAGTGAGTTTTGTTTAAAAATGGGCTGTTAAGAATTTGAAGAAAATATCACTCGGAAAGCGTTTTCAGGGCTCGAGCTTCTTTATACATGAACGAAAACGTCGTTCCGGAAAACTTTCGTGTTTTAACTTTTTGATGAATCGGACCAGAAGGGTGACTTTCAAAATGGCAGAATGCAAAACAGTAGGTATCGGCAGTTTCGGCGTTTTGGTTTTGCTAACTTCAAATGGTCATAACTTTTGACTCGGGTACTCGTTTTGGGTGATTCAAATTGCTATGTTTTCCTTGTTAAGTAATCTTTAACATTAAGTAAGTGTCAAATATCATAGTTATACTATTTTGGTCGTGGTTCTCCATAAAAGTCACTAGTTTACTTGTTTAAATAACATAAGTTAACATATATATACCATAACTTGTTTTACTAGTTTTTATACATCATGAACATAATACAAAGACCATATATAGCATGAAAGAAACATAATAAGCATGAAAATGATATAGAGCAAGAAAGTGTAATAGGGTTTGCTTACAACTTTTGGCTTTCTAAAGAAAGGAAGTCAAGTATGAAACTAGGACACTAAACCTATGCTTGCAAACCCTTCACCATAACTCTTGAAACCCTTGCTAGCCTTGATATAGACCATGTGAAAACCATTTAACTTCAGCCCCTAATCACCTTGTGTAGCTCCTAATTCAACCATGGAATCACCAAACAAACTTAAGAACTATGTAGAGAATACTAAGACCTTGAACTTTGTAGTGTAACTTGTATATTGAAGATCAAAGGATCATGGTGCTAGGAATTAATGGTGTGGCGTTTTGGTGATGAAAAGATGAAGGTATGAGCTTGCTTTTATAGCATGAATGAGGAGGTTAGGAAGGTGCTAGGAAGTTTCATTGAGGAGGTTACTTTGGTAGGCTAGATGTTATCAATTTTGCTTCCTAAAGACACTTGTTTTCATCCTAGAGCTTAAGGCATGAGATCAAGACACATATTAGGTGAATTCCCCCCCCCCTATAAGTCGGCCAAGGCTGATCTAGGGTGACTAGATGAGTAGTCATGGTCTTATCTAAGTTACGGAGTGAGTTTTGGTCCCGGTAATTGCTTACGGTAAGTCGTTAAGTCCTGAAACTTAAAATCGGGTATCCTAAAAATATGAAACTTATAAATATGCTAGAACTTATCAATATACTCCATAATAAAATATAAAATGAGTGGTAGGTTCTATTGGGTTGCTTAAATGCTGCTAAAACTGGAAACGCGGGTCTAAAACGCGTAATTCGCGTAAAACGCTGAACTGGAAAACGTAAAATTCCAAAACTTTTGGAATTGTCCTAAAATGAGAGAAAATCATATTTCTATTGTTTATAATGTTTTATGGATATATCGGGATGCTAGAATGACGTTTAAACCTAAAAGTAAATCTCGGACACAGTTTCGTGATTTTTGCAGAAATGATCAGACGAGTGTCAAATTCTCGGATTATCATTAAAATAGTTTAACTTACGAGAATATGAAATAAAAATTTTGGGAGTGAATAGTGAAAGTGAATAGTAAAAATGAATAGTGAAATTTTCGGGAATAGAAGTTAACCTGAAATTGCGAATTGTTACATTCCTTAGGTTACCATAATCCTAAGTGTATAGTGCCTTTAACGTATCGGAAGATACGCTTAACCGCTTCTAGGTGAGAGGTTTTGGGATCCTCTTGAAAACGGGCACAAAGGCAGACACTAAACATGATATCGGGTCTACTTGCCGTCAAGTATAGTAAACTACCTATCATTCCTCTATACTTGGTGTTATCTACGGACTCACCTTCATCGTCCTTTGTGAGCTTTACCTCTGTAGACATGGGAGTTTTCATGGGTTTTGAGTCTTCTAGGCCAAATTTCTTAAGCATTTCCTTAATGTACTTAGATTGGTTAAAGAATATTCCATCTTCTAATTGTTTTATTTCTAATCCTAGGAAGAAGTTAAGTTCACCCATCATACTCATCTCAAACTTATCATGCATGATTTTGGAAAATTCATCACATGTCTTGACAAGTCGATCCAAATATAATGTCGTCAACATATATTTGGACAATGATGAGATTTGGGTCTTTTCTTTTAGTGAAAAGAGTGTTATCTACTATTCCCATGGAATAATCATGTTTAATAAGAAAAGCTTTTAATCGATCATACCAAGCTTTGGGAGCTTGTTTGAGTCCATACAAAGCTTTCTTTAACTTATAAACATAATCAGGTTTTGCGAAGTCAACGAATCCTGGAGGTTGTGCCACATATACCTCCTCATTGATAAAACCGTTAAGGAATGCACTTTTCACATCCATTTGGAATAACTTAAAATCTAGGGCGCAAGCATAGGCAAGTAATATCCTAATCGATTCTAGTCTAGCTACGGGGGCATAAGTTTCGTCGTAATCAATTCCTTCTTGTTGATTATAACCTTGGGCAACTAACCTAGCTTTATTCCTAGTAACTATTCCATTCTCGTCTAACTTGTTCCTATATACCCATTTGGTTCCTATGATAGTCATATCCTTTGGATTTGGGACTAATTCCCAAACATCATTCGCCTTAAATTGATTTAATTCTTCTTGCATAGCTATAACCCAACTTTCATCCTTTAAAGCCTCGCTAATATTCTTAGGTTCTATTGCTGAGAGGAAACAAAAGAAATTGTTTTTATCTTGGGCTTGTGACCTAAGGGTTTTTTGGTTAAGATGTCCTATTATATTATCTAATGGATGTGATCTAGATTCTTTAATATTAACAGTTTCGTTATTTTCTAAGTGAATGTCTTCATTATCATTTCCTATGGGTTTTGTTTTACTAACCTCAATAGCTTCATCTTCGACTAAATCATCATCTTCTAAAGGTAATGTTTTAGGAGGTGGTGGTGTTTCATCAAATGTTACATTTAGTGATTCCTCTACTTTCATGGAGTGTTTGTTAAGTATTATATATGCTTTGCTATTTTGTGAGTATCCTAAAAATATTCCTTCATATGATTTTGGATCAAACTTAGTGAGATAGTCCTTAGTGTTTAAAATATAGCATTTACTTCCAAATACCTTAAAGTAGCTTAAGTTTGGTTTTCTACCTCTTAATAACTCATAAGGAGTTTTTCCTAGAATTCTTCTAATTGATACCCTATTTAAAATATAAGTTGATGTATCTACGGCGTGACACCAAATTTTTTGTGGGATGGATTGTTCATTTAACATAGTTCTACTCATTTCTTGTAGTGACCTATTTTTTCTTTCTACTACGCCATTTGATTGAGGAGTACGAGGAGCGGAGAAATTGTGAGATATTCCATTTAACTCGCAATATTTTCCGAATTGTACTTCGTTATCAAATTCCCTACCATGGTCCGTCCTAATGGCAACTATTGAGCATCCTAATTTATTTTGAATCATTTTACTAAATATTTTGAATTTTTCAAAGGCTTGGATTTTGTCACTTAAAAACCTAGTCCACGTGTATCGTGAGTAGTCATCTACTATCACTAAGGTATATTTGTTTCCTCCATAGCTCCGCACAGCGGATGGACCAAAAAGATCCATATGTAATAATTCTAGGCATCTAGTAGTGGATACTATATTCTTGGCTTTGTGACTAGCATGAGCTTGTTTTCCAATTTTACATGCATCACAAAAATGCTTGTCATATTTTAGATTAGGCAAATTTCTAACTAATTCCTTAGAGGCCAAAGATTGTATTTGTTGCATGTTAGCATGTCCTAATCTCCTATGCCATAGTGTAGAGTTTTCATCTAGGGTCGTTAGGCATATCCTATCCTCAGGTTTGTTTCCTAGTTTCATAACATATATGCCATCTTTTCTAATTCCTCTACCTATAATTTTTCCATTCTTAACTATTTCGCTATCATCTTCGGTAAATGTGACTCTACATTTATTATCACATATTTGTCCTACACTAAGCAAGTTATATGTTAATTTATCTACATGCTCTACATTTTCAATAGTAAGTGAGTCTTGAGAGATCGTACCTTTGCCAATGATTTTTCCACGTAAGTCACTACCGAATATAACGTTACCTCCATTGTATGCCTTGTATGTAGAGAATAGATTGCGATTCCCCGTCATGTGCCTCGAACATCCGCTATCTTTGATCCATTCGTCGGGTTCCAAGTCAATTCCTAAACATATTTCGTCGGTTTCTTTTGCCATAAAACACTTTTCGTCTCTTGGCTTTTCAACTTCTTCTTTGTCACTATCACTCCATGTTCCACTAACAAAAGCACCTTGATTTTCATAACCCGGTGGCTTTAGACATTCGCCAATGAGATGATTTGGACTTCCACATCTAAAGCACTTTCTTTTCCCGTAGTTGTCACTTCTATTCCTTTGGAATGCTTTTCTTTCGTCTCGTGATGATCTAATGAATCTTCCTCGTCTCTTGAAGAACTTCTTGAATTCTCTTACGGCCATTGCATATTCTTCGTCTTCACTTTCGTCACTTGAATCATCATCATCACTAGGTTCCTTTTTGGCTTTTAGAGCAATGGATTTGGTTTGTTCTTTCTTGACTTTGACCGTTTCCGAATCTCTTCTTATGATTTCTTCATGAACCTTCAAGTTGCCAATTAGTTCATCTAGTGATAACGTCATCAAGTTCTTTGATTCTTCGATTGCCGTGACCTTAGCTCGCCATTTTGGATGCAATGCCCTAAGAAATTTCCTAACACAATTTTTACTAGAAAATGTCTCATCAAGTGCTTTTAAACTTGTGATGATAGTGTTAAACTTAGCAAAAGCATTATCAATTGATTCCTCTTCCGGAATCGTAAATTGTTCATATTGTTGTACAAGAAGATCTATTTTATTATCTTTGACTTGGCTATTACCTTGGTGAGTAATTAGTAAAGAATCCCAAATTTCTTTGGCGGTTTTACACATAAAAATTCTTTCATATTCTTTGCGTGGTAACGCATTATAAATTACCATTTTAGCCTCATTATTTTTTGCTAATTTCTTTTTCAAATCATCATTTTTTTCTTCAAAAGATACAATTTCATTCATTTTAGTTTCAACATTATATTGAATAGGAGGAAAATCACCAAAGGTAATAATATGCCAAAGATCAAGATCTTTTGATTTCACATACGTTTCGAATCTATTTTTCCAATATAAAAATCCATCACTTTCAAATAGTGGTGGTCTTTGCATAGATTGCCCTTCTAAATATTTTTCAGATTCCATAGATCGTTACAAGTTTTAAAATACAATATATTTTAAAAATCTTGCTAGACGTGGCTCCTGATACCAATTGTGGAAAACTAGAAGGGGGGGTTGAATAGTTTTACGTCGTTTTTAAATTGTTATAAAAGTTTGTTTAAAAGTTTTCTTTGTTTTATAAAATATAGATTCGATGCTATATGAAATCAAGTCGTGCACAATATGAACAACACTAAGTATGTACGATAAAGCAATAATAACGTAAGTAAAGAAATAGATAAGGGTTGGAAAGATCGAACCGAGAGACAAGAGATTTATAGTGGTTCGGCTACAAGGTCACCTTCCTTGCCCTACTCCACTCCCCGAGCACCTAACTCGAGAGTTTTCTTCACTATATCAACAAACTCCCTTATGGCGGAGAAAACCTTACACACCAATTTACACACCACAATAACTTCACAACTTAATCACAACTTCTACACAACTAGTTCACACCTATTCACTACTTAATCACACCACTTCTTCACACCAATCTTCTACACACCAATCTTCTTCACACCTATTCTTCTACACACCAATCTTCTTCCTAACTTATCTTCTTCACAACTATTCTTCTAACCAATCACACTATATATCAAACTACACTATCTTCTAACAAATATTCACAACTAATCACACAATGAAATAATAATAATAATGATGATTCACTAACAACTTAGATGTGGAGATCACAACAAGTTGTAATACTTCTTGTCTTGAGGGATAGAAGTATTCTTCTCTTGCACTTGATGGGATGATGTTTGGATCACTTTGAAACAAAGATTTAAGAATGTATAATCAAAGGATTTATAGATTGGAAATGGAGATCTAGAACAGAAAGTTCTGGAGTGCAAAAGGTGAGGAAAAAATCCAGGGTTAAGGTGGTATTTATAGGCAGAAGATTCTGACAGAGGAGCGTGGCCGGTCCCCTTAATTTTAAGGGGACCGCCCCTTATAATTAAGGGGGCCGCCCAACTGAAACGGCCAGAATCTTTGTCTTTTAGTGGGGAAAGTTTATTTGGTGAAAAACTAACTGATTTTGGTTAAAATTTTGAATTCATATATTTAGTATGAATAAAACATTTTTCTTTATTACCAAAAGTGTTTTTCAAAAATATATAATATGTTTATATAATTAAATAAACTTTGCATTAGTTAATTAAATACCCCTTTGATCATAAATTGCACTAAACACTTTGTTTATTCATACCTTAAGTGATTTGGATGTAAAGAGAAATATTAATCACTAAATACTAGTTTATGTCACAAGTTTTAGTTCTATGAGTTTATATTTTGTGATAATTAAAACATAGAGATATTGATAACATGTTAATAATGTTTTTAGGCATTATTTATGTCAACATGGTCGCAAGAACTTCCCCTCGAGGGTGGACAGAGCAAGAGGGTTCCATGTGGACAGGCGGAAGAATGACCGTCAAGGAGATTATCGATACAAAGAGCCGTACTCTCCATATGTACCACCCAGACAAGGAGGTCTCCAGCCGGGAGATTTCCGAAGAAAAGAAGCAGGGAGTGTTAGGTCACCATTTTGTAAACACAAGCATAATAATGATAGAAATGAGATGAGAAAAGAGATTGGGTGATTATATGATAAAGAGAAATATAAGTGCAAGAGTTTCCTTAAGAAATCAAAATAACCAACCAAGTTTACATGAGACCTAAGGTTACTATATATAGGGAAGGAGCTAGGGCAACACTCCCTCTCCTTCCTTTCATGGAAATCGTGTGGGCTTCAAGCCCATGGACTATTTAACTTAAGCCTAGTAAACTTGTAACTTAAACAAAGTGTAAGTAAATAATAACTTAAGCAATCTATTTTTACAAATGACCGAGACTTGATAAAATAGTGAAAACTATGATCCCAACAATCTCCCCCTAAGGGTTGGTCATCACGGTTGCTTGACGTCTTCATATTTGTCGTTGACTTGTGACATGTAAAACTCTAGACGTCTTCAAAATGGTTTGATTGATAATGGATGTACTTTGCTCTATGTCTTTGTTCTTTGGTGATGATGTAGTGATTGTGTTATGAAGTAATCTGCCATTCGTCACTCCTGTGTCTGTGGTGGTTGTCCGCCATTCCAGCATGCTTATATATCTTTGAATTCTGACTTATACATGCACGTAGTCCCTTTCTTTCACTTAAGATCTTTAGTCTTTATACTTTGTAGATTCTTCCTTTTGGCGTAGAATCTTTCTTTGAACTTTGTGTTGCTATGATCTTTGAGGGAGCTTTTGATGACTTCAAGATGTATGTATGAGCATGTTGGAATCTACCATCATGGAAGTCAGGTACCTGCGTGTAAACAGTTAGCAATAAATAACCGGTACTTACAGATAAAGAATTAGAGCTCATCAACAGCATATTGTGAAGACTCCTTCTAATCCTTATCCAGGCCGTTCCCATATCAGATACTCCCGAAGGAGCTTACGAGACCTACTAAGTAGCTCAATGACTGGGTGAGTCGCTGGGGATCACTCCACGACTGTAGACCGTAATGAAACCACCTCAAACACTAGGCGTAACCCTTGTGAGGTTACCGAAGTGACTTGCTGTCAGGGCTGTTTGATGTTGACCCTGGCAGAATTTCCGTTCAATCATTGAGAAATACTTACGTAATCCTCTCATAAACGTTCTCGGCAGATTGCTAAGATCTGCGAAGGACTCGATAATTTACAACTGATGCCCATTGATGTAGAACACCAGTTGTAGAAATACTAAGTGTTCCTAAGAGATCTTTGATGTATCTCAAGGCTCTAGACTCTATAAGTGCACACCTAGGTTTCCTATGCGGAGACTAGGGAGGGGTCTCCTGCTTCAATATCAACCGTCTCTAAGAGATAGGTCGATAGGTTACGCTGGTTCCCCGTGAGAATGAAATAAGTCCTTTTAAGAGAACTTGAGTGGTTAAGAAGGTTTAGTGCATTGCGTCACTGGGTCCATGACGACTTTGTCTTCAATACCGGTGTTGTCATTTGCAACAACCATTAGCATACGTATTGAACCCGGTGTCTGCCCTAAGGTTGAACATATGGAGGGCTATTTCTTTTCACCCTCTTCTTTACTTTTCTTTTTAATTCTTCAACTCCTTCTTTCCCTTTCATTCTTTTCTCCTTTTTCGTATCATACCTAAGGACTTCTAATTCTAACTATGGGAGATGTCCTTGGGTAGATCCCTCCGGCTCTGGCGGATCATAGGACGGATATTCCTATCTTAATCACCTTATTACTCCGACAGTAGCCAAGAAACCTTTGATTGAAATCTCTCAAAGTGTTTGTGATAATCAAATATTTTGGTTAACACGTTGAGAGTTTTGTGAATACTTTTGAAGGGCTCCCCCTGCACATGTGCTCATAAGTATTTAATAAATTTGCACATGCGGGAGGAGCAAGCACTTTGAATTGATCCACTTTCCGTGAACAAGACCGATTCGAGACACGCTTACATCACTAGTTAAACTAGCTTGAAGTTATTACCCGGCCTGGTCAAGTCCACAGAAAGTTTCTCGAGACGGTACATTTCTACTAAGACTAATCCTTTTCGAGACACGCTTACGTGGTTAGTTAAAGAGATACATTGTCAGCTTTTAGGTGATAACTAGCTCTAGTAACTAACTTGATGTTATTACCCGTCGAGGATAAGTCCTTTCGACATTACTAACTTTTATTGTCTCATCAATTCTTGGGTTAATACTGAGTCTAGCTCGCACATGGTACAACTTTGAAGCTTTGACTTTGTATATTTTAATCACTTTATCATTTTCTCCCCCTCAAAAATAGCATATAAAATGGTGTTTTTGACAAACTTTTGGATTAAAATATGCCTTTTGAGTCTTACGGGGAGATTCACCAAGAACTTTTGATTTAGAGCAAAGTATTTTGTTTTGACAAGTGCTCCCCCTCAACAAGTGATTAGGTCTTATTGAGGTGAAATACTTGTCCTTTTGAGCAGAATTATGAAAAATCATAAATATTTGATTAATTCTACTCAAAAGTAAGAAGCCTTTGCTCCTTATATTTAGGATTGAGGCACTGATGCGTACCTCAGGGTCCTTTCTTTTACAAGATCGGGTTGTGCACTGTAATGCGTACACAAGCCATTGTGAAAATAATTCAATCAAATGAAACAATTGGTATTGAAAAGAATAACCAAATGTACCAAGTTAATCTTCGTCAGGAAGTGGAGCATCAAAGTCAGTGAACTTGGGTTCTGGTCTTTCGAAGAGTCTGATAGGAAACGATGGTCTAACACCGATATAGCTTTCCAGTCGTCTGATCTGTTCTCGTCGAAATAACCTTTCTTCAATCTTTAAGACAAAGTTACGAACTTGTCTTCTTGTGGTGGATTTCCATCTAGGTTGTTCCCCCTTAGCTATCTTTCGGCGATCATCATTTAACCTTTTGACAAGCCCATCGCGAACAGATTTGAGTGTGACATCACAGAATTTGTGTACCTCATCGAACCTCATGAAACTTTGTAGCTTTTTGCTGTTGATGTAGGTGAAACCAAAAGGTTCTTGGTTGAGAGTAAACTGTGGTGTTTGATAGATACCATCAAAGTAGAATTGCGGCTTTGTCAAATTGATCTTCTGTTGGTAACTTTCCACTCCAAGCTGAAGATCTTCCACTCTTTCTTGAACAATCAATCGTCGGATGTAAAGAAGTAGTGATGCCATGAAGTTGTACTGTACATCTCTATCGAATCCACGCATTCGTCCTTTAACTTTTTCGAGATACATGTCTTCGATGTCATTGAGATTAAGGTCTGGAAAGTCTGCTTCGGAGAACTTGTACTTCTTTTCATCTTGTCGTTTAACAACAATTTCACGCATGAATATGTAGTTAAACCGTTGCGACTCTTGAATCTCCAAGATAGCGATGATCTTAGATTTTTGCTTCACATTTTCCAATGATGTCTCTCCTAATCTGCTGGTATAACCGAGACGACGACGTTCTGGCCAGTGTTGAATTCTGTGTAGAGCATCTCTGTCGTAAGCTACGATGGAGTTGCTGAAAATACGAGTGGTCTCTTCAATGGCAGGAATTTCGTATCTTGCGGCAGGTACTGAGATTGTGAGAGAGGAAGCATATTTCTTCTTGGATGTTTCCTGGGTGAGCTGGATGTTACGAAGATCTTTGTTGAAGAAGAAGCTGTAACGTATCTTAGGTTTGTCTGGAAATCCTTTCAAAGATAATGGTTTGGTCCAGTCAGTGAAGTAAGGTTTTTCATGATTCTTGGAACTGAGGTCGATATTCACTTCAGGATTTAGCCAGTCAAAGTCGGCAGACATTGCACTAGCTATATTCTGCATATGATATTCGTATTCCACTTTGTTTCCAGATCTTTTCTTGAGGAATTCTTGTGCATCGCTATTGATTCTTCTGAGCTCCGCCTTTGTGAGTTTGTTGATCTGAAGATCCTTCATTATGACTTGGGTAAACTGTAGAGTATTACCAGGAAGGGGTTCTTCTTCTTCGAGAGGAGGTTGAGCTTGAACCATTTCTGTCAGCCAATCATTCCGAGGAGTGTTATCATTGTCGAGCCATGAATGACGTCTTTTCTTCTTTGATTTCTTGGACTTAGATGTGTCATCTTTGTCTTTAGCCTTGGATGGTGATGATGGTCCAACATGAGAATCATGAATAGGTGAAGCACGGTAATCGGTGTTAGGTTGACCCTGGTAGTCATCAGTAGGTTCCATTAAAGTTTCTTCCTCTTCAGTTTGACCTTGACCGGTAGCTGAGGGGTGTTGTTGATTTCCAGGAGGAGTGGAGTCCTTTTGTGGTTGTAGAGAAGATGAGGGACCGGTTCCAGACTTAGGTTTCTTGCCTTTTGAGTTTGGGTCAGGATCATCATCTTTTCTTGACCTTTTCAGAGTTCCAGCTGCCTCTTTGCATGACTCTTTGGTTATGTAAGCCGCCATAGCCTCATAAAGTGCTTTTTCTTCAGCAGTCCGTGTGCTTTTGGAGGCAACATTGTCGAAGAGTTTGGCAAGCATTTCATTGAAGGATAATTCAGGGACGGTTGGAGCAACAGTAGAAGCTTTTGCAGTGTGAAGCGTGAATGGTGTAGTTGACAACATTTTTCTGGTGACACTTCTGATTCTGTGATCCAAGTTGTCCTTGATAGGTTCAAGAAGTTTTGCTACTTCAGGAGTGATCATCTCAACTAGATTTTCAGAGAGAAAATCATGTGTGGCAGTCCTGATAAATCCTGTGTAATCAGAGTTCAAGAACTTATCGATCAGCAGCTTTGACTCCTAAAAGTCTTCAACTTGTTGGGTAAGACTGGTAACCATGTTGGTAAGTTTGTTGACTTGCTCCTGAAGATCAACTGGTTGTTTCGGTTCATTGATTGAATGTTGTTTTGATGCGGTTTCTGAAGGTGTGGGAGATGAATGCTCAAGTGATGATTCGGACGACGACTCGTTGTGAGAGTTTGAAGAAGAAGCAGGAGGAGTCGGATCCTTTGGTGGAGAGTCTTGAGGAGGTGGAGGTTTTGCTGAGGAAGTCTGCTGAGAAGATGACTTAAGAAATATGTTGGTGTCGAACGCGTTCTTCTCTTCATTTTCTTTTCTACGACGTTCCTCTGCTTCCTCTGCTTCTCGTGCAAGAAACTCAGGAGTAATGAGATATTCATGTTCCTGATCCGTAGCTATGTTCTGTTGTCCGCCAACATTCTCCTCTATATTTGCAGTCTCAGTCATATTGACATCTCCTGTTTTGTCTGTATCTTTAACGGTGTCATCAGGCTGTGGAGCTGATTCTAACGTAGTGGATACAACGGGAGGAATCATTGATGAGTGTGTAAATACTCATCATTTTTACCAATTCTGAACTGCCAAAACATCCAAAAACACTCAATAATGAATCAAAATAGTGAAAATATCCCAGGAAAATGTTTTACATGTTTCAAATGCAAAAATACCAAAAACAGATGAAAAACACATAAAGTTTGCATAATTGGCAGTTTCAGTCCCCCAACTTTCAAAAGTTGTCAAATCTAGTCCCTGATCATTCCAAAAACTTGAAAAAGTCACCAAAGGCCCTTATAAATCAAAAAGTTACATAATTAGTCATTTGGTGAAAAGTTTCACACAATGTCAAGTTTAGTCCCTGAAATCTGGAAATTGTCAAAAATGGTCCCTGGGATATGAAAACTTTGAGAAAAACAAATTTTGTCCTTGCACTAATCTCTTATGGCAGGTTTGGTCCCTTGGAAGAAAGTTTGGTGAAATTACAAGTCAGGTCCCTGAAGTTTGGTGAATTGGCAGATTTAGTCCTTGGGGTATTATAAAGTGAAAAATTCAAAACCTAACCTCATACTATTCACACTTGGCAATTCCAACCCTTATAATAAATTTAAAAAGTGCCAAACCACACCCTTCAAAATTCAGAAAATTGCAACTTTGGTCCTTGTGAAATGTGATAAACCAAACGGATCCTTAAGTTATTTAAAACCAAAACCAAACAGCCCACCCAAATTAAACCCCAAGCCCATCCAAGCCCAGTCCACTCCACTTTTGACCCGAGTCCATGTTTGACTTCGGTCAAACCAATACCACCAAACCGCCCTTTTTACCCTTCTCCCTCACCACCCCATCTGCTCCAAAACCACCCCTGGTTTAGCTACCACCACCCCCACTTGCAACTCAATCATCACCACCCCACCCCCTACACCTACCCATCACCTCTGCATTTAATGCTCCTTCCCCTTACACGTTATCAGAGCCAATTTGAAGATAAACAATTTGGCGCCAAAAACACGTGTCAAAACAGGAGTGGACCAAAGTAATCAAGTGATGGTGGGATATGCTCAGAGAGGTCAAGGGAACCCTAATGTGCAGCTATAAAAGGAAGAGATGCAAGAAGAAAGATGTAGTAGTTTAATTTTAGTTTAGTTGTGTCGAATTTAAATTATCAAGCAAATTAGTGTAATCCTTTTCAATTCAAGTGTTGTAATGTCTTAATTTATGTATCAGAAGTCTTTTGAAGTTATAAAATTCAAGCTTTCAATCTGCATTGTGATTTTGCATTCTGGGTTTCAATCTGAGTTGCCACATTACTTATAATGGTGATTATGGACTGTATTTAGGCTCATATAAGTTCCATTAAGCTCATTGAAGCTATTAGAGATCCTAAAATCCAGTGTTAGTAGAAGATAATCAAGAAACAAAAAAAGGTCAATGAAAGTCAATTGTTTGTATGTTTGATGTTTGTTTCAGGTTTTAAGCACAATTGAGGAGCTGGATTGAGTGAAGTTTGCCTATCTAAAGATAGGCTACAAAGGAAAATCCCTTGTTCATGCTAGGGATAATCTTGTAAGTTTTGCTAATTTCCATTTTTCATATTAGTTCTGAGTAGTTTTTTTTAGTTGTAATTGTTAATCTGTGCTTGTTTGATTTAGTTGAACATTGTTTGAGTAGTTTTGAAGTTTGATAATCATTTTTAGTAATTAGAATCTTTAGTTACTCTTAATCTCATATTTAACTGTCATTAAGTAAGTATAAGTAGTGTATTTGTGTTATACATGTTATATATTGTTTCTGAGTGTTTAATCTATGCTACTGAGTCACAATTAAAAGTTAGGAATCAAGTTTATATGCCTTAATCACCTTATGCTTTGAAAATCATCAAAACCTAAATATAAGGGTGTGTTTGGATAAACTGTGTTCATTGTGTTCAAGGATGAATTAGTAGTAACTTCTGGTTCAGATAAGTCATATTAGGTCTAAGATAGTTAAGTAAGTCATAAAATTGGGTGAGAATAGAGCAAAAAGTCAAAATCATATTCTAATTCCCCACACAGTCAACTGTGTAGGAATTTGGATCCCATAAGCTCATAACCTGATAAGTAGTTGATAATCTAGCTTTTAGTAATCTTAAATTGGCTTAAAACATCATAAATAGTAGTTGAGATCACTTAGAATTTAACCAAAGTCAAAATTCCAAGTTCTTGTCAAAAGTCAAAAGGTGCGTTCTCAGATTTTTACCAAATTTCCAACTTTAATTGTGAGCTGTGTAATGGAATTTAAGGGTTGAAATTTTGTATGATTAAAGTCTACTAGCTGAACTATAAGCTTGATTTTTTGCTTGATTTATTTGGAAGCTTAAGTGGGTCCCACAGACCCCCAAACTAAGCTGCAGGGCAAGGTTGTGCCCTACTCACCCAGACACCCAGTCACCACCACCACTTTGGTGGTGTTTTGTGGCCACCACAGTGGTCCCCACTCCTAGATTTTAGGTTTTTCCAACCCCCCTCCTACCAGAGTCTCACCTTTGACCATTTGTTTGACCCTTAGCCTAGTGGACCCCACCTGCAATTGCTCACCAAGATTGTCCCAAGTCTGTGTTCATTTTCAAAGTGCAAAGTGCTTATTTGCTTGTGTTCAGCTTATTTGAGCTCATTTCTTGTTATTATCTGTTAGTTTAAGCTTGTTGAACTTATTTGCATCTGATTTCACCATTGTGGACCCCACCCAAGGCCATTTGACCCAGATTGACCAAACAGTCAACCAAAGTCAACTGTATAAGTTAAGGGGGGTGTCACAGCTTATTTATAAGCTAATTTTAAAAGTGTTTTCACAAAAGTTTGTCTTTTTAAGGTATTAAGTAGTTCTGTAAAAGAAAAATCCAAAAAAAACCAAGTTAAAGTAAGTGATAGTTTCTATTTAATTCAAGTTAATTTTAATTTTCATTTTTATATTTTAATTAAGTCACTAGTGTTTTTATATTTTTATTAAATACCTTATATAGTAAAGTAATTTTGATAATTTTTTCAGATTTTTATTTTGTCATTTAGTGTTAATTAGATTTAATTTTAATTTTCTTTACTATTAATTAATATCAAGTATTAAATAGCTTAATTAGTTTTTATAAGGTTAAATCTAGTTTTTATAATTTTCCTAGTTCTAATATAGTATAATAAGTTTTTAGAAAATATAATTTGAGATTCTACTGTTCATTTTCTATTTTTCTTATTTTATTTGTTTAAAATAGACTTAAGTTAACTAAAAGGTAAATAATTAGTTGTTTAATCTTAAAACATAATTTTTAGAGTTTTTATAATTTTGTAGGATTCCAGTGATGTTTAAGTAATTTTATTAATTTTATCTTAATTTTCCAAGTTAATTTAGTATTAATATAAATTAAAAGTAGTTTAATTAGTTTAATTAAGTTAAATAGTTTTTAATTAATATAAAAATCATAAAAAGACAAAAATATTTATTTTAATTTTTTATACTTTCTTCAAGTTCTATTTTAAGTTTAGAAATTGTTTATGCAAATTTTTAGTTTAATTTGTAATAGTTATAATTATTAGTTAAATATAAATTAGATTTAAATTAGATTTTAAATAGTTTAATTAATTAAATAATAATTTAATAGTATTTTAATCACTTTTATAATTTCTTTTTCATTTTTAATTTAAAGTTTTGAAAAGTGTCAAAAGCACCCCCTGTAGTTTGATAATTACCAAAAACCCACTTTTCCAGTCCGATACGTGATCTTAATTGTGAATTTGTGCATATATCTGGTATCTGATTATTGTGAATATTATATCTGTGTGCCAATACCAAAATAACAGTAGCAAAATCAATTCCATATCATCTGGGCTACTGTCCTCAGTCCCACTCACTCATAAACGATTTCCAAAGCACCATTTCAATCTCGTCGGGACTTTAACGACCCGGGAAAACACTATATTATCACCGGAGTATTGATTCTAGGCTGTCTTTGACTTGTTGACCTTGGTCAATAATTATCTGACGGTTCAGGCTCAATCAAAATTTGGCGCCGCTGCCGGGGAGGTTGTTGCGTGTTTTACAAAATCGTTTTAAGTTTAGTGGTTTCAAAACCCTCCTTGTAAAAAGTTTTTGTAAAAATATAATCATATCAGAAAAAACGTTCATTAACACTTCTCCTGAAGTGTTGAGAAACACCAAAAAAATTAAAAACAATCAAAAACAAACTGTGAAGTTAAATTACTTCGTGTTCTTTAAGATTACAACCTGAAACAGTTGGTTTAAGGTAAGTTCTGACATTAAATTGCGAACTGAAGAGGAAACCTATTTACTTCCTCCCGCCAGCCTGCGAGTAATCTTAAAGGGACGATTACGGTTAACGAATCAGTTCCAAAAATATTTCCCAAGTTTTCTGCACACACACCCATAAGCCTAAAGCAGTTTTTCAAAAATCAATTAATAAACCCATAATAAGTTCCCAAACTTAAGA
Organism: Artemisia argyi; assembly: GCA_030686995.1. Lineage (NCBI taxonomy): Eukaryota > Viridiplantae > Streptophyta > Magnoliopsida > Asterales > Asteraceae > Artemisia > Artemisia argyi. The sequence continues at coordinate 69,698,788 of CM060676.1, read as the reverse complement.
TTAAAACTTGCCTTTGTATCCCTGTGAGTAGTGTACCTTTTTCAAAGAAGCTGCTCACTTGTGATTATTGGTTTAAGTTCACTGTAGTTTTGCCTCGAACTTGTGTTGAAAAATTGTTTTTAGTGCATGCGCACTCGGTCTCAAGCAAAGAATAAAAAACAGAAAGACGTACCCGAGCTACGTTCTAATACAGAAACCGAAATGGCCGCTGGGCCACCACCACCATTACCACCCCCTGACCCTCCTAGGGGTGAGCCAGCTCCCGATCTCCGAACGATGGAGGAGCTGTGCCAACCTACCATGCAAGGGCGGGGTGGGCCTATTGCACCACTCACTATTGGGGCCGCGGACTTTGGCCTCAAGCACCACATGATCCAACAAGTCCAGAATTCGTGTCAATTTCACGGATTACCGGGTGACGATGCTAACAAGCATCTTGACAAATATCTTACGGTCACCCAAAGCATGAAACAGCATGGTGTCACTGATGATGCCCTTTGGCTGTACCTCTTCCCCTATTCTCTCACTCATCATGCCACTGCATGGTTTGACCGACTTCCAAGGAATTCTATTCGTACCTTTGATGACATGGTAACCAAGTTTCTAGCAAAATATTTTCCACCTTCCATGGTTACCAAGTTACGAAATGATATCAGCAACTTCCAGCAACGTCCCGATGAGTCTCTTTTTGAGGCTTGGGAACGTTATAAGCTAGCTATTGATCGGTGCCCTAACCACAATATGTTGCAAGTTACCATCATAGATACCTTCTATAATGGTCTGACATTGAGGCACCAAGACATTCTCAATGCTGCTGCTGGTGGGACCTTTATGAAAAGACGTCCCGAGGAGTGCTATGACTTAATCGAGAACATGACTGCCCATCATAACTTTTGGGATTCCTCTGCAGAGAGGGATGCGTCATGCAATTCAGTTACTCCCTCATCATCATCTCCTAAAATAATTGCTCTTACCAAAAAGATGGATGATATTTCTACGGCTGTGTTGAGAATGAACCAAACGATACAACATCAGGTTCAAAATCAACAAGTGAAAGCCGTGGCCCGAAGTTGTGAAACTTGTGGGGGCCCACATCTGTATTCCGAGTGTCCAGCTACTGCTGAATTTCCTCAAGAGAACGTTTATGCTGCTAACGGTTCCTATAACACGGGGGGTAATTCTTACCAACCGCAAGGGGACCGTAATCTCTTAAGCTATCGTTCCAACAATTTTCTCGGACCTCCCGGTTTTAACCAAAATCAAAACCGTAACGCGAATCAGAATTTTAACCAAGGTCAAAACTCAAATTTCCAAAACCCGAACCAAAATCAAGGCCAGTTTAATCAAAACAATTTTCAAAATGGCAATCAAAACCAAGGTTTTCAAGGAAATTTTCAAAGAAACCAGAATCAAGGGAATTACAATCAGGGTAATTTCAATCAGAGAAACACTTTTCAGGGTAACAACAATCAAAATCAAGGGAATTTTCAAAACAACCGTGTTCAAAATCCCCCTGTTCAAAATCAAAACGTTGTTCCACCCCCTTCTTCCTCCGATGCTGAGATTAAACAATTCATGAAAGCACAAGAGGAAACAAATCGGTTATTGATCAAGACTATCTCTGAACTTCAGAAGTCTTTAAATGATCGACCCTCGGGCCCGGGTACATTACCGAGCAACACGATCGCAAACCCGAGGGGCGATGTCAGAGCGATCACCACCCGAAGTGGGGTATCATACAATGGACCCTCAATTCCTTCTACCTCTTCTTCTCCTCCTAAGGTAGCGGAACGTGAGCCTGAGGTTACTACGGGCAAGGTACTTCCTATTAATAACGGAGGTACCAACAACGTCTACCCTCAAGTTGTCCTGGTCCCGGCTCGTAAGCCGAAAGTTGTATTTGATCCTCCTGTGAGTCCTAATGAAATTCCAAAGAATGATCCTAAGCCTTCAATTCCATATCCTTCACGTGTGTATGATCAAAAGAACCGCGAAAGAGCTAATCATCAGATGGAAAAATTTTATCAAATTTTCCAAGAATTACACTTCGATATTAGCTTCGCGGACGCTCTTCTTCTCATGCCTAAGTTTGCTTCGACAATCAAAAATCTGATAAGCAACAAAGAAAAACTCTGTGAAATGGCAAAAACTTCACTCAATGAGCATTGCTCAGCAGTGCTCTTGAAAAAGCTTCCTGAAAAGCTTGGAGATCCCGGGAAATTTCTCATTCCATGTATTTTCCCTGGGATGGTTGAATGCTTTGCCTTGGCCGATCTTGGCGCAAGCATTAACCTGATGCCTTACTCAGTCTGGAAAAGACTTTCTCTACTTACTCTCACTCCGACCTGCATGACACTCGAACTTGCAGACCGTACCATATCCCGTCCTCTCGGCATTGCCGAAGATATCTTCTTGAAAGTAGGAAAGTTCCATTTTCCGGCAGATTTCGTGATTGTTGATTTCGATGCTGACCCACGAGTCCCTCTCATTTTCGGGAGAGGATTTTTAAGAACGGGTCGTGCTTTGATCGATGTATTCGAAGAAGAAATCACTCTACGTGTTGATGGCGAAGCCATAACATTCAATCTTGATCAGACTTCAAGATATTCCTCCAATTATGACGCTGAAACGGTTAACCGTATTGACATCATCGATATTGCGTCGGAGGAATCATCCCAAGATGTCCTTGGTTTCTCAGCAAGTGGCAGTACCACTCCGTCCACTGATCCGATCATTTCCGACTCTTCCCCTTCCCTCACTCCGTTTGAGGGAGGTGACTTCCTTTTGGAAGAGCTCGAGGCTTTTCTTGCTCAAGATAGCTCAATTCCCGATGGAGTTGATGAAAACTATCTTGACCCGGAGGGGGACATTCTTCTCCTTGAAAGATTGTTAAATGACGATCCTTCACCCTCTCCGTCTCCACAAATACTTCATAAAGCGGAAGTCAAAAATGTTGAAATAACTGAAGACTTTCCCGAGGTTGAGCTCAAGGACTTGCCTCCTCATCTAGAATATGCATTTCTGGAGGGTGATAATAAATTACCCGTCATTATTGCCAAAGACTTAAAAGATGAGGAAAAGGCTGCACTCCTAAAGGTTCTTAAGTCAAACAAGCAAGCAATTGCTTGGAAACTCTCCGACATTAAGGGCATAAGCCCGAACTTTTGTACTCATAAAATCTTAATGGAGGATGACTTTAAACCAGCTGTGCAACATCAGAGAAGGGTAAATCCAAAAATCCACGAAGTTATCAAACAAGAAGTTCTTAAACTTCTTGATGCGGGATTGATTTACCCTATATCTGACAGTCCTTGGGTTAGCCCAATTCATTGTGTTCCCAAAAAGGGTGGCATTACCGTTGTCACCAACGAGGATAACGAGTTGATTCCAACTCGTTTGGTCACGGGTTGGCGTGTTTGTATTGACTATCGAAAGTTAAATGAAGCCAACCGTAAAGACCATTTTCCTCTCCCTTTTATAGACCAAATGCTCGAAAGACTTTCGGGGAATGAATACTACTGCTTCCTCGATGGCTTCTCGGGTTACTTCCAAATCCCCATTGATCCCCAGGATCAAGAGAAGACTACCTTCACATGCCCCTACGGAACTTTTGCATACAGACGTATGCCTTTCGGCTTATGTAATGCACCAGGCACGTTCCAGAGGTGCATGATGTCTATATTTTCCGACATGATCGGGAAAACTATGGAGGTATTCATGGATGACTTTTCAGTCATCGGGGATTCATTTCAGACTTGCCTCTCCCACTTGGAACAGATGCTTAAACGTTGCAAAGAAACGAATCTAAGTCTCAACTGGGAGAAGAGCCACTTTATGGTCAAGGAGGGCATTGTCCTCGGCCATAAAATTTCAAAAGACGGGATTGAGGTTGACAGAGCTAAAATCGATGTCATTGCCAAATTACCTCATCCCACCACCGTAAAAGGTGTTAGGAGCTTTTTGGGACATGCCGGCTTCTACTGTAGGTTTATCCAAGATTTTTCTAAGATTGCCCGGCCTATAACCCATCTCCTCGAGAAGGATGCTCCTTTCATCTTCTCTCCTGAGTGCATCGAAGCTTTTGAAACATTAAAGAAAAAGCTTACCGAGGCACCGATTCTTGTTGCCCCCGATTGGGACCAACCTTTTGAGCTTATGTGCGATGCTAGTGATTTTGCCATAGGTGCGGTCTTGGGGCAACGAAAAGCAAAATACTTTCAGCCCATACACTACGCAAGCAAAACTATGACTGAGGCTCAAGGTCATTACACCACCACTGAAAAAGAACTCCTAGCTGTGGTGTATGCCTTCGAGAAATTCCGGTCATACCTAATCTTGACTAAATGCGTAGTGTACACAGATCACTCGGCTTTGAAATACCTATTTGCAAAACAAGATGCAAAGCCGAGGCTTCTTCGTTGGGTTCTCCTCCTTCAGGAATTTGATATCATTATCCGTGATAAAAAAGGAGCCGAGAACCTAGCTGCTGATCATCTCTCACGATTAGAGAACCCTCATCAAGATGTGTCCGAGAAAAAGGAAATAAATGAAACATTTCCTCTCGAGACACTCAATGCGGTTGCTTTTCGTGGTGACTCTACTACCCCGTGGTTTGCCGACTTTGCAAATTACCATGCGGGTAACTTCATAGTGAAGGGGTTAACGTCCCAACAAAAGAAAAAATTCTTCAAAGACGTTAAACATTACTTCTGGGACGACCCCTTCCTCTTCAAAATCTGTGCCGATCAAGTCATCAGGCGATGTGTATACGGACAGGAAGCCATTGATATTCTCAAGGCTTGCCATGCTGGACCCACCGGGGGCCACCATAGTCCTAACTACACCGCCAAAAAGGTGTTTGATTCCGGTTTCTATTGGCCCACAATCTATAAGGATGCCCACGAGTTAGTCAAAGCCTGTGATGCTTGTCAGCGTCACGGGAATATTTCACAAAAGAACGAAATGCCGCAAAATGCTATTCAAGTTTGTGAAATTTTTGACGTCTGGGGCATTGACTTTATGGGGCCATTCCCATCTTCTCGTGGAAACAAATACATACTCGTGGCTGTTGACTACTTGTCAAAATGGGTTGAGGCTAAGGCCTTACCCACTAACGACGCCCGAGTAGTTGTGAAATTCTTGAAATCCCTCTTTGCTCGTTTTGGAACCCCACGTGCCATCATTAGTGATCGCGGTACTCACTTTTGCAATGATCAATTTGCAAAAGTCATGCTGAAATACGGTGTTACTCATCGTCTTTCCACCGCATATCACCCCCAAACAAGTGGGCAGGTGGAGGTTTCCAACCGTGGTATTAAACGGATTCTTGAGAGGACAGTAGGTGAAAACCGTGCTTCCTGGTCGGATAAACTAGATGATGCACTCTGGGCCTTCCGTACAGCTTACAAAACACCCATCGGGTGTACTCCATACAAGCTTGTATACGGGAAGGCGTGTCATTTACCGATCGAGCTCGAGCACAAAGCCTACTGGGCCTTGAAACATGCTAACTACGACCTTCATAAAGCGGGTGATCACCGTAAGGTTCAAATCAATGAATTAAACGAACTTCGTGATCAAGCCTACGAGAACTCTTTGATCTACAAAGAAAAGACAAAGAAGATTCACGACTCTAAGATTAAGAACCGAGTTTTCAACGTCGGTGACAGAGTCCTTCTTTTCAATTCCAGATTAAAGATCTTCTCGGGGAAATTAAAAACCCGATGGACTGGACCATTCACTATTGCTAAAGTATACCCATACGGGACTGTTGAGTTATCTCAACCCGAAGGTCCCAACTTCAAAGTGAATGGTCACAGATTGAAACATTATTTTGGAGAGGACACACCACCCATGGTTGTCCCGGATCTCCAAACTTTCCCCATGGACCAATGAATTCGGGGATCGAGTCAAGCTAGTGACTCGGTGAACAAAAATTAGCAGCATATATGGGTTTTCACCCGTATTTCTGACTTCTTTCTACTTTCTACCACCCTAGTGTGGGGGAGTGGCCATCCCCCACCGTTTCAAAAGTAAATATTTTTCAAAATTCAATAAACATGTTTTGTATGTATATTATGTCATTCAACTCCCGGGCTGTCAGGGAAATTTACTACAGTTAATCATTCACAAGTGATTAGCTAGCGTGGTAAACCTGACATAAGCCTGGGAAGTGTATGTATATTATATACTTTATTATTCAACTCCCGGGCTGTCAGGGCAAATTTACTACAGTTAATCATTCACAAGTGAATAGCTAGCGTGGTAAACTTGACACAAACCTGGGATGTGTATGTATATTATAAACTTTATCATTCAACTCCCGGGCTGTTAGGGCAAATTTATTACAGTTAATCATTCACAAGTGATTAGCTAGCGTGGTAAACCTGACACAAGCCTGGGAGGTAGTGATTCAAAAAAAAAAAAAAAAAAAAAAAAAAAAAAAAAAAAAAAGATTGTATGTACAGATAAAATAAAGTGAAAAATAGAAATTTCCACAGTTAGAATCGAATATTAGCTTTTCCCGTTCAGAGATTTGGCATAATAGCCGGGACTTTGAATATTGAGGACAATATTCAGTTCTAGTGTGGGGGGGGGGGGGGGGGGAAATTCTTACGAATTTTATCACAAAACTTTCCAAGTACCCCCATTTTAGGCCAAAATTTTTCACTTTATTCCAAAATTTTTGTGGTTATCAATCCGCCAAAGTCTAAATGACAAAGGGATTGGCTAGTCCAGGAGCAAACGGCTCTTGGTAAAGACATCTCAAACCCGTTGATGGCTGGCAGTTTGCCAAAAATTGCATGGTTCCTCAGCTCCCCCGCATCCTCATAAGCAAATGAGTTGGCTATCCCACAAGATTATGGCTTGTGGTAAAGGCAGTGGAAAATCCATAATTGGTATTCAGCTCACCAAGATGTTGACTTAGTCCATCAAGATGCTGGCTAGTCCAGAAGCAAACGGCTTTTGGTAAAGACAAATCAAATCCGTTGACAGCTGGTGGTTTGCTCAAAATCACACGGTTATCAGGTGTGCCACAGTTCTTACACCTGGCTACTCCAGAAGTGATGGATTTTGGTAAAGAGTTTCAAATCCAATAAGTTTTTCTCAAAAGATTGCTAGGGACTAGCAATGTTTTAGTGTGGGGGATTGATGAGTGTGTAAATACTCATCATTTTTACCAATTCTGAACTGCCAAAACATCCAAAAACACTCAATAATGAATCAAAATAGTGAAAATATCCCAGGAAAGTGTTTTACATGTTTCAAATGCAAAAATACCAAAAACAGATGAAAAACACATAAAGTTTGCATAATTGGCAGTTTCAGTCCCCCAACTTTCAAAAGTTGTCAAATCTAGTCCCTGGTCATTCCAAAAACTTGAAAAAGTCACCAAAGGCCCTTATAAATCAAAAAGTTACATAATTAGTCCTTTGGTGAAAAGTTTCACACAATGTCAAGTTTAGTCCCTGAAATCTGGAAATTGTCAAAAATGGTCCCTGGGATATGAAAACTTTGAGAAAAACAAATTTTGTCCTTGCACTAATCTCTTATGGCAGGTTTGGTCCCTTGGAAGAAAGTTTGGTGAAATTACAAGTCAGGTCCCTGAAGTTTGGTGAATTGGCAGATTTAGTCCCTGGGGTATTATAAAGTGAAAAATTCAAAACCTAACCTCATACTATTCACACTTGGCAATTCCAACCCTTATAATAAATTTAAAAAGTGCCAAACCACACCCTTCAAAATTCAGAAAATTGCAACTTTGGTCCTTGTAAAATGTGATAAACCAAACGGATCCTTAAGTTATTTAAAACCAAAACCAAACAGCCCACCCAAATTAAACCCCAAGCCCATCCAAGCCCAGTCCACTCCACTTTTGACCCGAGTCCATGTTTGACTTCGGTCAAACCAATACCACCAAACCGCCCTTTTTACCCTTCTCCCTCACCACCCCATCTGCTCCAAAACCACCCCTGGTTTAGCTACCACCACCCCCACTTGCAACTCAATCATCACCACCCCACCCCCTACACCTACCCATCACCTCTGCATTTAATGCTCCTTCCCCTTACACGTTATCAGAGCCAATTTGAAGATAAACAATTTGGCGCCAAAAACACGTGTCAACACAGGAGTGGACCAAAGTAATCAAGTGATGGTGGGATATGCTCAGAGAGGTCAAGGGAACCCTAATGTGCAGCTATAAAAGGAAGAGATGTAAGAAGAAAGATGTAGTAGTTTAATTTTAGTTTAGTTGTGTCGAATTTAAATTATCAAGCAAATTAGTGTAATCATTTTCAATTCAAGTGTTGTAATGTCTTAATTTATGTATCAGAAGTCTTTTGAAGTTATAAAATTCAAGCTTTCAATCTGCATTGTGATTTTGCATTTTGGGTTTCAATCTGAGTTGCCACATTACTTATAATGGTGATTATGGACTGTATTTAGGCTCATATAAGTTCCATTAAGCTCATTGAAGCTATTAGAGATCCTAAAATCCAGTGTTAGTAGAAGATAATCAAGAAACAAAAAAAGGTCAATGAAAGTCAACTGTTTGTATGTTTGATGTTTGTTTCAGGTTTTAAGCACAATTGAGGAGCTGGATTGAGTGAAGTTTGCCTATCTAAAGATAGGCTACAAAGGAAAATCCCTTGTTCATGCTAGGGATAATCTTGTAAGTTTTGCTAATTTCCATTTTTCATATTAGTTCTGAGTAGTTTTTTTAGTTGTAAGTGTTAATCTGTGCTTGTTTGATTTAGTTGAACATTGTTTGAGTAGTTTTGAAGTTTGATAATCATTTTTAGTAATTAGAATCTTTAGTTACTCTTAATCTCATATTTAACTGTCATTAAGTAAGTATAAGTAGTGTATTTGTGTTATACATGTTATATATTGTTTCTGAGTGTTTAATCTATGCTACTGAGTCACAATTAAAAGTTAGGAATCAAGTTTATATGCCTTAATCACCTTATGCTTTGAAAATCATCAAAACCTAAATATAAGGGTGTGTTTGGATAAACTGTGTTCATTGTGTTCAAGGATGAATTAGTAGTAACTTCTGGTTCAGATAAGTCATATTAGGTCTAATATAGTTAAGTAAGTCATAAAATTGGGTGAGAATAGAGCAAAAAGTCAAAATCATATTCTAATTCCCCACACAGTCAACTGTGTAGGAATTTGGATCCCATAAGCTCATAACCTGATAAGTAGTTGATAATCTAGCTTTTAGTAATCTTAAATTGGCTTAAAACATCATAAATAGTAGTTGAGATCACTTAGAATTTAACCAAAGTCAAAATTCCAAGTTCTTGTCAAAAGTCAAAAGGTGCATTCTTAGATTTTTACCAAATTTCCAACTTTAATTGTGAGCTGTGTAATGGAATTTAAGGGTTGAAATTTTGTATGATTAAAGTCTACTAGCTGAACTATAAGCTTGATTTTTTGCTTGATTTATTTGGAAGCTTAAGTGGGTCCCACAGACCCCCAAACTAAGCTGCAGGGCAAGGTTGTGCCCTGCTCACCCAGACACCCAGTCACCACCACCACTTTGGTGGTGTTTTGTGGCCACCACAGTGGTCCCCACTCCTAGATTTTAGGTTTTTCCAACCCCCCTCCTACCAGAGTCTCACCTTTGACCATTTGTTTGACCCTTAGCCTAGTGGACCCCACCTGCAATTGCTCACCAAGATTGTCCCAAGTCTGTGTTCATTTTCAAAGTGCAAAGTGCTTATTTGCTTGTGTTCAGCTTATTTGAGCTCATTTCTTGTTATTATCTGTTAGTTTAAGCTTGTTGAACTTATTTGCATCTGATTTCACCATTGTGGACCCCACCCAAGGCCATTTGACCCAGATTGACCAAACAGTCAACCAAAGTCAACTGTATAAGTTAAGGGGGTGTCACAGCTTATTTATAAGCTAATTTTAAAAGTGTTTTCACAAAAGTTTGTCTTTTTAAGGTATTAAGTAGTTCTGTAAAAGAAAAATCCAAAAAAAACCAAGTTAAAGTAAGTGATAGTTTCTAGTTAATTCAAGTTAATTTTAATTTTCATTTTTATATTTTAATTAAGTCACTAGTGTTTTTATATTTTTATTAAATACCTTATATAGTAAAGTAATTTTGATAATTTTTTCAGATTTTTATTTTGTCATTTAGTGTTAATTAGATTTAATTTTAATTTTCTTTACTATTAATTAATATCAAGTATTAAATAGCTTAATTAGTTTTTATAAGGTTAAATCTAGTTTTTATAATTTTCCTAGTTCTAATATAGTATAATAAGTTTTTAGAAAATATAATTTGAGATTCTACTGTTCATTTTCTATTTTTCTTATTTTATTTGTTTAAAATAGACTTAAGTTAACTAAAAGGTAAATAATTAGTTGTTTAATCTTAAAACATAATTTTTAGAGTTTTTATAATTTTGTAGGATTCCAGTGATGTTTAAGTAATTTTATAAATTTTATCTTAATTTTCCAAGTTAATTTAGTATTAATATAAATTAAAAGTAGTTTAATTAGTTTAATTAAGTTAAATAGTTTTTAATTAATATAAAAATCATAAAAAGACAAAAATATTTATTTTAATTTTTTATACTTTCTTCAAGTTCTATTTTAAGTTTAGAAATTGTTTTTGCAAATTTTTAGTTTAATTTGTAATAGTTATAATTATTAGTTAAATATAAATTAGATTTAAATTAGATTTTAAATAGTTTAATTAATTAAATAATAATTTAATAGTATTTTAATCACTTTTATAATTTCTTTTTCATTTTTAATTTAAAGTTTTGAAAAGTGTCAAAAGCACCCCCTGTAGTTTGATAATTACCAAAAACCCACTTTTTCAGTCCGATACGTGATCTTAATTGTGAATTTGTGCATATATCTGGTATCTGATTATTGTGAATATTATATCTGTGTGCCAATACCAAAATAACAGTAGCAAAATCAATTCCATATCATCTGGGCTACTGTCCTCAGTCCCACTCACTCATAAACGATTTCCAAAGCACCATTTCAATCTCGTCGGGACTTTAACGACCCGGGAAAACACTATATTATCACCGGAGTATTGATTCTAGGCTGTCTTTGACTTGTTGACCTTGGTCAATAATTATCTGACGGTTCAGGCTCAATCAATCATGCTGCTAGTAGCTCCTTCATGTTCCGACTGATCGATAGGTGGTGGAGTTAAAGGTTGAGACATAAGTCGGCTTTCAAGAGTTGCTTTCCTTTGTTCTTTCCGAAGTCGCTTTTCTTCAGCTCGAGTGTCGACAACTATACTTTTCAGTTTGCGTTTATCGACCAAAGGTTCAACGATTGGTTCGTCTTCATCATCATCATTAGGCTCATGAATAGTGATCCCTTTTCTTTTCCTTGTCTCTTCTTCATAAGTTTCAAGACTTTGTTGTATTGCAATCTCAGTTGCGGGGAATCTTTCTTCAGGTGCTCTTACTCTCAGTTCATAATCTGGTTCTTCTTCTTCAGATTCCGTGTCGAACTCGGATTCGGTGTCAGAAGGTGGAGGTGTTGGTTCATCATGAAGAGTGTATTCAGGAGTTACCTTCTTCTTTGGCTTGGTAGCAGGTTTGGGTTTGGATGTAGGTTTAGGTTTGGTGGAAGTCTTGGGTTTTGACTTAGGAGCAGCCTTAGATCTAGTATGAGGTGAGCCAGTGGTGCTTGTAGTACTCCCAAACTTTACACCTCCTTTGCTACGAGTCTGAATAGTAGCTTCTTCCTGTACTCCTTTGTAAGCATTATCATACAGCTTGTAGTTCAGACTTTTCTTGATTTTATCATCAAGAAGGTATTCGGGAAGCCTCATTCCTTTGATCTTGGTAGAGGAAGTGGTCGTCTTGATGAATGAGGTGGTGAAATCTTCCTCGAAGAGGTGTTTCGGCTCATTAGGATCAGTCATCCTATTGATGAATTCTGGAGTGTCTTTGCAGAGATGTTCTATAAGAAGCTTGGTGAATCTTGTGAATGGTATCATAGTCTTCACACGTTCGGTTTGAATACTGTGGACTATATCGTTCATGATAGGAACTGCAAAGTCCATAGGTGTCAGAGTCACCATTCCTCAGAATATTTGCAAATGTTCAAGCCTAGGATGTTCATGACCACTTTTTCTTCCTGATATTGATCTTACAACCAACAGACAGAATGTTCTCCAAGGCTGAGGGATATTCTTGGCATTGAATCGGGAAAGCTTGACTAGTGGTACGTCATCATCAACCTCATATCCTAACTCAATGAAGAAGTCCAGAAGATCCAGTTCAGGTAGTATAGGAGCAAATTCGTTGTCAGTTTGAGGCAGGAGAAGGGCTGTACGAAGAACGTCGTGATCTACAGTGTAGTCTTGGCGATCCAATGTAACAGTGAAAGACTCATCATCCAAGTTAGCCTTAGCCGTAAGCCAGAACTGATGAAGGTAGAACAGAGGAACTGAAGTAGAACAGATGAGCAGATGTTTGCATGGATGTGCAAGTAGAATATCTTTGACAATCATGCACGAGTTCTCTGTAATTTTCAATTTGTCGAAATCAACTCGGGGATTGTTGTTGCCAATCGTGACATTGTAGTTTTCGGGAGTGATGTCATCCAAGGTGAGTAATGGAAGATCTTGTTCAGGGACATTCTCGTTGTGTTCAGCCATGTTAATCTGAAAAGCATCATCATAAACCAAACATCCAAATTTGTTACTTGTTAGCAATGATTTGTGTTTGATTTGTAGATAAATACTTATTATTAGTAAGGCACAACATGGTATAATTGTTATATGTGACGAGATGAATGATGTACATTTATATGACATTGATCATTTAGAATCACGAAATCAATCACACAATGCAAGGTCTCACATCAAAGCACAATTGATATACACTTATTCATTGTTACATCACACTATACAACAATTAAGAATCACAACAAAGTCACACGTATTCAAAATGACAAGGCCATTATCTCGAAAAATGTACATTGTATCAATTTATCGCAAACATATTAACAATAAAGTGAGATTTCGAAAAAATACATAACACTCTTATCGCAAACATGTTTTAAGAAAGAATTTCGAAAATGTTACTAAGTATGTTCTCGATAAATATTTTATCGAGATCATGCTTATTTGTAAGATTTTCGAGATCTTTTCTTATACATGATTGCGAAAGATTTCATGTTTTCGAAAAAAATCAATACTCGATAAAATTTTCGCAATCATACTATGACTTAGTGTTTTCGAAATCTATGTTCAAAGAGTATTTTCGAAAATAATAATTTCGAAAAAATACTGAGTTTTGAACAAACATTATCGAAATCATGAGTCAGAGAATAATTTCGAAAAAATTTCACCAAGATTGCGAAAACTTGAGTTCTCGATAAAATTCTTATACAAGAATCTTTCGAATTTGAAGTCTAACGTACGTTTCTTTTGCGATAATATAATCCAATGATTCAGACCTGTCATAAAGATTGACAAATACCAATTAGACATAACCAATATGCTCATTAACTAAGATCTCGATAGTTATCAAGAACAAGTTCTCGATAACATTTCAAATTTGAGTCTAATGAGTATCAATGGTTCTAGCATATCATAAACACATGTTAAAAGCACATTATGACAGCATATAACACATTTAGACTCAGATAGATAGAAATTCACCATGAACGAGGCATATAAGTTATCGAGAATCAAAGCATCAATAGATATAAATCAAGAAGATCAACATATCATTGAAACTTATCACCATGGAAACATATCCCACCAATAATACAAAGTAAACAAACACAGAATCAAAATTTCTCAAATCGTACAAAACCCTAGATTTCTAAATCGTAATAAACATGAAGGAATGCATGAGAAAGTGATGAGGATATGTTAGAAACAAGTTTTGTAACAAAACCCTATCAAGAATCAAACTCCTAAACATGATTATAGCAAATTTTGAAATCGCAAACCCTAGTTCTCGAAATCAATTTTTCATGAGATTAAACCGTTGGATTTTCAATTAAACGAGATCCTATGTTTGAAATACCCAAGTGATTACTTAGGAACTTACAGATTGGAGATCACAAGCACGGATTACTCGTTTGAATTGGGACCGTAGGTTTCAAATGGGAGGTTTTGTTTGATATTCAGATTTTTTGAAAAAATGGAAGTATGTATTTTGTGTTATTAATAAACTTTTGAACTTTTGTCACTTTTGACCCCTTAACTATCAATATTGCATTCTAAGTCCAAAAGATAATAAGAAACAAAGATAAACTCCTAACCGGTATAGTTTATGAAACCATAATCGAGATGAGACAAAGGAATGTGTACAAAATGTCCACATTATCCGAAGTACCGCATTTATAGTAAATATGCAAGTATATCAATTTGAGAAAAAATGTTAGGCATTTTGAGCTTATCTCTCCCTCAACATTTGTAAAAATATAGGAAAAACAATGACAAGATGTTGAATAGGAGTGATATACTTGCGTTTTTTTTTTGTTTGTTTTTTTTTTATTTATTTTTTTTTAAGTGAGAAAAAAAAATTGAAAAAATCTTTTTGTGTTTTGATTGGTTTTTATATAAGAAAATATTTTACAAAGATAGTTTTGATGTTTGATGATCAGTTGTGTTTTAAAAACTTTTCTAGATCCTCTGGAGTCAAACATCGCATACCAATTTGGTGAACTAAACTAGCAAACCTTGATGGTGCTAAGGATTTGGTAAGTAAGTCCGCCAATTGGTACTTAGTTCCAACAAAATAAAGTTCAACGGTACCCTTTTCCACATGCTCTTTGATGAAGTGATATCGGAGATCGATGTGTTTTGATTTGCAATGATGTACTGTGTTGCAGGAGATAGCAATTGCACTTTTGGAATCACAGTAGATGGGAATCTTGTTGAATAGGTAGCCATAATCCTTAAGTTGTGATCTCATCCAAATGACTTGAGCACAACAAGCGGACATTGCTACATATTCAGATTCTGTTGACGACAGTGATGTGCAGTCCTGCTTCTTTGATTGCCATGACACAAGTTTATCTTCGAGAAATTGTAATCCACCAGATGTACTTTTGCGTGTGTCTAAACATCCTGCATGGTCAGCATTTGAAAAAGCAATTAGTTCAAAACCAGAATCCTTCGGATACCAGATTCCCAAGTTAATGGTTCCCTTTATGTATCGAATGATTCTTTTGACCTCACTGAGGTGTTTTTCAGTTGGTTTGGACTGATAGCGGGAGCACATGTAGACAGTAAATACTATATCAGGTCTACTAGCTGTGAGATACATGAGTGACCCAATCATACTTCGGTATTTGGTAGGGTCAACAGGAGTCCCATGTAAATCAGCATCTAGTTTTGTGGTATAGCCCATTGGTGTATTATAAGTATCACTGGTCATCATTCCATGTTTCTTTAAAATTTCAAGAGCATATTTGGACTGATTTATAAAAATTCCACGGGGTGATTGATGAACTTGTAGTCCTAGAAAGAACGAAAGTTCACCCATCATGGACATTTCAAAATTATCTTTCATTAATTTTGCAAAATCATTAGAGTAACTTCTTTTTGTTGAGGCAAAAATAATGTCATCGACATATATTTGAACAACAAGTAAGTCCTCCCCGTAGGTTTTTGTAAATAGTGTTGGA
The DNA here is from genome assembly GCA_030686995.1 of Artemisia argyi. NCBI lineage: Eukaryota > Viridiplantae > Streptophyta > Magnoliopsida > Asterales > Asteraceae > Artemisia > Artemisia argyi. Next base: position 69,683,146 of record CM060676.1, on the reverse strand, counting down.
TCCACCGATCCTTTAGAAAATTTATTGGCCAGTAAGAAAGTGGACAGTTTGTCATATCACGCCCGAGGGGCTTGCTTTAGTCCGTAGAGTGCCTTTTTGAGTCGGTAAATGTGATTAGGACGCTCAGGATCAACGAAGCCGTTTGGTTGGCTAACATAAACTTCTTCACGGAGTTCTCCATTAAGAAATGCCGTTTTGACATCCATTTGGTAAACCACCATGTTCCTGTGTGCAGCATAGGCCAAAAAGATCCGAACAGCTTCATGTCTAGCCACTGGAGCAAAGGATTCAACAAAGTCAAGTCCTTCTAGTTGAGAGTATCCTTTCGCTACCAGGCGTGATTTGTTACGTATGACAGTTCCTTCAGCATCAAGCTTATTCTTCCAAATCCATTTTAACCCGATGACAAAGACTCCGTCAGGTCTTTCAACTAATTCACAGACTTCTAGTCTTATGAATTGCTGAAATTCCTCTTGCATAGATTCAATCCAGTTGTCATAAGTCATTGCATCTTTAATGTTCTTCGGTTCTTCGTGACAAACTGTGAGTGCATAGATACAAGTTTCTCCATCCGTGTGAAGTCGTTGTCTTGTCATAACAGGTGCATCTGGATGGCCAATAATATGAACTAGTGGATGGTCTTGAGTCCATTTGTGTGTGGAAGGGTGTAGTTGATAGGTATCTCGCATGTTAGCAGGATCCAAATTGCGTGTTGACGACTCAGCTATATCAGGAAAGGTAGGAGCCGGTGCAAACGGGTTAAAGAACGCATCAGGATCATGCTATGCGGGTTGTGGAACTGATTGTGGTGTGGGATCTTCAGCTGAATGGTGGGAGTTAGAAACAGTTTGTTCTACTGTAGATGGTGATGCAATTGGAGGACCGTTTCTCTCATCACTTGTAGTAGTTTGTAGAGGTGAGTCTGGTACTGGAATGTTTTCAGGTTGAGCAGCGGAATTAGATGAGACCTCGGTAGAATGGTAGACAATTGTATCATCAAATAGTGGAGCAAACAAGGTTTCTAATTCTTTGCGGTTTGAGTGGCAATGGTTCAGCCGAAGATTCCGGAGAGTTAAGACGGTTGAATTCGGGTCCTAAGCTGTGTTGCTCAGAAGCCATTTGTGTGAGTTCATCAAAATTAGCGTGAATGGTTTCTTGAATTTCTCTTGTACGACAATTCCATATCCGAAAACCTTTGGAATTTTCACAGTATCCAACGAACACTCCGATGTCAGCCTTTGCTTTAAGTTTACCTAAATCATCACGATCATTTTTCGGATAGCAAAGTGCTCCAAATACATGAAAGTAATTGATGTTCGATTTCCTTTTGTGAACAATTTGATAAGGTGTTTTGCGATGGCGTTTTTTTATCATGCAACGGTTTTGGGTATAACATGCAGTTGAAACAGCTTCCACCCACAAGTAATCTGGTAATTGAGCATTAATCAACATAGTTCTAGCAGCTTCCACTAACGTCCTGTTGCGTCTTTCAACAACTCCATTATGTTCTGGGCTTCTAGGAATAGATGTTTGATGTTCAATTCCCACTTTCTCATAATATGACCGAAGTGTCTGATTCTTGAATTCAGTTCCATTGTCAGTTCTGACCATTCGTACCATGTTGCGTAACTGAACTTGAATTTTAGTGAGAAAGGTGATGATCATTGAAGGAGCCTGATCTTTACTTCGTAGAAAATAAACCCAAGTCCATCTGGAGAAGTCATCCACAATTACAAGTATGTAGCGTTTACCGTTGATACTTTGAACACGCATCGGTCCACACAAATCCATATGTAATAGTTGTAAAACATGATTCGTACTGTGCTCAGGTTTTGAAGGAAAATGAGCCCGAGTACTTTTTCCTTGTTCACAGGCTGAACATAAGTGATCTTTGGTAAAACGGAATCTTGGAAATCCATCAACAAGTTTGTAACGAGCAAGGTCAGTCATAGTTTTGAAATTCAAGTGCGAAAGACGTTTGTGCCATAACCAAGATTTAGTTGATTCTGCTTTGGAGAGAAGACATATCGGAGATGTTGCAATCATGTCAGACATTGATATTGTATAAAGGTTAGAACCACGTGAGCCAGACATTAGATCGTTTCCTTGTAAGTCATGAACAAAGCACGTTTTCTCACGAAATGCAACTTCTAGATCCCCATCGCAGAATTGACCAACAGAGAAAAGGTTGTGTCCAAGGCCTTCCACATAATAAACACGACTTATTTCAATGTTCCCACTGACATAGTCACCATATCCCATGATTAGAGCGTAATGATCATTCCCGAATCTGACAGTACCAATGAACTTTGAGACAAAGTTGTGTAACAGTTTGAGATTGCCTGTCATATGTCGGGTGCATCCGCTATCAACAATCCAGAGAACGATCTGTACCACCTGTATTACAAGAAGAAGACACAGATGGAACAGAAGTAAGGGTGGAACCCAAAGACAGTGCGGGTTCCTGTTGGTTAGAAACACATGTATTCAACAATTTAGGAATCCATTTAAAGTCTGGTTTGTATTGTAACCAACGTTGCCAGTTCCAACTAGTTTTTGCTTTCTTAATGTTAAATGCACTAGTAGTTGGCTCATTCCTAGATTTGTTCTCGGCACCTATGGGGGTAACTTTAACTTCATTAGAAACCGTAGAAGACAGCTTTCCTAAGTTAGACTTAGAGGCAGTAGTGGGCCTAGAAGGAATGCGTGTCCTACGTTTCTTATGACGATTGAGAAGAGAATTAGCTAAACATTTTGTATGATCACCAGATGATACGCTTTTACGACAAAACACACAAGATGCATTAATATTCAAAACATTCAAAGGTTCATCATTCGTTACATTTAGATTTTGATTACAATTTGCCAGATTAGAATCTAAATTTGATGCAACATGAATTTTATTCAAATTCCTAAGTTGATCTTCTACTTCTTCAGCTTCTAGTTGTCCTCTCTTACGTTGCAAGATCCTATTCTTCTTTTTACTTTTTCGCTTGGGTTTGCTAACGCTATTAGTGGAGACTAGTCCTGTAGAAGTGGAGGTATCAATGTTAGTGTTTTGAATGACATTTTCTTTAGCAGTTTTGTTTAATTGATACATTCCTGGTGCTATCACCGTGGTGTCAACCATCTTTCCCTTTTGAATTAGCTTAATTTTCTCTTTCAAATCAATGATGATGTGATTTTTATCCTGGATTTCAGACTCAAGTAAACCATTGCAATATTTGATGTCATCGCGGTTTTGTTGCCATTCGGCGTTTTCAATTTTTAAATCTGCAAGTTCTTTCTCGTATCGGAGACACAGACTTTTTAAAGACTCGTTGTTTTTGCAAATCTGACAAGAGTTTGAAACATTTTGACTTTGAAACTTGAATTCCCTTTCAATACTTTTAGCTTGACACCATTCAAGCCTTTGTTTGAGTTGACAAATTTCTTTTGAAAATTGTTTTGTCACATCATCATTTTTAATTCTCAGCTTATCATTTTCCACTTTGAGTGTCTCAATTTCCTCATTCAACAGATTATTATCAACACAATGATCATTCTTAAGCATAGAAGTACCAGATTTATAAAGATCATTCATGATAACAGACAAAATATCAGCATTGAGAACTTGTTCCAAGAGTCGTTCAGCATCATTTTTTAAAACTCTATTTCTTTGCTTTTGAACCAAAATGTCATTTTCAGTTGCGTTGAAAACGTTTTTGGCTTCATTTGTTTTTGACAAATATCCCTCTTTTGTCGCTCGTAAGCGGATTGAAAAGTTTCAATTTTTATTTTTGAATTACGTTCAATTGTTTCCTCCAAAATTTCAATGTCTTCCATAAAAGTTTTGAAATAATTTAAGACACGACAAGTTTTTGGTAATGGTGTAAGTTCACCGGATGATGGTAAAGGACCATTTATTTGTGCTACAGTTTGGACAGGGGCCGCATTAGAGGATGAAACATATGACTCTTCGACAAACCATGATTTCTCAGGTATTTCTTTTTTAGTAACAAAAGATTTTGAAAGAGGTGGAGCTTTTGAATAGTCATATGGTGTCCAATATTGAACATAACTCATTTTTGATCGACTCTCATCTTCAAGTTCTTCTTCTTCCTCAGTATCAAAAACAACAGCACGCACAATCGTATTATCAAGCAAATGGTCCATACTGTAAATTTTAGGAATTTCTTTGAAAGCCGTGTGAAGAAACATTGAATTGTAATCACCAAGTGCAAAACCTTTATCGGGTCTCGGTTTTAAAGTAAATTTCTGAATTGTTGTGACAGAGTTCCCGTGTTTGTAAACAATGTTACGAAATTCTTTGAGTTGTTTTTCAAGATCAACAATATCACCGAGTAAATCGTCAATATACTTCCTTTTTCGTATTTTATGTTCACAAAACTCTTTTTTACAATTGGACAATTCCGTTTCCGTTTTTGAAAGGTCTCTTTGAAGACGTTCAACTTGCATTTTCAATTCACACTTTTCACTTTCGAATTTCGAAATCAACTTTCCGTTTGACTCAATTAAATCTTGCATTTTGCGTTGAAGATCTTGTTCTTTGTTGTAAGAATCTTGAAAAGCTTTTTCAAAACTTTTTGTATGTTTAATCTTTTCTTGCTGATTTGAAAGTTGTATTTTATAACACTCAATATCTCTTGCAAGTGCTGCATTTGTTTCTTTTAAAACTTTGTTTTTCTCGTTGCATTTTGCAATTAGCAACTGTTGATCATTCAGTTGTTTAGATAACATTATGAGGTCAGGGTCTGGATCAAATGATGGTTCATGTTGTTCGAAATGATCATGTTTATCATTCTCAATAGGATCATCAAATGAAACATCCGTGTCATCATCAAATATGACAACTGTGCTTATTTGTTCATCTGATTGAGAAGATGAAGATGATTTAGATGGAACAACTTGCGCCATATCTGATTCAGAAGCAGAGGGTGAGGCTATTTCATGTATGAGGCATGCTTTTTGGTCATGTACCTGAGATAAGCCGTCAGTGTCATACACTGGACCTGAATCATTAAACTGAAGTTCCTGCATGTTGGCCATAAGCATCGCAGCTGCATTAGCTTCCAGATCTTCCATGTCATCATCATTGTTCACATTTGCCATGAAGTTGTTATCTTGTTCAGGGAAATGTCCATCTTTTTCATCTTGAAGAGCCATGAGTAATGCCTGCTTGTGAAACTTACTACCCCGAGTTCTCGGTTTGGGACATGCTGTCGCTATATGACCTTGTTCATTACAATTGTAGCACCACACTGCATTCCTTGAGTTGGAGTTCCTTGTTGCAACTGGTTCAGACCTTTGCTGAGAAGACCCTGAGTTGTTCCTGAACCCTCCATTGTTATTAAACCTCTGACCATTCCCAAAATTTCCTGAAGAACTTCCTGAACCAAGTCGACCATAACTACGATTCTGAATTTCCACTCTTCCATCATTGACAACAGTTTGATTCCTTGTGTTAGAAGACGAACGTTGACGATTGTTTGTTTTGTTGAAGAATTTGCTGAAAGCACGAGCAATAAGAGCAAGTCCCTGATTCAACGTGTTAAAGTCATCATCGTCATCGTCATTGGAATTTGAGTAATACATTGCATCATTGTTGTTTAATGGAACAAGTTGAGTAGAAGAATTCTGTGGAGATGAATCATAAGGGACCATTTGGTTCGAGGTGGAAGACTGTGGATAACTGAAGTAGTTCTGCTCTTGAACATATGCATGATTTGACATTGGTGGTGGAGCATAGGGAGATTGAGCTACGAGAGCCAAAGAATTTGGTGTTGGTGTTGGTGTGTATCCTCCTCGTAGAGCTCGATCTTTTTCCACTTCAGGTTCATGGTGTTTCAGGAAATCATACAAAAAACCATATGGAGCATCATGAAGATTTTTGGTTTGACGAACAAATGTCACATATTTATGCCAATCTGGACCAAGACTACCGACGAATTTGGAGTTCACTGCTATCCTTGGTACTGTGATTTTGTGACGTTCCAGATCATTGAGCACATTTGTGAAACGGTGATAGTAGGATTCAAGTGACTCTCCTGGTTCAATTGTGATGTCTGTGTATTCCATGTAGAGTTTGGATTCCATATCATCTTTGTTCAATTGAGTGCCTTCCATCAGGAGATGAACATGTTCCCACATAGCTTTGGCTGTTTTCTGAGCATCGACGCTTCGATAAATTGGATTTGGTATTCCTTGAAGTATATAAGCCATTGCATACTCATCAGCTTCACGATGTAATTTCTGTTCTTCTGTGAGTTGAGATTCTGGAAGAAGTCTATCACCAGGAGGACGTGGAGGATCAGCAGTTGGATCACCAGCTTCAAATCTTGTTGGCCATTCAAATGGTCCTTCAAGTATCACTTGTTTCAAGAATTTCCCATGAGGTTTCTTTAGTTCAAGAAATCTTAAGAATCGACTTGACCATTGAACATAGTTCCCCGGTGTTAGCATTGGAGGTGTTTCAAGTGATCCTGCCTCATGTCGGGATTGTTGAGTTGTAATAACTTCACACATTCTATCAAACCAGTGAGGTTGTTTGGAGGAGACCTGAGTGTTCTGTTGTGACATCTGATATGATTGTTGTTGAGGAATGATTTGATGTTGTTGCATCATGAGATAATGATGTAGTGGATTAAACGGTTGTTGTTGAACGTGTGATTGTGAAGGTTGTTGATACGGTTGTTGCTGATGGTATTATTATTGCTGATACTGCTGATGTTGCTGTTGCTGAGAATGAGGGAAGTAGTAATTAGGTGGTTGAGACATCTTAGAACACTTGTGTAATAATGGATCTTGTAGAAGATATATAATTAGCCAAATCTCGAAAAATTTTGTTCAACTACGGATTGCGAAACCTTGGTTAACAGGGATTGCGAAAGTTTGCTGAAATAAGGGATTGCGAAACTTTTGTATTCCTGTGATTTCGAAAATTGGGATTGCGAAAGTTATCAGGTTTTCGAAAATACTGAGATTGCGAAACAAATCAAGTTCTCGAAACTTTAGGGATTTCGAAACTTAAGAAATTTTCGAGAAACTGAGTGATGGTTGTGATTTCGAAACTTATACAAGTTTGCGAAAGAAGTGTGATTTCGAAAAAAAAAAAATTGATGTTTTCGAAAACACAAAAGGCAACGATCCCACTTTTCGAAATTGTACAATTTCGAAAACTTTACCAAAATTCGAAGTACTTATCTTTCTTATACTAGAAAGAAAATCCTGAGTCCACAAAAACGAAGTCGATGTAGAGCACTTAGAGTAGATCTCGAAATAGGTTCAAATGTAAGATTTCGAAAAAATTGGCAGATTTTGTTTTTCAAAGAAAGCAATCCAAAAACTCGTTTTTATTTCAAGATACTTGTACTTTTATGTGTAAAATGAAGAGATCTTTAAGAAAGTTGAAAACTTTAAGAACTTTTCAAAATTTTAAAAAATTGCGAAAACAAGTACAATATCCCCTAATCGAATTTTTGAGAAAAAATTTATACTTTTTTGTTTGTTTTGATTTGTAGCACAAGTTTGTAAGCAAATATGTGATAAAAACCAAGAAACAAGCAAGAAAGTACAAAAATTTGAGCAAAAAATCGATTATAAAAAACAAGTTTAAGAAACAAAATCAATGAAAAACAAAAGCTACACCTTCTTATGGCGAATGATACCACTTGTTAGGTCACCATTTTGTAAACACAAGCATAATAATGATAGAAATGAGATGAGAAAAGAGATTGGGTGATTATATGATAAAGAGAAATATAAGTGCAAGAGTTTCCTTAAGAAATCAAAATAACCAACCAAGTTTACATGAGACCTAAGGTTACTATATATAGGGAAGGAGCTAGGGCAACACTCCCTCTCCTTCCTTTCATGAAAATCGTGTGGGCTTCAAGCCCATGGACTATTTAACTTAAGCCTAGTAAACTTGTAACTTAAACAAAGTGTAAGTAAATAATAACTTAAGCAACCTATTATTACAAATGACCGAGACTTGATAAAATAGTGAAAACTATGATCCCAACAGGGAGGCATGACCATTACCGTCCGGGGCTTGCTGCCTTGATCAAACAACCAAAAGAAATACTAGCTACAGAACATCAGCTCCGGCTTCCTCCACCACCGCTGCTAGTGGGTAAACCAAGCAGAGAAAATGCAGACAGGTATTGTGACTATCACAGAGAGAAGGAACATTTTACTAATGATTGTCACCACCTCAAGAAGCAACTAGAAATGGCGTTGGAATCCGGGAAGCTAGATCACCTGCTCCGAACTATTCGACAACATGGTAAGGATCAGCCAAAATATAACGCGCGAGGAAAAGCAAAAGTGATTAATATGATTGGCGCGGTGGGTTCCCAGAATAGGAAAGGCAGGGAACCGGAAGAACCATGGATGCTCGTTCCAATAACCTTTCCTCCCATAGCGACGAACGATTTGTCTGACGAACCACTCATCATCGAGGCGGAGGTCGAAGGCTACCTTGTTAAGAGAGTTTTTGTGGACGAAGGAGCGTCATTGGAAGTAATGTATGAACATTGCTTTAACAACCTATGCCCCTCAATCAAGTCAAGACTGCGAGAGTGTGACTCCCCCCTGATGGGATTCTCGAGGGAGGTGGTCCGGCCTTTGGGAAAGATAGAGCTTGATGTATGTTTCGGTGATCATGGATTGTACCGAAGGGCGAGAATGAAGTTTGCAATAATCAGATCGTCTTCACCGTACAACATCATCCTGGGAAGGACAGGACTAAGAGAGTTGAGAGCCATCCCCTCCACCATACACGCCATGATAAAGTTTCCTACCCCAAAGGGTATAGCTACATTAGTCACACGGTCAGTAGCCATGATGGAGTGCAGAGTCTGTGAGGAAAAGCAGTTATCGCTTAAAGAGGGCAAGAAAGAGCCTGCGGAGGAGATATACCAGGAGGGGAGAAGCGAAGTCGATCTTACAGAGGAGGTATCAATAAACCCAGCCTATCCTGATCAATTGATAACTATAGGGGGAAATTTCTCAGTTGAGTACCGGAGAAGATTGATAGACTTGCTGAGAAGGAACAAGGATGTGTTTGCATGGCAACCAAAAGACATGACAGGAGTACCAAGGTTCATAGCGCAACATAACCTAAATGTGAAGGTTGAAAACACTTCGGTTGCCCAGAAAAGACGCACATTCTCACAAGAAAAAAACATGATAATAACTAAGGAAGTGCAAGAGTGGGTCAAGGCCGGGATAGTTCGTCCGGTCCGATACCCGACATGGATCTCCAATCCAGTATTGGTCAAAAAGTGTGATGGGAGTTGGAGGATGTGCATAGATTTCAAAAATTTAAATTCATCCTGTCTGAAAGACTACTACCCCCTACCCGAAATAGACTGGAAAATTGAATCCGTAGTAGGTTTTCGGTATAAATGCTTCCTAGACGCGTATAAAGGGTATCATCAGGAGCAAACGGCAAGGGAGGACGAGGAGAAGACAGCATTCTATACAGAGCAGGGGACTTATTGCTATACCAAAATGCCTTTTGGACTGAAAAACGCAGGAGCCACATACCAACGTTTGGTAGATTCGGCTTTCAGCTCACAAATAGGAAGAAACCTTGAGGCATACGTAGACGATATGGTCATCAAAAGTAACTCCGAACTAACCATGCTAGCTGACATTGCCGAAACTTTCGATAATCTCCGAAAGGTCAATATGAAGTTAAACCCAAAAAAGTGCTCCTTCGGAGTGGAAGAAGGAAAATTCTTGGGATATATGGTGACCTCCGAAGGAATTAGAGCCAATCCGAAGAAAACTAAAGCAATCGCCGATATGAAATCCCCAGGGACTCTCAAGGAGATGCAAAGCCTCAGCGGGAAGTTAGCGGCGCTTAATCGTTTCCTGTCTCGATCGGCAGAAAAGTCACTCCCATTTTTCGAAACCCTTAAAAACATACAAAAGAAAACAAAGATGAGTACCGATGGACACCAGAGGCAGAAAAAGCCTTCCAAGCTATGAAAAGGTTGGTCTTAGAACTCCCGGCTCTTACAACACCCAAGCCCAAGGAAAAATTGTACTTATATCTTGCGGCCGCCTCCGCGGCGGTAAGTGCAGTCCTAATCGCCGACAGAGGAGGAAAGCAGCTACCGGTGCATTATGTTAGCAGAACGTTAAATGAAGCCGAAAGGCACTACTCTCCCATGGAAAAATTGGCTGTCTGCCTGCTACACGCTTCAAGAAGGCTACAGAGGTACTTTGAAGCACATCCGATGACGGTAATCACTGACCAGCCCATCAGACAAATATTAAACAAGGCAGAGGCATCCGGGAAAATGACGAAATATGCCGTAGAGTTGGGGGCATATGACATTACCTACATCCCCACAAACGTGGTCAAAGGACAAGTGTTAGCAGATTTTCTTACATAAATACCGGTAGGAGATGAGGAAAGGAGCATGGTCAGGGAACTCAGTGAGCAGGATGAATGGATCTTATATACGGACGGAGCGTCCAGTAAAAAGGGGGCGGGAGCTGGCCTTGTACTTATTGGGCCCTCTCAAGAAGAATACACTTATGCCCTCCGTTTAAAGTTCGAAAGCACAAACAATGGGGCGGAATATGAGGCACTGTTGGCCGGCCTACGGATTGCCGAACAGATGAAGATAGAGGCCTTGGATATAAGGGTCGATTCTAAACTGGTAGCAAGCCAAGTGAATGGAGATTTTGTCGCAACTAAGGACAGCATGATACGATACCTGGCGAAGGTAAAAGAACATGCATCCCGATTCAAAAGCTTTAAAATCCGGAATATCCCCAGGTCACAAAACCAAAAGGCAGACATACTGAGCAAGTTAGCTTCTGTAGCTTTTAACCACCTAACTAAGGAGGTTTTGGTGGAAGTTCTGGAAAGACCATCCGTTGATGAGGAGCAGGTACATGCTATAGTGGAAGAAGAAGAAGATAATTGGATGACCCCTATTGTCAAATGCCTAGAAGAAGGAATATGGCCGGAAAACGCCAGCGACGCCAAAAGCCTGCGGATGAAAATCCCACACTATACAATGCAAGACGGAGTCCTCTTTAAGAAATCATATTTGAATCTGATGTTGAGATGTGTAGGCCCCCTACAAGCAAATTACCTAGTATGGGAAGTGCATGAGGGGATTTGTGGTATGCATTCCGGACCAAGGTCCGTGGTGGCCAAGTTAATAAGGCAAGGATATTATTGGCCAACGATGTATAAGGACGCCATAGAGGAGATCCGCAAGTGTGATTCCTGTCAAATACATGCTCCGGTGCCGAAACTTCCAAAAACACCCCTAACATCCATCATGGCACCTTGGCCCTTCTTCCAATGGGGCATGGATGTGTTGGGCCCGTTCCCGGAAGCACCGGGGAAGGTAAAGTTCCTCATCGTGGCAATAGATTATTTTACCTAGTGGATAGAAGCAAAACCGCTAGCCAAAACCACTGGAAAGGATGTAAAGAAGTTCGTGTGGGAAAACATCGTGTGCCATTTTGGATTGCCGGGAGTGACGGTAACAGACAATGGGACTAATTTTGTGAATGACCCGTTCAAAAGCTGGTGTAAAAATTTACATATTAAACAAAGAAATACGGCGGTTGTGCATCCGCAAGCAAATGGATTAGTAGAAAGAGCCAATGAGTCTCTCTTGAAGGGGATGAAGGCAAGGCTAGGAAGAGCTAGGTCCAGATGGGTAGACGAGCTACCAAGTGTTCTGTGGGCTCACCGAACGTCAATCAAAACAAGTAATTGGGAAATACCTTTCAGTCTCACTTACGGCAGTGAAGCAATGATCCTGGCAGAAATAGGGATGCCCACGTACCGAGCGATAGTGTTTTATGAAAGCCGTAGTGACGAAGATCTCTGGAGGGCAGTAGACCGAAATGAGGAGGAGCAACGTCTTTCACTAGATCTATTGCAAGAAAGAAGGGAAGCTGCGGCTATAAGGGAGGCCAAGTATAAAACCCAAGTGGAGCGATACTATAACCGAAGGGTCAAGCCAATTAACTTTAAAGTGGGGGATTTCGTGTATCGCCGGAATGAAGCAAGTTGGGTGGAAAACCTGGGAAAGCTGGGTCCGAACTAGGAAGGCCCTTACCGGGTGGTAGAAGCATACGACAACGGTTCTTATAAGTTGCAGACGATGGATGACAAGGACGTACCCCACCCATGGCATGCTGTGAATCTCAGGAATTGCTTCTTATAAAAATTGTTATTGTTAGAATTCCGTACCTAATGTAATGACGATGGCAATCACCTTTTTAATAAAAATGAATCAAGTTTGAATGCCCTTCCCGGGAGAAAGGGAAGGAGCATGTTTTGCAATACAATTGTTATTCCTCTCCTGATGGCTGGCCCCCATCAGGAACATATGGATGCCCGGATGATAAATTCATCCCGAATGCTCAAACGATAATTTCGTTTCGAATGCCCCGTAACATATGGATGCCCGGATGATAAATTCATCCCGGATGCTCAAACGATAATTTCGTTTCGAATGCCCCGTAACATCACGGATGCCCGGATGATAATTTCATGCCGGATGCTCAAACGATAATTTCGTTTGGAATGCCTGATGAGCGTGTAAATACTCATCATTTTTACCTTTTCTGAGCTGCCAAAACATCTAAAAAAACTCAATATTGAATCAAAATAGTGAAAATATCCCAGGAAAGTGTTTTACATGTTTCAAATGCAAAAATATCAAAAACAGATGAAAAACGCACAAAGTTTGCAAAATTGGCAGTTTCAGTCCCTCAACTTTCAAAAGTTGTCAAATCTAGTCCTTGGTTATTCTAAAAACTTGAAAAAGTCACCAAAGGCCCTTTTAAATCAAAAAGTTACACAATTAGTCCTTTGGTGCAAAGTTTCACCAAATGTCAAGTTTAGTCCCTGAACTTTGAAAATTGTCAAAAATGGTCCCTGGGATATTAAAAACTTTGAGGAAAACAAATTTTGTCCTTGCACTAACCTTTTATGGCAGGATTGGTCCTTGGTGGAAAAGTTTGGTGAAATTACACAAATGGTCCCTGAAGTTTGAAAGTTTGGCATTTTTAGTCCCTGGTGAAAATTAAATGGAAAAGTCAACCCAGGACCTCATACTATTCATAGTTTGGCAAAATACACCCTTTGAGATACTTTGGAAAATTGCCAAAACCTCACCCCAAACTTTCGTTAAATTACAAAAATAGTCCCTGTGTAAATTTAACCATAACCGGACCTAAACTATTACCCAAAATAAAAACCAATCCAATCCATACCCACAGCCCACTCCCAAGCCCAATTGCAAACAAGCCCACCCAATACCCTAAACTAATAAACCGGGGTCAAACCTTTGACCTCAGTCAAACCCGGTCAACCCTCCCTTTTTCCCTCTTCCCCAGCCAAACCACCAAACCACCCTGGTATTGCCCACCACCACCACCACTTGCAGTATCATCATCACATTCCCACATCCCTACACCTACCCTCACATCAGCAATAAATGCCACCCCCCAATTGCTATAAAGTCCCAATTGCTCCCATTATTCTTTTGGCGCGAAAAAATTCAAAGGCTGAGATTGGCTTATAGTAATCCAACGGTTCAGATACTTGATGGGAAATGATCAGAGGCTTAAGAGAACCCTAATGGGTATCTATAAAAGGAAGATAGAAGCAAGATGAAGAGGCTGTCTAGTTTTTTAGTAGAAAAGTAGTCGTATAAGTGTAGTATGCAATTGTAGTTTAATTGAAAGCTTTTAAGCAGTGTTCTTCGTCAATTCAGTATACTATTAATCTTTTCAAAGCAATATAATTAAGTTTCCTTAATCCTTATTGTTTATGCATTTTTCCTTTTTATATCAAAATTCTAAATATTAATCTGTTAGTGTTAATGGTTGTATCATGGACTCTTAAGGTAACTTAGGATCCCATAAAGCTTATTGAAGCTTTTAGAGACCCTAAAACTCAGTAATACTAGAAAAAACTCAAAAACATAAAAAAAGTCAACATTAGTCAACTGTGGTGTTTTGATTTTGCTTTCAGATATTGAGAAGCATAAGTGGGCAAGACTTGAAGTGAAGTTGGCCTATCTAAAGATAGGCATCATTGGAAAGCCTCTTGTTCATGCTAGGGGTGTCTTGTAAGCTTTTGCTTATTTTAAATTTCATCTAAAAAACTTAGTTTCTGTTTGTTTGTTTTTTATTTGATATTCTGTGTTGGATTGTGCTTGATTTAGTGTTGTTTAGTTAATTTAGAGCTTATATAACCTATTAATTAGAATTAATAGTTGCTTTAAATCTTAGTTTCATAGTTAAAATAGTTTAAGTGATAAGCTTGTGTAATTGTTATTGCTCTCTGCTCCTAATTGCTTATTTAAGCTCAGTAAATCAGTAAAGACCTTTTGGTTAGGTTTCATAAGCTCTCACAACCCTTTACCTCTTAAATCACAAAACAGTTAAGCAATAAGGGGTGTTTGGATTAGTCAGCTTGGGTGTGTTGTTGTGGATCTCAGAGGGTCACCATAGTTTAGACATCATACTATAAGTCTCATTTGGTAGTTTCAAACATAAAATCAGTTAGTGTTTTGGTTAAAAGTCAAAATCACAAAAAATTTTCTCTCACAGTTAACTGTGAGAGATTTGGGTACTCAGATCCATCAAAGTAGTTACATATGTTGTTAATTTAGAGTAATCTAGCTTAAATATATCTCATAACATCATAATTAATCAGTAGGAGTCAGTAGAAATTCAAATAAGTCAAATCTTGTGTTTTCCTCAAAAAGTCAAATTGCACCCTTTCAGATTTTTGCAAAAGTTACAAGAATTAAACTGAATTTTGTGTTTGGATTGAGGATCTGAAATTTCTTGTAGTTAAACTTTACCACCTCAACTTCATTTTCCCAGGGTTGCTTAAATTTTGTGAATTTTCCTTGTGGACTAAATTACCCATGGAAGTGAACTGCAGGGCAAGCCATTGCCCTGTGCACAGCTGACCATCTCACCACCACCACTTTGGTGGTGATTTCTGGCCAACCCAGTGGGCCCTAGTGGTTCATTTTAGCTTCTAACAACCCCCCTCCTACCAGGGATCAAGCATTGACCCTTGGTTTGACCTAGAATCAAGTGGACCCCACCTGGAATCCACCCCCAAGTCTGTCCCAATCTGTGTTCAAACTCAGTTTTCAAAAGTGCTTATTTGTTTTCATTCAGCTTATTTGTGATCAATTCTTGTTGTTTTTAGCTTATTCAAGTTTGTTTAGCTTATTTGTATCAAGTTTTGACATTGTGGACCCCACCTACACTCATTTGAGCTCATTTGTCCATTCAGTCAACAAAAGTCAAACTGTTTTGGTTTAGGGGGTGCATACTGCTTATTTATAAGCTATTTCAAAAGTGTTTTCACAAACGTTTTCTATTTTCAGTAGTTAAGTAAGTTTGTAAAAGAAAAACCAGGAAAATCCAAATTTAAATTAAGTGATAGTTTCTATTTAATTCAATTTATCTTTTATTTTTCATTTTTAGATTTTTATTAAGTACTTAGTATTTTTATATTTTTATTAATTACCTCTTATATTAAAGTAAATTCAGTAATTTTCTAGATTTTTATTTTGTCATTTAGAATTTATTAGATTTAAGATTAGTTTTCTTAATTATTAATTAATATTAAGTTTTAAATAGCATATTTAGTTTTTATAAAGCATAACCTAGTTTTTATATTTTTTCTAGCTCTAATATAATATAATAGACTTTTAGAAAATAAATTT
This sequence comes from Artemisia argyi, assembly GCA_030686995.1. Classification (NCBI taxonomy): domain Eukaryota; kingdom Viridiplantae; phylum Streptophyta; class Magnoliopsida; order Asterales; family Asteraceae; genus Artemisia; species Artemisia argyi. Next base: position 69,667,397 of record CM060676.1, on the reverse strand, counting down.
TTAGTTTCTGTTCATTTTCCATTTTTCTTATTTTAATTATTTTAATTAGATTTAAAGTAATTAAAAGGTTGTTAATTAGTGGATTAGCCTTAAACATAATTTTTAGAAGTTTTTATAATATTTTAGGATTCCTGTGATGGTTAAGTAATTTTATAAATTTTCTTATAATTTTCTAAGTTAATTTAGTATTAATAGTAATTTAAATTAGTTTAATTAGTTTAATTAAGTTAAATAGTTTTTAATTAATAAAAAACTCATAAAAAGACAAAAATATTTATTTTCATTTTTTATACTTTCTTCAAGTTCTAATTTAAGTTTAGAAATTGTTTTTGCAAATTTTTAGTTTAATTTGTAATATTTATAATTATTAGTTAATTTAAATTAGATTTTAATTAGTTTTATTAATTAAATAATATTTAAATAGTAAAATAATCATTTTTATAATTTCATTTTCATTTTTAATTTTCTTTTAATTTTAAGTTTCAAAAGTTTCAAAAGCATCCCCTGTAGTTTGTTAACTACCAAATCCCACTTTTCCAGTCTGTTACGTGATCTTAATTGTGAATTTGTACCAAAATAACAGTAGCAAAATCAACTCCATATCATCTGGGCTACTGTCCTCAGTGCCACTCACTCATAAACGATTTCAAACGACACCATTTCAATCTCGCTGGGACTTTAACGACCCGGGGACACACTATACTATCCACGGAGCATTGGGATAAGCTGTTTTTGACTAGTTGACCTTGGTCAATTATATCTGACGGTTTAGCCCCGATCAACATTTGGCTTCGCTGCCGGGGAGGTTGTTGCGTGTTTTTAAAAATTGTTTTAAGTTTAGTGGTTTTCAAAAACCCTCCCTGTACAAATTTCACACAAAATTGTAAAAAGTTTTTGTAAAAACATAATCATATCAAAAAAGTTCATTAACACTTTTCCTAAAGTGTTAAAAACACCAAAAAAATCAAAAACAACAAAACAAACAGTGAAGTTAAATTACTTCGTTTTCTTTAAGATTACAACCTGAAACAGTTGGTTTAAGGTAAGTTCTGACATTAAATAGCGAACTGAAAAGGAAACCTATTTACTTCCTCCCGCCAGCCTGCGAGTAATCTTAAAAGAATGATTTCGGTTAACGAATCAGTTCCAAAAATATTTCCCAAGTTTTCTGCACACACACCCATAAGCCTAAAGCAGTTTTTCAAATTAATAAATACATAAAATCTTACCACCGCAAACCAAGGCTGAATACCTACCAACTGGGGGTGTGGACATAATAAGTTCCCAAACTTAAGATAAAAACTTGCCTTTATATCCCTGTGAGTGGTGTACCTTTTTTAAAGAAGCCATTCACTTGTGATAATTGGTTTAAGTTCACTGTGGTTTTGCCTTGATCTTGTTTTGAAAAATAGTTTTTAGTGCATGCGCACTTGGTCACAAACAAAACGTAAACATCAGAAAAACATACCCGAGCTACGTTCTGACACACAAGAACCAAAGACCGAAATGGCCGCTGGGCCACCACCACCATTACCACCCCTGATACGTGGGAATCGCACCAGGCTTTACCTCTCAAGGGATCTTGAGAAGCTTACAACCCCCACCAGGCAGTGTACCTGATCGTTGTAGTATAGTATAGTGACAAGTACCGGGGGATTGATCGTTCAGCAAGGAATAGTGTCGCTAGGATTAGAAAACCTAAATACTAGTTCTAAAGGTGAGAGATGATTGTTTTTGTATTTTTATATTTTTTAGAAAGTAAGTAAAAATCTCGGGTTTGAAGAATTTGGGCGGAATTAGTTGCTAGTCAACTAACCCAATACTAAAGATGCAACCAAAATAAAATACTAAAAATGAAAATAAACTAAATTATACTAAAGTTGTGAGCAATAAGTGGAGAAAATGTGTTTACTTAGATTTCACTACTCCCTAGACATCTTTTATACGTTAATTACTTGTTATAGTTGCATGGATGACGGATTGCATTCCTTAATACCATTCATGGGGTGGCGCACTTAACTCCCCAATCCTATGAGCTCTTATCTCCTCCTATACCATGCCCAGCACAACCATAGGGATTATAAATAGTGGCTCATGCATTAAATACAACCAATAAAGACCTAGTGCACATCGGTTCATGTTTCCTAAGATGTTCAAGCATGTCACCATTTGGAAGTCTGCCAGTTTTCTTAAGCCTAACATCGAATTCATTCATCCAATACAATTATAAACAAGTAATCAACACATAATTAACATCTAGGTTTCATTAGATCTAAGCAAACACAAGATAGATCTAGCGTAGCATGATGGAATTAAGACAAGAACAAGATATAGACAACCAACACATAGACATATTGATTGAATTAAAAGAATACTTATCTCAATTACACATGAAAAGTATCAAGGGTTTAGAACCCTTGAAAAACCTGTAAAATTCGCACCAAGTTCGTACTTAGGGTTTCTCCAAAACTTCTCTCTTTTTAATGTGAAAATTAGAAAACTATATATAGGAAATAGGGTCTGACGGCGTCAAGACAAAGCTTGTGACGCCGTCACCTCGCCGCCAAAATAATTCTCGGACTGCCTTGATCTACTTTTGACGCCGTCATGTGTTATGCATTTCCAGGCCGTTATGAATTTTACTCTTGACGCCCTTCCTTGTGACGCCGTCAAATCTGTACTGGGTCGTCATGGAAATTACTCTTGACGCCGTCAGAAATTACTTCTTGACGCCGTCACCTACTGTTCCCAGCAAGGAAAATTAAGACTTTGGCGTTTTCTTCACTTTTATGCTCCAAAAATGTCCGAATAGCTTCCTTTTCCAGATTTCACTCCCAAAGTACCTAAAATCACAAAAGGAACGATTTAGGGCAATATTTGATCAAATAAATTCAATTCCGGGCTTAAATGACCCCCTAAAAGTGGTTCATTTTTCGCCTCATCATATACCCTTACACTTGAGATTTGCTTATCCTCAAGAAAATGCGCTTTTATTCTAGTCAAAATACAAGTTAGGGGTCATTTAACACTAATATAAAAGTAATTACAACAAATAATCGTTCCACTATAGACCAATAGACAAGCACGGAGGTCATACAAAAGCACCTCACAAATAGTGTTTAGATACTCACATCTCTTGGGTGTAATAAAGTATAAATTACAATATGAAAACGGAAGATATCTCTCACTACCTGTCATAGCAAAATAGATTACCATAGGCTTGGGAAAGGATCAAACCTCCACCACATGGCGTAAGCACCTAGGATAAACTATCAAAGAGGTCTTTTAAAGGGTTGTAACTTTAGGTGTAGGGATATGAAATATACGGTTTTGTTGGATAAAGGAAGTTTTACTGGTGGCGAGTTAACAATCTTAGTCAATTACATGTACAATGTGGCGTTGCTAAGCCAAGACTAGACTCGACTTAAGCTAATAAATGAAAAATAACAAAAACATAAAATAAACATAGAATGAAATGGGATGGTAGTCCGTATGTTTTTTCTCTTTTTCCTTTTTCTATTTTTTTTCTTTTTCTTGATTTTTTCGTTTTTTTTTTTTTTTTTTTTTTTTTTTGCATACACTCTTACCCTACCATCCAAAATAATACATCATAGGGGATGAACATTCCCCTTACACTTGAATCTTTACATACTTTACATTAAACTAATCTAATGACTCGAATTAAGAAAATCAAAACACTTGGAGTACTTTTAAGATTAACGTTCATACGGGGGTAATAATATGATGTTCTTCCCCATTACTCCATAAAATAAGTACTTTACCCATGAATCCCAATCGTCCCAAAGCAATATGTACAAGGATATGACTCGACTTAGCAACCATGTAATCAATTAGAAAGTTAACTTAGGGTTTAACATATAACAATAATGCACTAAAGATGAGCGCATACACGGAAGGCTAAGGCGATTTGGTTGTACATTTAAGTGGGGTGTAACAAATTCTTCCTTTAAGTAAAATGCTTAAAGTTAGAAACGAAAAGATAGGCTCGGAGGGGTGTACTAGGGGTTTCGTGTACTAAAAATGAGTACAACGCTAAGGGTGTGGGAAAAATTAGTTGACTTAACTAGCCAAGTAATATGACTTAAATGGTCAAGTAATTATGATACGGGTTTAACACAAGGGTGATCCTAATGCCTCTTATCATGTAGTAAATCCTACCACACGAATGTAGTCTCACTAGCGGTCTCGGGATGCATCACTAACGCAAGTTCTAGAATCTAAATGCTACCGGTACACTCATAAGCACTAATAGTAAATGCTTTTCCTATCAAATCCAAAGGCGAACGTCACATATTTGGGTGGAAAATTTTTTCTGAAAGTACGGTTATGTGCTAGTCATACAATCTCCTATCCATGAGATGCTTGCTAAGGCTAAAGTTTCACTCCTAAATGTTGTAAAAAATTTTAAATTTGGCGCTAAAATTACACTAACAAGTATTTCTCATAGTTTTATTACACATCTACCATCAAACAAAACAAACTCAAGCGAAAGTGCATATGTAAGGTATCATCATTTTACCCTCCCCTTACACTTAAGATGAACATTGTCCCCAATGTTCAAGTAAAGAATGTAAAAGTGAAATAAGTAAAAAGAATGAAATCAAATACTCCCCTGATTCGCTCGGTATGGATAATAAGGTGGCCAGGTTAGATCTTCCTCCAAGAAAATGAACAATCAAAGCTTCCCTTCCAGAATGTAAATCATCTTCTTGTCAAACATAACCTGTAAATCCTGAAAAAAAATAGACCAAACAACCTCGCGTAAAATCGGCAGCATCCTATATAAGTTACTAAATCCTAGAAAACAAAATAAGATATAATGCTTGTGGAATGAAGTTTGCAGATCTCCTGGAGATTATAAAACTTAATAATTCACAAAAACCATAAGACTCCGTTAGAAAAACAAAACCGGTAAAATTTCCAGATTTTTAAATGTGACGCCGTCAAGAGTTAACTCATGTCGCCGTCAGAAGTGACCTGCAGAAATTCTTATGTTAAGTTTTCGGAAAATTTCTGGAAAAACTTGGTCCTACTTCCTGGAAAATCCTGCAAAACTTCATTATGACTCAATACAAACATTTGACTCTAACAAATACGAATACACATGTTCATTTAATATTGTGGAGAATCATGATCGGTTTGTTTCTTAAAAACATATTTGGGGTTTCCCCTTACACTTATCTTTTGCAAAAATACTTTTAGGTGGAGTTAAGACTAAGCCAAAACAACAAAGTAAAGTATTTTCACTATTTAGTTTAGAAACATGATCTACCAACAATAAAAATAAAGCATGCATACGGAAGCAAATAACAAACAAACAAACAAAATCACACAAAACATGGGTTGCCTCCCAAGAAGCGCTTTTCTTTATTTACGAGTCTTGTTGCTAGACTCAAGGTCATGGGTTACTACGTGACACAGGTGAGTTCCTCATTGAGGACATCTTTGGGATCAAACTTAGGTTTCAACTTCCTATCGGTTTCCTTAGTATGGTATGACCTTTCAAACTTTTCTCCATCCGGATCATACAAAGTCATCCTCATATGCCATGATCCGTCACCTTCTTTAGGTGGCTTGTCCCAATTCCATTTACACTTATCTCCCTCTCTTTTCCACTTATTCATCCCTATGTTAATAGGCATTACGCTTAAGAACTCAATCATCTTCCTAAAGACTAAGGGGTCCTCAAAGGGGTCTAGCTCTTCATCTCTAGCTATGAGTTGTTCTACCGAATGTGTCTTTTCAATGAAATCTTTCTCTAAATAAAATGGGCATTGAGGTCCTATAAAGTTCCTTTCTATCCAAGGTCCATATCTAGATGGTCTCCTATTCATCTCTACCCAATGCGGTGTCGGTTCATCATCACAATCATAACTATGCTTCTTTACATCGTACACCGACCAAGTATCGCCTTCACCTACCGCTATCTTAGACTCCTTACAATCTATCATGGCGCTAGCGGTTGCTAAAAATCCTCTTCCTACCAATAATGGGCATGTAGTGTCACTAACCATGTCTAGGACGTGAAAATCCGCTAATATAGTTAACTTTCCTACGTGAACAACTACATCCTTAATCATTCCAACCGGGTGGGCAATAATCCCATCCGCTAGCCCTATCAATACCTCCGTTTCCTCTAACTTTCCTAGCTTAAGAGCGGTGAATAAGGATAAGGGAATCAAGTTGAGGCTTGACCCTAAATCGGCTAGTGTGTCGAAAGCTTCGGATCTTCCTATCTTACAAGGCAAAACAAATATACCCGGATCATCAAGCTTTTTAGGCAACTTGTTTTGAACGAAGGCGGTCCCATTTTTACCTGGTTTAAACTTCTCATATTTTTCTAGGAGGGCACTATAGTAAGGAGCACGTGCTAAGACATCAATGACGGGGCGTTCAAGGTGAAGTTCTTTGAATTCATCGTCAAGGTCTTGTGTAGGAGGTGTTTCAACTATACTTTTGACCGGTTCTATATCGGGTGTTTTATTTGATTGGTCCTTTTGAAGAATTTGGTTTTGTTTGAAACACGTACTCGTTGATTTAACCGAGTAGTATTGTGGACACGAAGTGGGTGACGAAACTGAAGATATGGAATTAACGTTTAGTTTCAGATTCTTGATTGTGTCGCTTGGGAGTGCTCCCATTTCTCGGTCATTGAGAACTTTCAACAATGCGTCAATTTTGGTGGTCATCTCGCTTTGCTTTTGTTTGAAATCGGCTTCAAACTTAGATATGCGAGCTTCTTGAGACGCCATGAACTTAGACATCAACCCTTCAAGATTGTTGGTACTACCATAGTTGTTAGAAGGATTATTGTTGAAAGTACGGTTGGAGGGTGGACCGTTTGGTTGGTAACGATTAGGCGGATTTGAAGAATTAGGTTGATTTTGTTTCCACCTAAGGTTTGGGTGATTTTTCCAAGAGGGGTTGTATGAATCACTATAAGTGTTTGGCTCGGGCTTGAAACTGTACCACTTATCTCCCGCTTCGTCGGTACGCGTGGATGCGTAGTCCGCAAAAGCTGTTCCGGGGAGTTCCACACAATCACGAGTGTCGTGGGGACCACTACATAATTCGCATGAAGAAGTGATTTTGTTCACTTGGCTTGAAGGTTTAGGAGCTTCGTAAGATTTCATGAGAAACTTGACTTGGTCCTCAAGTTCCATGATCCTACGGTCGGGAGTGCTAGAATTATTCGAAGGCAAAGATATTGCCTTGACTGTTTTGTTCAAATCACGGGGATCATTCCAACTTTCGTTGTCATAGAGAGCAAGATCTTCTATGAGTTCCCATGATTGTTCCGCACTTAGATCACGTAGCTTACCACCGGCCGATTGGTCAATGGCTCGCCTCGTGGAGAGATCGATATGGTCATAAAAAATTTGGACTTGGAGCCAAAGATCTATGCCATGATGAGGGACTTTTTGGAGTAAGTCCTTGAAATGAGTCCATGCTTCATAAAGAAATTCATTTTGACGTTGTTGGAACATCAAGATGTCATTTCTAAGCTTAGTAGTTCTCCCTGGTGGGAAAAATTGAGCAAGGAAACGAGTGGTGAGATCATCCCATGTGGTGATGGATCCCGCGGGTAAACGCTCAAGCCATTGACTAGCTTGATCCCGTAGAGAGAATTGGAATAGGCGTAATCGGGTTGTCTCTCTAGTTGCAACATCTAGGTCTATGGAATCTACGATTTTGAGGAAGTCCTTAAGATGTTGGTTTGGATCTTCGGAATGAAGTCCATGGAATGCACATCCGCTTTGCACCAACCGGATGGTGTCGGATCGCAAGGGGGTCACATTGGCTCCGGTGAGCTCAATGGTGTTTCGATAGCCTTGGTGGCTAGGTCGGGAATACTCTCCTAAGGTTCGGGGCCTAAGAGGTTCTAGTGGTGGGTTTTGTTGTGGTGGGATGACGGGTTCAAAGATGTTCCCGTTGTCCATGATGTCGGATGGTGAAAAGTTACGAACAAAAACACAAAGAAATAAGATAGACTAAAGAGAACCTAAAAATAAAAATAAAATCTTACTAGAAAGGAATCTAGCAAGGAGACCTAATAAAAAGAGATTCTAACCTAGAGAATAACTATTCCCCAGGCTGCGGCACCAAAAACTTGATGTGTGGGAATCGCACCAGGCTTTACCTCTCAAGGGATCTTGAGAAGCTTACAACCCCCACCAGGCAGTGTACCTGATCGTTGTAGTATGATATAGTGACAAGTACCGGGGGTTGATCGTTCAGCTAGGAATAGTTTCACTAGGATTAGAAAACCTAAATACTAGTTCTAAAGGTGAGAGATGATTGTTTTTATATTTTTATATTTTTTAGAAAGCAAGTAAAAATCTCGGGTTTGAAGGATTTGGGCGGAATTAGTTGCTAGTCAACTAACCCAATACTAAAGATGCAATCAAAATAAAATACTAAAATTGAAAATAAACTAAATTATACTAAAGTTGTGAGCAATAAGTGGAGAAAATGTGTTTACTTAGATTTCACTACTCCCTAGACATCTTTTACACGTTAATTACTTGTTATAGTTGCATGGATGACGGATTGTATTCCTTAATACCATTCATGGGGTGGCGCACTTAACTCCCCAATCCTATGAGCTCTTATCTCCTCCTATACCATGCCCAGCACAACCATAGGGATTATAAACAGTGGCTCATGCATTAAATACAACCAATAAAGACCTAGTGCACATCGGTTCATGTTTCCTAAAACGTTCAAGCATGTCACCATTTGGAAGTCTGCCAGTTTTCTTAAGCCTAACATCGAATCCATTCATCCAATACAATTATAAACAAGTAATCAACACATAATTAACATCTAGGTTTCATTAGATCTAAGCAAACACAAGATAGATCTAGCGTAGCATGATGGAATTAAGACAAGAACAAGATATAGACAACCAACACATAGACATATTGATTGAATTAAAAGAATACTTATCTCAATTACACATGAAAGGTATCAAGGGTTTAGAACCCTTGAAAAACCTGTAAAATTCGCACCAAGTTCGTACTTAGGGTTTCTCCAAAACTTCTCTCTTTTTAATGTGAAAATTAGAAAACTATATATAGGAAATAGGGTCTGACGGCGTCAAGACAAAGCTTGTGACGCCGTCACCTCGCCGCCAAAATAGTTCTAGGACTGCCTTGATCTACTTTTGACGCCGTCATGTGTTATGCATTTCCAGGCCGTCATGAATTTTACTCTTGACGCCCTTCCTTGTGACGCCGTCAAATCTGTACTAGGTCGTCATGGAAATTACTCTTGACACAGTCAGAAATTACTTCTTGACGCCGTCACCTACTGTTCCCAGCAAGGAAAATTAAGACTTTGGCGTTTTCTTCACTTTTATGCTCCAAAAACGTCCGAATTGCTTCCTTTTCCAGATTTCACACCCAAAGTACCTAAAATCACAAAAGGAACGATTTAGGGCAATATTTGATCAAATAAATTCAATTCCGGGCTTAAATGACCCCCTAAAAGTGGTTCATTTTTCGCCTCATCATATACCCTTACACTTGAGATTTGCTTATCCTCAAGCAAATGCGCTTTTATTCAAAATCAACAAGTGAAAGCCGTGGCCCGAAGTTGTGAAACTTGTGGGGGCCCTCATCTATATTCCGAGTGTCCAGCTACTGCTAGCTTTCCTCAAGAGAACGTTTATGCTGCTCACGGTTCCTACAATACGGGGGGTAATTCTTACCAACCGCAAGGGGACCGTAATCTCTTAAGCTATCGTTCCAACAATTTTCTCGGACCTCCCGGTTTTAACCAAAATCAAAACCGTAACTCGAATCAGAATTTTAACCAAGGTCAAAACTCAAATTTCCAAAAGCCGAACCAAAATCAAGGCCAGTTTAATCAAAACAATTTTCAAAATGGCACAAAATCAAGATTTTCAGGGAAATTTTCAAAGAAACCAGAATCAAGGGAATTACAATCAGGGTAATTTCAATCAGAGAAACAATTTTCAGGGTAACAACAATCAAAATCAAGGGAATTTTCAAAACAATCGTGTTCAAAATCCTCCTCAAAACGTTGTTCCACCCTCGTCTACCTCCGATGAAGTGCTAAAACAATTCATGAAAGCACAAGAGGAAACGAATCGGTTATTGATTAGCAAGATCTCTGAGCTTCAAAAGTATTTAAATGATCGACCCTCGGGCCCGGGTACACTACCGAGCAACACGATCGCTAACCCGAGGGGCGATGTCAAAGCGATCACCACCCGAAGTGGGGTATCATACAATGGACCCTCGGTTCCTTCTACCTCTTCTTTCCTCCTACTAAGGTAGCGGAACGTGAACCTGAGGTTACCACGGACAAGGTACTTCCTACTAATAACGGAGGTATCAACAACGTCCACCCTCAAGTTGTCCCGGTCCCGGCTCGTAAGCCGAAAGTTGTATTTGATCCTCCTGTGAGTTCTGATGAAATTCCTAAGAATGATCCTAAGCCTTCAATTCCATATCCTTCACGTTTGAATGATCAAAAGAACCGCGAAAAAGCTAACCATCAGATGGAAAAATTTTATCAAAATTTCCAAGAATTACACTTTGATATTAGCTTCGCGGACGCTCTTCTTCTCATGCCTAAGTTTGCTTCGACAATCAAAAATCAGATAAGCAATAAAGAAAAACTCTGTGAGATGGCAAAAAATCCTCTTAATGAGCATTGCTCTTGAAAAAGCTTCCCGAAAAGCTTGGAGATCCCGGGAAATTTCTTATTCCTTGTATTTTCCTGGGGATGGTTGAATGCTTTGCCTTGGCTGATCTCGGTGCAAGCATTAACCTGATGCCTTACACAGTCTGGAAAAGACTCTCTCTTCCTGCTCTCACTCCGACCTGCATGACACTCGAGCTTGAAGACCGTACTATACCCCTTCCTCTCGGCATTGCCGAAGATATCTTCGTGAAAGTAGGAAAGTTCCATTTTCTGGCAGATTTCGTGATTGTTGATTTCAATGCTGACCCAAGAGTTCCTCTCATTCTCGGGAGGGGATTCTTAAGAACGGGTCGTGCTTTAATCGATGTATTCGAAGAAGAAATCACTCTACGTGTTGGTGGCGAAGCCATCACATTCAATCTTGATCAGACTTCAAGACACTCCTCCAACTATGACACTGAAACGGTTAACCGAATTGATATCATCGATGTTGCGTCTGAGGAGTATTCTCAAGAAGTCCTTGGTTTCTCATCCAGTGGCAGTCTTTCTACTGATCCTATCATTTCCGACCCTTCCCCTTCCCTCACTCTGTTTGAGGGAAGTGACTTCCTTCTGGAAGAGGTCGAGGCTTTTCTTGCTCAAGATAGCTCAATCCCAAGTGGGGTTGATGAAAACTATCTTGACCCGGAGGGGGGACATTCTTCTCCTTGAAAGATTGTTAAATGACGATCCTTCACCCTCTCCGTCTCCAAAAATACTTCATAAAGCGGAAGTCAAAAATGTTGAAATAACTGAAGACTTTCCCGAGGTTGAGCTCAAGGACTTGCCTCCTCTTCTAGAATATGCATTCCTGGAGGGTGATAATAAATTACCCGTCATTATTGCTAAAGACTTAAAAGATGAGGAAAAGGCATCACTCCTGAAGGTTCTTAAAGCAAACAAGCAAGCAATTGCTTGGAAACTCTCCGACATTAAGGGCATAAGCCCGGACTTTTGTACACACAAAATCTTAATGGAGGATGACTTTAAGCCAGCAGTGCAACAATAGAGAAGGGTAAATCCCAAAATCCACGAAGTTATCAAACAAGAAGTTCTTAAACTTCTTGATGCGGGATTGATTTATCCTATATCTGACAGTCCTTGGGTTAGCCCAATTCATTGTGTTCCTAAAAAGGGTGGCATTACCGTTGTCACCAACGAGGATAACGAGTTGATCCCAACTCGTTTGGTCACGGGTTGGCGAGTATGTATTGACTATCGAAAGTTAAATGAAGCCACCCGTAAAGACCATTTTCCTCTCCCTTTTATGGACCAGATGCTTGAAAGACTTGCGGGGAATGAATACTACTGCTTCCTCGATGGTTTTTCGGGTTACTTCCAAATCCCCATTGATCCCCAGGATCAAGAGAAGACTACCTTCACATGCCCCTACGGAACTTTTGCTTACAGACGAATGCCTTTCGGCTTATGTAATGCACCAGGCACGTTCCAAAGGTGCATGATGTCTATCTTTTCCAAAATGATCGGGAAAACCATGGAGTTATTCATGGGTGACGTTTCAGTCATCGGGGATTCATTCCAGTCTTGCCTCTCCCACTTGGAACAGATGCTTAAACGTTGCAAAGAAACGAATCTAAGTCTCAACTGGGAGAAGAGCCACTTTATGGTCAAGGAGGGCATTGTCCTCGGCCATAAAATTTCAAAAAACGGGATTGAGGTTGACAAAGTCAATATCGATGTCATTGCTAAATTGCCTCATCCCACCACCGTTAAAGGTGTTAGGAGCTTTTTGGGTCATGCCGGCTTCTACCGTAGGTTTATCCAAGATTTTTCTAAGATTGCCCAGCCTATGACCCATCTCCTCGAGAAGGATGCTCCTTTCATCTTCTCTCCTGAGTGCATCGAAGCTTTTGAAACATTAAAGAAAAAGCTTACCGAGGCACCGATTCTTGTTGCCCCCGATTGGGACCTACCTTTTGAGCTTATGTGCGATGCTAGTGATTTTGCCATAGGTGCGGTCTTGGGGCAACGTAAAGCAAAATACTTTCAGCCTATACACTACGCAAGCAAAACTATGACCGAGGCTCAAGGTCATTACACCACCACTGAAAAAGAACTTCTAGCTGTGGTGTATGCCTTTGAAAAATTCCAGCCATACTTGATCCTGACTAAATGCGTGGTGTATACGGATCACTCGGCTTTGAAGTACCTATTTGCAAAGCAAGATGCAAAGCCGAGACTTCTCCGTTGGGTTCTCCTCCTCCAAGAATTTGATATCATTATCCGTGATAAAAAAGGAGCTGAGAACCTTGCTGCTGATCATCTCTCACGATTAGAAAACCCTCATCAGGATGTGTTCGAGAAAAAAGGAAATAAATGAAACATTTCCTCTCGAAACACTCAATGCGGTTGCTTTTCGTGGTGATTCTACTACCCCATGGTTTGCCGACTTTGCAAATTACCATGTGGGTAACTTCATCGTTAAGGGGATGACGTCCCAACAGAAGAACAAATTCTTCAAAGACGTTAAACATTACTTCTGGGACGACCCCTTTTCTCTTCAAAATCTGTGCCGATCAAGTCATCAGGCGATGTGTATACGGACAGGAAGCCGCTGATATTCTCAAGGCTTGCCATGCTGGACCCACCGGGGGCCACCATAGTCCTAACTACACCGCCAAAAAGGTGTTTGATTCTTGTTTCTATTGGCCCACGATCTACAAGGATGCCCACGAATTAGTCAAAGCTTGTGATGCTTGTCAGCGTCACGGTAATATTTCACAAAAGAATGAAATGCCACAAAATGCCATACAAGTTTGTGAAATCTTTGACGTCTGGGGCATTGATTTTATGGGGCCATTCCCATCTTCTCGTGGAAACAAGTATATTCTTGTGGCTGTTGACTATTTGTCAAAATGGGTTGAGGCTAAGGCCTTACCCACTAACGATGCCCGAGTTGTTGTGAAATTCTTGAAATCCCTCTTTGCTCGTTTTGGAACTCCACGTGCCATCATTAGTGATCGCGGTACTCACTTTTGCAATGATCAATTTGCAAAAGTCATGCTTAAGTACGGTGTTACTCATCGTCTTTCTACCACGTATCACCCCCAAACAAGTGGGCAGGTGGAGGTTTCCAACCGTGGTATAAAACAGATTCTTGAGAGGACAGTAGGTGAAAACCGTGCTTCCTGGTCGGATAAACTAGATGATGCACTCTGGGCCTTTCGTACAGCTTACAAAACACCCATCGGGTGTACTCCATACAAGCTTGTATACGGGAAGGCGTGTCATTTACCGATCGAGCTCGAGCACAAAGCCTACTGGGCCTTGAAACATGCAAACTACGACCTTCATAAAGCGGGTGATCACCGTAAGGTTCAACTCAATGAATTAAACAAACTTCGTGATCAAGCCTACGAGAACTCTTTGATCTACAAAGAAAAGACAAAGAAGATTCACGACTCTAAGATTAAGAACCGCGTTTTCAACGTCGGTGACAGAGTCCTTCTTTTCAACTCAAGATTAAAGATCTTATCGGGGAAATTAAAAACCCGATGGACTGGACCATTCATTATTGCTAAAGTATATCCATACGGGACTGTTGAGTTATCTCAACCCGAAGGTCCCAACTTTAAAGTGAATGGTCATCGTTTGAAACATTATTTTGGAGAGGACATACCACCCATGGTTGTCCCGGATCTCCAAACTTTCCCCATGGACCAATGAATTCGGGGATCGAGTCAAGCTAGTGACTCGATGAACAAAAATTAGCAACATATACGGGTTTTCACCCGTATTTCTGACTTCTTTCTACTTTCTACCACCCTAGTGTGGGGGAGTGGCCGTCCCCCACCTTTTGAAAAGTAAATATGTATATAAAGTTTCAGTTCAAAAAAAAATGATAAAAATGTTTATATGTACAGATAAATAAAGTGAAAAATAAAATCAATATTTCCACAGTTAGATCCGAATATTAGCTTTTTCCGTTCAGAGATTCGGCATAATAGCCGGGACTTTGAATATTGAGGACAATATTCAATTCTAGTGTGGGGGGGGGGGGGGGGAATTCTTACGAATTTTATCACAAAACTTTATAAGTACCCCCATTTTTAGGCCTAAATTTTTCAAAAATTTTTCACTTTATTTCAAAATTTTTGTGGTAATCAGTCCGCCAAAGTCTAAATGACAAATGGATTGGCTAGTCCAGGAGCAAACGGCTCTTGGTAAAGACATCTCAAACCCGTTGATGGCTTGCAATTTGCCTAAAATTGTATGGTTCCTCAACTCCCCATATCCCATAAAGCAAATGAGTTGGCTAGCCCGCAAGATTATGGCTTGTGGTAAAGGCCGTGGAAAATCCATAATTGGTAATCAGCTCACCAAGATGTTGACTTAATCCATCAAGATGCTGGCTAGTCCAGAAGCAAACGGCTTTTGGTAAAGACTAATCAAATCCGTTGACAGCTGGTGGTTTGCTCAAAATCACACGGTTATCAGGTGTGCCACAGTTCTTACACCTGGCTACTCCAGAAGTGATGGCTTTTGGTAAAGAGAATTTCAAATCCATCAGGTTTTTTCTCAAAAGATTGCTAGGGACTAGCAATGTTTTAGTGCGGGGGATTGATGAGTGTGTAAATACTCATCATTTTTACCTTTTCTGAGCTGCCAAAACATCTAAAAACACTCAATATTGAATCAAAATAGTGAAAATATCCTAGGAAAGTGTTTTACATGTTTCAAATGCAAAAATATCAAAAACAGATGAAAAACGCACAAAGTTTGCAAAATTGGCAGTTTCAGTCCCTCAACTCTCAAAAGTTGTCAAATCTAGTCCCTGGTTATTCTAAAAACTTGAAAAAGTCACCAAAGGCCCTTTTAAATCAAAAAGTTACACAATTAGTCCTTTGGTGCAAAGTTTCACAAAATGTCAAGTTTAGTCCCTGAACTTTGAAAATTGTCAAAAATGGTCCCTGGGATATTAAAAACTTTGAGGAAAACAAATTTTGTCCTTGCACTAACCTTTTATGGCAGGATTGGTCCTTGTTGGAAAAGTTTGGTGAAATTACACAAATGGTCCTTGAAGTTTGAAAGTTTGGCAGTTTTAGTCCCTGGTGAAAATTAAATGGAAAAGTCAACCCAGGACCTCATACTATTCATAGTTTGGAAAAATACACCCTTTGAGATACTTTGGAAAATTGCCAAAACCTCACCACAAACTTTCGTTAAATTACAAAAATAGTCCTTGTGTAAATTTAACCATAACCGGACCTAAACTATTACCCAAAATAAAAACCAATCCAATCCATACCCACAGCCCACTCCCAAGCCCAATTGCAAACAAGCCCACCCAATAACCCAAACTAATAAACCGGGGTCAAACCTTTGACCTCAGTCAAACCCGGTCAACCCTCCCTTTTTCCCTCTTCCCCAGCCAAACCACCAAACCACCCTGGTATTGCCCACCACCACCACCACTTGCAGTATCATCATCACATTCCCACATCCCTACACCTACCCTCACATCAGCAATAAATGCCACCCCTCAATTGCTATAACAGTCCCAATTGCTCCCATTATTCTTTTGGCGCGAAAAAATTCAAAGGCTGAGATTGGCTTATAGTAATCCAACGGTTCAGATACTTGATGGGAAATGATCAGAGGCTTAAGAGAACCCTAATGGGCATCTATAAAAGGAAGATAGAAGCAAGATGAAGAGGCTGTCTAGTTTTTTAGTAGAAAAGTAGTCGTATAAGTGTAGTATGCAATTATATTTTAATTGAAAGCTTTTAAGCAGTGTTCTTCGTCAATTCAGTGTACTATTAATCTTTTCAAAGCAATATAATTAAGTTTCCTTAATCCTTATTGTTTATGCATTTTTCCTTTTTATATCAAAATTCTAAATATTAATCTGTTAGTGTTAATGGTTGTATCATGAACTCTTAAGGTAACTTAGGATCCCATAAAGCTTATTGAAGCTTTTAGAGACCCTAAAACTCAGTAATAATAGAAAAAACTCAAAAACATAAAAAAAAAGTCAACGTTAGTCAACTGTGGTGTTTTGATTTTGTTTTCAGGTATTGAGAAGCATAAGTGGGCAAGACTTGAAGTGAAGTTGGCCTATCTAAAGATAGGCATCATTGGAAAGCCTCTTGTTCATGCTAGGGGTGTCTTGTAAGCTTTTGCTTATTCTAAATTTCATCTAAAAAACTTACTTTCTGTTTGCTTGTTTTTTATTTGATATACTGTGTTGGATTGTGCTTGATTTAGTGTTGTTTAGTTAATTTAGAGCTTAACATTTATAACCTGTTAATTAGAATTAATAGTTGCTTTAAATCTTAGTTTCATAGTTAAAATAGTTTAAGTGATAAGCTTATGTAATTGTTATTGCTCTCTGCTCCTAATTGGTTATTTAAGCTCAGTAAATCAGTAAAGACCTTTTGGTTAGGTTTCATAAGCTCTCACAACCCTTTACCTCTTAAATCACAAAACAGTTAAGCAATAAGGGGTGTTTGGATTAGTCAGCTTGGGTGTGTTGTTGTGGATCTCAGAGGGTAACCATAGTTTAGACATCATACTATAAGTCTCATTTGGTAGTTTCAAACATAAAATCAGTTAGTGTTTTGGTTAAATGTCAAAATCACAAAAAATTTTCTCTCACAGTTAACTGTGAGAGATTTGGGTACTCAGATCCATCAAAGTAGTTACATATGTTGTTAATTTAGAGTAATCTAGCTTAAATATATCTCATAACATCATAGTTAATCAGTAGGAGTCAGTAGAAATTCAAATAAGTCAAATCTTGTGTCTCCTCAAAAAGTCAAATTACACCCTTTCAGATTTTTGCAAAAGTTACAAGAATTAAACTGAATTTCGTGTTTGGATTGAGGATCTGAAATTTGTTGTAGTTAAACTTTACCACCTCAACTTCATTTTCCCAGGGTTGCTTAAATTTTGTGAATTTTCCTTGTGGACTAAATTACCCTTGGAAGTGAACTGCAGGGCAAGCCATTGCCCTGTACATAGCTGACCATCTCACCACCACCACTTTGGTGGTGATTTCTGGCCAACCCAGTGGGCCCTAGTGGTTCATTTTAGCTTCTAACAACCCCCCCTACCAGGGATCAAGCATTGACCCTTGGTTTGACCTAGAATCAAGTGGACCCCACCTGGAATCTACCCCTAAGTCTGTCCCAATCTGTGTTCAAACTCAGTTTTCAAAAGTGCTTATTTGTTTTCATTCAGCTTATTTGTGATCAATTCTTGTTGTTTTTAGCTTATTCAAGTTTGTTTAGCTTATTTGTATCAAGTTTTGACATTGTGGACCCCACCTACACTCATTTGAGCTCATTTGTCCATTCAGTCAACAAAAGTCAAACTGTTTTGGTTTAGGGGGTGCATACTGCTTATTTAAAAGCTATTTCAAAAGTGTTTTCACAAAAGTTTTCTATTTTCAGTAGTTAAGTAAGTTTGTAAAAGAAAAACCAAGAAAATCAAAATTTAAATTAAGTGATAGTTTCTATTTAATTCAATTTATCTTTTATTTTTCATTTTTAAATTTTTATTAAGTACTTAGTATTTTTATATTTTTATTAATTACCTCTTATATTAAAGTAAATTCAGTAATTTTTCTAGATTTTTATTTTGTCATTTAGTATTTATTAGATTTAAGATTAGTTTTCTTAATTATTAATCAATATTAAGTTTTAAATAGTATATTTAGTTTTTATAAAGCATAACCTAGTTTTTATATTTTCTCTAGCTCTAATATAATATAATAGACTTTTAGAAAATAAATTTTTAGTTTCTACTGTTCATTTCCATTTTTCTTATTTTAATTATTTAAATTAGATTTAAAGTAATTAAAAGGTAGTTAGTTAGTGGATTAGCCTTAAACATAATTTTTAGAAGTTTTTATAATTTTTTAGGATTCCTGTGATGGCTAAGTAATTTTATAAATTTTCTTATAATTTTCTAAGTTAATTTAGTATTAATAGTAATTTAAATTAGTTTAATTAGTTTAATTAAGTTAAATAGTTTTTAATTAATAAAAAACTCATAAAAAGACAAAAATATTTATTTTCATTTTTTATACTTTCTTCAAGTTCTAATTTAAGTTTAGAAATTATTTTTGCAAATTTTTAGTTTAATTTGTAATATTTATAATTATTAGTTAATTTAAATTAGATTTTAATTAGTTTTATTAATTAAATAATATTTAAATAGTAAAATAATCAATTTTATAATTTCATTTTCATTTTTAATTTTCTTTTAATTTTAAGTTTCAAAAGTTTCAAAAGCACCCCCTGTAGTTTGTTAATTACCAAATCCCACTTTTCCAGTTTGTTACGTGATCTTAATTGTGAATTTGTGCATATACCTGTATATCTGATTTTTGTGAATATTATATCTGTGTACAAATACCAAAATAACAGTAGAAAAATCAACTCCATATCATCTGGGCTACTGTCCTCAGTGCCACTCACTCATAAACGATTTCAAACGACACCATTTCAATCTCGCTGGGACTTTAACGACCCGGGGACACACTATACTATCCACAGAGCATTGGGATAAGCTGTTTTTGACTAGTTGACCTTATTCAATTATATCTGACGGTTTAGCCCCGATCAATGCCCTGCAACACTATGGATGCCCGGATGATAATTTCGTTCCGGATGACCAAGCAATAAATTTATATTAAAACAAAGACCCTAAATATAAAAAAAACAGGCACATTACAAAAGGCAATGGTAAACATTAAAAATATACAGATCACAAAATATCACATGTTGATTACAGAAAATGTACAGATATCCGAAAGACATCAAAACGGTTTACAAACAATATCAATCAAACATGAGGATCAACATGCTCCTCGGTCACAGGGGCAACTGTTGTTTCAACCAAAGTAGTTGGAGTTGGGCCGCTAGCAGGAAGCTCCGAACCACCTAGCAAACCTGGGGCGTGGAGGAAGCAGGGAAGATATTCATGAGGTCCCCCAATGGAAGCCTGTAAGAGTAAGCGACCTTCCTGATGAATGGATACTCAAAGGAGAAAACTTTGTTGAATTCAGCCTTCCAAATAGACGGGGCTTCCAAATTGACCTTCTTTGAAGTACGAAGGATTTTCTCTACCTCCTCCGGCTTCCGGGCAAGTCGCACCCCCTCCAACCAACCAGCTGAGTAGGAAAGGCTCAAAGGTTTCGCCAAAGATTTTTTATATTCCTCGCTGTCCATCAATTGTCGAAAAACGGTGGGGACCAAGGATTTGACTGTATTTTGACGGACGACCTTTGCTTG
Organism: Artemisia argyi; assembly: GCA_030686995.1. Classification (NCBI taxonomy): domain Eukaryota; kingdom Viridiplantae; phylum Streptophyta; class Magnoliopsida; order Asterales; family Asteraceae; genus Artemisia; species Artemisia argyi. The sequence continues at coordinate 69,647,403 of CM060676.1, read as the reverse complement.
CCCAAGATTCACCGTCAGGTCTGAATTGTCTACCTTCAGCTTAGCGACCAAATCCTTCGAGGCGGCAACTCAGCCTCCAGTTGTTTTATCCTCTCTGATTTCTGAACGCCGGTATCCAGCCAAACCTCCTTCTCCTTTCCCAACACTTCCACCTTCTCAAGGAGTGCCTTCTCTCGATTTGCACAAGCTTCAAACCGCCGGCAGACATCCTCATGTTCGGTAGAAAGTTTGTGAAACCTTTCAACCTGAGCATTGCGGTCCTTCTCAACCTCCTCTAACCAGGCAACCTGTTCGGAACACTTGGCATGGATTTGATCCAATTCACGGTAGTCAGCATTCAGGTGCCTGAACCTTCTAAGCACCTCTCCCTGGGAAATGATGCTTGTACCTAGCTGCTCATATGCCAACCTTGCCAGGTCAATGTTACTTAGCTCCTCCAGGGCGGACTGTTCGGCCGGGGTGGGCAGGTTAGCAATCATTTCGCGACAGGCCCTATAGGAATTGATCCGGACATCATCACGGAGGGTCCAGGTCGGAACAAAGAAGTTAGCATGCTCAACAGACCGATCTGCAAATAAATAGTAGTCAGGGACATGTACATACATTTTCAAAATACCTACAATCTAACAACAATAACGGTCATACCGGAGTGATCGGAAGGAACCACATGGACAAAAGGACGCTTGGAAGGGCCTGAACGGTGCACAGACATCGCTGTGACATGAACAAAGCATAATATGTTAAACAGATAAGCTACATAGAGCACTCTACCGGAATAAAAAACAAAAAGTACTAACCGTCCGAGGCACGAGGTTGTTGCTCTCTCTCCTGAGAAGCCAGATGAATGGGAGGAGTGTTGCCACGAGCAGGTTGAGAAAGTTCATGTTCGTTAACTCCACAAGCAAGGTTCTCCCCACCGTCCTGCCCAACACGCTCCTCCTCAGACAAATGAAGAGCAATATTTTCCTCGGCATTCTCTTCCACCTCAGGGTTGGTTTAATCATGCACAACTTCGGTGGAGGGAAAAGCTTGATTCAGCGGGGTGGCATCTTCCGTCTCATTCAGGGAGACCACGCATTCAGGTGCGTTAGGGTCCCTTCTGACCCTCTTCGGCATAGCATTGGAAGGACCTTCCTCAGCCTTGGCTTTCCTCTTGAGAGCCTCCTGTTCTTTCTTTTGGCGTGCATCAATAACCTTTTGGCAAGGCTTCTCAGCTAACAACATCAAACCATCCTTCGGCAGTAATTCTTTCCCGGCGGCTAGAAACGGAGCGGTTCGCTGGGGACGCTCTTGCCCAACGGGTATCTCTTCACCATCCGTCACTTCAGTACCTTCCCAGTCCGGTAATTCAAGGAACTCAGCCATACTCAAAACTACAATCAAGACCGGAAATAAATAAAAAGAAAGAAGAAACAACTTATAAAATAAATTGAAATAACAATGAAACGGGTATATTACCACGCCCCTCGGCATCCTTTAGAACGACCTGAACATCTTTGGTCTCCCGCACGGTGGAAAGCCCATACACCCATAAAATACAAGGGGGCACTTCCCTGAGTTTAATGATTTTTTCGCTAAGTTTCTCCGCCGATTCCTTAGGGTAACTGATGGGAAAGGTGTCGGAAATTTTAGAATCTTTGTGCCTCCAAGCCATGGCATCCGGAATTGCCCTCCGGTCAATAAGAAATTTTTTTTCCTTCCAGTGTTTTAGCCCAGTTAGAAACCTCGACAAAACATTTCTTTGCCTTCTTCCCCATCTTGCTCTCTAAAGAGAACCAGTGTCCCTGCTTTCATAGTCTATAGAACACCCGGAACAACGAGACGGTCGGCTGGCAATCCAAGCTATAGCAACGGACTTCGAACAAAGTAACCCGATTCAACCCTATCGGAACTAATTGTGAAATATGTACCTTGAAGTGTTTTATTACCGCAAGCAGAAACTTGGAAAAGGGAATCCTAATTCCACCTATGTCCAACTGACGGGTGTAAATGCCAATCTTGTCGGCAGGCAGTTTATTCATAGTCATATTGGGATCCGGAAGCATAGGATGCAACTCCGCCGGAATGTTGTAGGTAACAATTATGTCATCCAGCTCTTGTTGTGAAAGATTGGACTTGTATATATGCATGTCAAATTTCGGAACAACGGCCGCTTTAGCTTGCGGTTTGGCCACAATCCCCGTCCGGACGATTTCAGACATGCTCTAAAGGATGGCCGAGAGAAACGATAATAAAACTAAAGGAAGGAAGATAAGAACTCACCTCGGAAGACGCTTCGTTAAAGAAAAAGAACGCTCGGAGTAGCAGTGGTAAGAACTATTAACTGTGTGTAAAAATGAGAAATGAAAGGGACTATATATACAGGAAACGCATGGGGTGAAGCGAAACGTCGCGTCTGTCAGAAGTGATGACGTGTTATAATCCTAGCCGTCCACGACCAAAGTGCTGGGGAACGTGGCAGGAAAACACTATGCTAGGCCCAAACCAGGGCCCATGGATCGTCGACTTAGTGGGCCTATAACAGCCCAACATGTATAAGCCATTCAGCCGAAGTCACGTCCTTGTTCAAAAAAAAAAAAAAAAAAAAAACATGTATAGAAGTATTGAATCACCGGTTAATGACTCGATAATTCAATACTAGGGGGGGACATGTTGACGTATGTGTCCGGAAGGCAAGAACCGGACGGTGCTTAAAATACCGGACGATAAATGTTACCTCCCGGCGAGTGGGCCAGAAAGGACGCCCACGTGCGCCGCATTCCCAGGAAATCAGCAAACATGTCTCAAGTACAACTGACATAAGCCTAGGTCTAGGGTGACGGTTACTGTTCGTAGGATATTTCATTGTGCGTAGGTACGGCTACTATTCAAACAGGTACCATTTTTACTGTTCACTTATACCCTCTTTGGGGTAGTATAAATACCCCAAAGCCATTTGTTGTAACACACACTCATTTTACCCTCATAAATACCCGCATTTATTATTATACCTTTCGGTCTTGAAAATATACTTACTCTTACGCCCGAGCTTGGTCCTGGGATAACACCCGGAGCGAGGCTAACGAGCAGTTGTATTTGTGCAGTAATCAAGGCCGAAGGACTCATCCATCAGCTATTCCGACAGAGGAAGGATTTACTTCAACACACATATATCTCTAGCCTTTTCTCAAATGCAACTCGGGCTAGCGTTTCAATTTGAGAGCTTATTTTTTGTACTTGCTCAACCAAACCAAACCTAATTTTTGTTTTTTTAGCGTAATAAGTTAAGGATATCATAATTTCTCATAATCTCGCCTGCTAAACATGCCCTGCATATTTAGTTCCTCCATGATCTAGTTTTTCAAAACGTACCCGTATCTCATTTTATAGATTATATCATTGTGGTGCAAGTTAATATTTTGAACATCCCTAACTTGAAGTAATATGTTAGCACTACAATTTATGACCTAAACACAGAATCACGGTGCAGGTTAAAGTTATTATGTAACTGAATGTTCATAAATTGTTCAAGTTATTCATTTTCTACCAATTTGCTACGACTTATTCTAAGCTCTCTTTGTTTTTAGATTTGCCGTCTATGTGACGTGATATGTGCTATGATAATGCATATACGTTACAAGCAAATCTCACCATGCGAAGATCAATTTGAACTTACTACCTTGATGTATAAAGAAATATTTTTGCTAGTTCATGAGTACGGGTAAAATTAGCAATATCATGCGATCGATAATTATATATGCAATACCAAATGCCTCAATTCAATGATGATGGTACTCATTCAACTAAAAAATATAACTAGTTGCAACTCGGGCTAGCGTTTCAATTTGAGAGCTTATTTTTTGTACTTGCTCAACCAAACCAAACCTAATTTTTGTTTTTTTAGCGTAATAAGTTAAGGATATCATAATTTCTCATAATCTCGCCTGCTAAACATGCCCTGCATATTTAGTTCCTCCATGATCTAGTTTTTCAAAACGTACCCGTATCTCATTTTATAGATTATATCATTGTGGTGCAAGTTAATATTTTGAATATCCCTAACTTGAAGTAATATGTTAGCACTACAATTTATGACCTAAACACAGAATCACGGTGCAGGTTAAAGTTATTATGTAACTGAATGTTCATAAATTGTTCAAGTTATTCATTTTCTACCAATTTGCTACGCCTTATTCTAAGCTCTCTTTGTTTTTAGATTTGCTGTCTATGTGACGTGATATGTGCTACAATAATGCATATACGTTACAAGCAAATCTCACCATGCGAAGATCAATTTGAACTTACTACCTTGATGTATAAAGAAATATTTTTGCTAGTTCATGAGTACGGGTAAAATTAGCAATATCATGCGATCGATAATTATATATGCAATACCAAATGCCTCAATTCAATGATGATGGTACTCATTCAACTAAAAAATATAACTAGTTCTAACTCACCAGTGATGAAGAAGGAAGAAAAATACCAAAAATTAGCTATCAAAGTTTTTGAAAAAAAAGTTCGATTGCAGGGAATCGAACCCGGGTCTCCTGGGTGAAAGCCAGATATCCTAACCGCTGGACGACAATGGATTTGATGTTGTGTTTTAGTTTTAAGACTCTATGATTCATATTTCAACATATTTAGTTAAATCATTGATGCCAGCTTATGTTTTTAAATTTTCAGGTTAAATGTATCTTTTGAATTCTAAATCCAGGTTAAATGAATCTATTGAATTCTAAATCTATAGAAGCGCAAATCAAAGCTTAAAAATTAAAATAGTTAAAAATAAATTTCGTAGTCTTGAAGTGGACATAAATTTAAATGGAAATATATGTGCCAAATAGTGGCTGGAACAATTAACGATATGATGATGTTTCCTTTTTCTTCGAAGAAATGTTTAGGTTAGTGATACCACGTTTAATGTTTTCACAACTGTAATTCCCTCGTCTAATTCCATGCATGTCTCCTATTTAGTAGGGCTAGTGGTAAAAGTAGTTCATTACTTACTAGTCTTTGCCATTTTCAATATAAATTGTATTTGGTGTTTTGAGAAATGATATGAAAAAAAAAAAAAAAAAAAAAAATACAATAAAAAAAAAAAAAAAAAAATCAGAAAAAAACAGTGTTTCAATTGGGCTTCTTGTTCTCGTTAGAACTACTAGTTATAATACCCGCGCACGCACGAGTTTTTTAAAATTTTTAATGATATATTTTTATTTTTTAAAAAACAAATAATTTAATCTTTTTGTTTGTTTGATTTATGATTTTTAATTATATTTGTTTATTATTAAAGATAATCATTTAAAAATTTAATCGCATCTTATCTATATTTTTTGTATATATCTTCTATTTATGTAATATTGCATCTTATCTATATTTTTTTGTATTTATCTTCTACTTGTGTAGTATATCAACAAAACAATTTTTTAAAATTTAAAATTAAAAAATAATAATTAAAATATTACCTAATAAGGAAATATTCTTTTTTCAAAGTATCCACTAAGAATTTTGTTTTATTATATAAAAAAGATTAAGAGATTAACCGTCTCGAATTGGTTTTTATCACTTAGGAATTTTCTTAAGTGTTTACGTCATCCAAAAATACGATTATTTTTTAGTTATCTAAAGATTTTGAAAGTAAAATTTTATCTTTCTAAGGTTACATAGGGGCCTAGGGGGTGCGGGCGTGTGGCCTGGATGGGTACCCAACTAGTCCTTAGTACTCTGCTGCTGTAAGTCTGTAACTATGTTTGATGGGCTTGCAAATGTCTTTTATTCGACTTAATTGTGTGCCAATATTGCACTCTTGCTCCTTACTATTATTATTGGGCTTTCTTCTTGATAATAGTTTCCTTTTTCTTTTCCAACTGTTAAATAAAAATGAAATAAAATTAGTCACTGTTGCTGACATCCCTACTATAAGTCTATAACAACAAGACCTAAACAATTAAAAACACATAATGCAAACGCACAATCAACTCCAAAATACAATGAAATTCCTTAACTCATAATAACTAATAACTACTATATAATCATAAAATTACAAAAGGTATGGACATAAGATAATACCCTATAAAGTTACATAACATAATCACTTAAAAAAATTATGTCTTGGAGCAAATTAACATGTCCATCCTCGAAATTAAATAAAAAAACTTGGTCGCAACATCATCATCTTCATTGTGTACTTTCTAAAGTTGTACGAGAAATACGTGCACGTATTCTTCTTGTTAGATAATATGGTCAAGCTTCGGTCAGCATAACTTGAAGGACCAGTTGTGACAATATCTCAAAGATATTTACTCTATCTCAAAGTCTAGTTGGTGTTTGCTCAAGGAATGAAAGGTGAAGGGCTAAAGTGAAAGTTTCAGCTATATAATCTATCATCCGGATCCAGTGTTTGATAACTTTCATTCAGTAGTCTTGTTTTCTCTCTAGTTTTTACACACATTTTGTTATATCATCTTGTTTAGTCCGTGACATCATTCTTGATATCTTGTTAGTCTGATTCTTGTATCAACACTACCCAACTCTTTATTTCGTTATGTAATCGAGTGTGAGTGATTCTTGTAGTGAGGATTGATAAGATCCTTCTAGTGTTTCTGAGTCTAAACTGAAGGTTACTTTTTTTGCTGTTAAAACTTTTAACAATAATAGAAGAGTTTTTAACAATAACAATAACAACACTAGATATCTGTGACTAATTCTGCTAATGGAGGTCCTAATCCTAATCTGAATTTTAGAAGATTGGACACACTATTGAGAGGTGTTATGAACTTATTGGCTTTCCACATGGTTTTGTTAAAAATAATAATCTTGTTAACCAGAATTTTAATGCTAATGTTGATGCTAAACATAATGAAAAACAATCATTTGCAAATCTTTCTCCCGGTTTTACTTCCGAGCAGATTAAGAAACTGTTGTCTTTGATCAATGAAACTCCATCTGGGAGCATACGTGCTTACTTTTATGAACCAATGAAATACCTATGATTTGATAAAAAAAAAAAAAAAAAAAAAAAAAAAAAAAAAAAAAAATTGTCCGTCATTTTTTACAAATAGACGGGTAGGTCCCATAATTAATATCCTCTTCTCGTTAATTGTGTAAGATGCCAATATGGTTGGTAGGGTTTCTTTCTTTAATGGTAATGTCTGGTTCAATATCAATTTTTCTAAGTTTTTCTTTGCCAATCTAAATTTGTGTGTTAAAACCATAAGTTTGGGTTGGATCATTGATTATGGTGCTAAGCAACATTTAATTATGTCTACTGTTAGTATGTTTGATATTGTTGATAGTATTAATCTTAAAATTATTGTTATGTTTGATATTGTTGATATTACTAGTCTTAAAATTATTGTTGGACATGCCAATGGTACTGTGGCTACTATCAGTCATGTTGGAAATTTAAAACTGACTATTAATGTGATTTTGTATGATGTTCTTGTTGTTCCTGGATACTATGTCAGTTTGCTATCTGTTAATAAGCTTATAAGAGATGGTAATATGTTTGTTGGTTTTGATAAGGATAAGTGTTATATTCAGGACTTGAAAAGGGAGAGAATCTTGGGGACTGGTAGTTAAACTGGTGGACTGCATTTGTTTGATATGGATAATGAATGTTTTGTAGGTAAGTCTAATATGCTTATGTCCTTTCATGTGTCTAAAATGCTTTGGCATACCAGACTTGGTCACCCTACTAATCAAGTTCTATCTGTGTTAAAAAAAATACCTAAACGTTTCTAAAAACTCTTCTTTGCCTATCTGTGAGGTCTTCCATAGGGCTAAACATACTAGGGAACCTTTTACCTTGTCTGATCACAAGTCTAAGACTGTTGGTGAACTTGTTCACCTTGACTTGTAGGGCCCCTTACAGGGTTCCTAGCAGAGAAGGGTTTAAGTATTTCTTAACTATTGTTGATGATTTTTCTAGGGTTGTGTGGGTGTACTTAGTCAAAACTAAGGATGAGATTGATGTATTTGTTTCTTTTATTAATTATGTTCCAAATCAGTTTGGTATTAAACGTAAACCCGCAAGGTCTGATAATGGAACTGAATTATAAATAAGAGATGCATTCTATGTTTTCTAATTTAGGAATAATTCATCAGACCTCTTGTGCCCATACCCTCTAGAAAAATGGCATTGCTGAAAAGGAAACATAAACGCTTGCTCAATGTAGCAAGGAGTCTTATGTTTCAAGGGGGATACCTCTGAGTTGGTACATATAAAGAAACCTAATCTTTCCGACTTGAGGTGTTTTGGTTGTCTATGTTTTTCTACATTTTTAAACAATAGTGATAAACTGTCTTTTTGGCCTAAAAAGTGTGTGTTAATTGGGTAGTCTACTGTTAAAAAGGCATATAAAATTTAAGTATGAATACTAAAAATGTTTTTTATTCAAGGGATGCTAGGTTTTATGAAAATGTTTTTCTTTTTAAAATGAAAACCTATGACTCAACTGATGTAGACGTTACAAGTGAAGTTGAGCACTTGAAGTTTTTTTTTATGGTCATATGCTTCAAAGTCCCAATGATGAATGGAGAAATTCATCTTCTAAGGATGGTAGTGATCAAACTTCTATAGAAACAATAGATACTACCGCAGATACTGCACAAAACATGTATCAAGAAGGTTGGCAAACTGCAACCCATTTTGGTGACCAAAACTGGTCTGAGGACGGTAACCAAGAATATGTTTCTATATCATCTCATGATAATATTTTTTGAGATGATGTACAGACACATGTATTAAGAAAGTCTAGCAGGCAGTCTAAGTACTTGTTAGGTTGATTGATTATGTGTTGAATTCTAAAGTGAAATATGACATTGAAAAATACGCAAATTATTATAATATGAATAAATCTAATATGTGTTTTGCATCTACTTTAAATAAGTCTGTTGAACCTACTTGTTTTGATGATGCTTTAAAAGATCCAAATTGGGTAGAGGCTTAATGAGATTGAAGCACTTAACAAAAATAATACTTGGACTGAATGTGCGTTACCTGTTAATATGAAACCTATTGGTTTTAAATGGATTTGGAAAATAAAATATAAAGCATATGGTGAAACTGAAAGGTATAAAGTAAGATTAGTTGCTAAAGGTTTTAATTAAAGAGAAGGTTTTGATTATCATGAAACATTCAGTACAGTAGTTAAAATGGTTAATGTTAGGTGTTTAATAAGTATTGTTGTGAATATGAGTTGGCTTTTATATAAGTTAGATATTAATATTGCATTTTCTGTATGGTGATTTGATTGAGGATGTTTATATGGTTTACCTCAAAGTTATAACAATGTTGATAAATCTAAAGTCTACAAGTTGAATAAGTTTCTTTATGGTTTTAAGGAAGCCCCAAGGCACTGGGATGCCCAGCTTACCATTGCTCTGGCTGAGCATTGCTTTGACCAGAGCAAATTTGACTATTCTCTATATGTTAAACAAAGAGGTTAGTTATTACTGGTAATGATGAGTCTGAAATTTATTAATTCAAAAAGTTATTACTGTTAAAGATAAGTCTTTGACAAATGTTACTAATTACCAGAATTTGGTGGGTAAATTAATATTTTTGACAAATACTAGACCTGATATCAGTTATGTTGTGCATTGCTTAAGTCAGCATATGCACAATCCATTACAATCATATTTAAAAGCTGCTTTAAGGGTCTTGAAATATTCAAAAGGATAACATGTGTTTGGTCTATAGTTTAATAAAGAGTTTGATTTGAAGTTAAGAGAATATACTGATGCAAACTGGGCTAAGTGTCCTAAAACTAGAAAGTCTATGACTGGTTTTTGTGTCTTCTTGGGTCAGTCACTTATTTCTTGGAAAAGTAAAAAGCATGCCATTTTGTCTAAAAGTTCAGCTGAGGCTGAATACAGAAGCTTAGCTTCTGCAACTTGTGAGGTTATATGGTTGGGTAATTTATTGCACACTTTGGGTTTAAAAGGGTTGTGTCCAGTTGAAGTGTTTTGTGACAACAGTGCAGCAATCCAGATTGCTGCAAATCTTGTTTTCCATGAAAAAACTAAACACTTTGAAATGGATGTTTATTTGGTAAGAGAAAAGGTAGCAGTAGGAGTGATTAAAAATGCTAAAATTCATACTGATGATCAGATTGCAAAATTTTTCACAAAATGTCTTGGTCTTATTCAACATAACCTTTTTTACAGGAAACTTGGTTTGTTTGACATGTTTGCAGGAAAGCTGATAATACATTAAAGAATGAAGTAAAAGTTGATGAGCAGATTGCTAACATATCAGCTTAACGATGGATGTTGGATAATATGGTCAAGCTTCAATCAACATAACTTGAAGGACCAGTTGTGAAAATATATCAAAGATATTTACTCTATCTCAAAGTCTAGTTGGTATTTGCTCAAGGAATGAAAGGTGAAGGGCTAAAGTGAAAGTTTCAGCTATATATGCTATCATCCGGATCTAGGGTTTGATAACTTTCATTCAACAGTCATGTTTTCTCTCTAGTTTTTACACACAGTTTGTTATATCATCTTGTTTAGTCTGTGATATCATTCTTGATATCTTGTTAGCTTGATTCTTGTATCAACATGACCAATAGTTATTTGGTTGTGTAGTCTGAGTGTGAGTGATTATTGTAGTGAGGATTGATATGATCCACCTAGTGGGGATTATCTTTGTCTTGTGTATTCGTTTGGTAAGCACCTATTTAATGACTTGTCTACTATAGTAGAAGTAATAAGATTTACGAAGGGGTGGTTGGTTGGATGACTTTGTGTGTTCTTTGCCATTTTAACGCTTCTTCTCACACAACTTATGCTTTACAAACCAACGCTACTCATGATATAAGAAGAATTTGATACATGTTTCTTATAGTCAATAAAATGGGTGTCAAGTTCTCTTGAAGTTTATGCAACTGAGGTTGAAGTTGAACCACAAATAAGAAAGACTTAAAGAAAGAAAAAACACTACATATTCAATCATTTATTAACATGAAGTAATCAAGACTTATGTTGAAAAAAATTGTTGAGCAATGTTGTGTAGCGTTAAAATACACATATGTGATGTATATGTGAAAAAATAAATTGAAAATGTTGGTCATCTCCCAGAGTGTAACGTAGAGGTTTAGTGTTAGAATTTTAGGTTTTTATCTATATCTATAATACATATAATGGTGGAATGACTTTTCCTCCGTTAGAATCAACTAGCAGGGTACCCGCGCAATGCGGCGGCGGGTATCCGGTGACTAACTTTTTGGCTATCACATGTTTTTCATTTATACGATTCTGGCGGCAGGTAATTTCCTTTCGACAAACTGTATATGTAGTGTTAAAAATATGCTCGAAAAGCCTTTTTTTCTAGTGCCATAGTTATGTAGCGACAACAATGGAATATTTTCAATCAATTTGTGAGTGAGTTTTCTCGATCGAATTATTTTTAATTGCAGTATGAAATGGAAATTAAAATCATTAGTCGTGTACCCTTCAATGATAAATACAAGTATTAAAATACATTGTATAAGCCATGCAAGCTGCTAATTTAAGTGATACAAAATTATAAGCACATTGTGAAACTATTAATTACATCAATCTTAAATTCTTTTAAGATAAAAAAGAATACACTTTTAGTAGTACACATATTATTGCTTGTTGAAGAGTTCACACCAAAAAATAACAGTTCAACATATTCAATACGACTTTTATGAGTTTATCTGAATATAAAATATTAACACATACATATTTAATTTGTTTAAATAGAGATTGAGGGTATTATACATGCACCCTCTTACAAAAGCATATATTTACTTTGCCATGCCAAGCTAAAAGAAATACTCCTTCTGGGTAATAATTATTGTTCACTATTTACTTTTAAAGTCTTTAGTTTTTAACTTTGACATTAAATATTTTTATTTGTGTTGTATATTACTTGATGAAAAATATATGAATGAAATAAGATTTAAATGCATTTTCATACGTATAATTTTCATCAAGTATATTATAACACAAATAAAAATATTTAAGGTCAAAGTTGTAAAATAAAAACTTCAAAAGGTGACACTAGACAATAATTATGGGACGAAGGGAGTAGAAATTTTTTGCATATTAGCTGGAAATATGTAGTATCAACATGTTTTTGAAGATCCATCTAGCAAACAATATCAAAATTCAATACCCTTTGGACACTAAAAATTCTGGATTTGACAAGACAACAAATAACTTCATTGGCAAAAAAAATATAGACCTAGAATATAAAACATTTGGATTGATGATGACATCAAATAACAACTGATTATAGCATCATTTATCCTGTTTATATAGCTTATTTTATATCATTGTATATGAGAATTGATACTTAATCGTTTATTTGTGTATTTCTCAGATATTATCAAGCAATTGGTGAAAGTTAGCGAAAAGAACGTATTTTAGAGCTAAATTGGTGAAGTCAATAATGCCTACTGAATCTGACATTAATACGCCATATCATTCTAGACGGATACGCCATATACCAAGAGTTAGATGAATTCAAGACCATTGCCTGACTTTGATGCATACGTCGTATTGGATTCCACAATACGCCGTATATGAAACTTTGGTCAACAAGAAGAACAAGCTCATTTTAGTTCCAATACGCCGTATTCACTTTTGTAATACGACGTATCCATGCCCTAACTTCACAAAAACATCTATGACGGGAAGACTTCAATACGCCGTATCCATGTGCAATGATACGCCGTATTGGATGACGGTTGATGGAATATTTTGGAATATAATAATCTTGGACCCCACGCAAAGTTACCTCGATACGTCGTATCGGTCAACCCAATACGCCGTATCGACTCATATTCGAAGACTATAAATAGAAAACCTTGCATTCGGTTTTCATAGAGCTTTCAACCACCATGTACGATTTCCAGACTATTTTAAAAGACAAGAAGGTTCTGCTAGTGCTATCATTTAGAGGTGCAAAAAAAAACCTGTTAACCAAACCGCGACTGATAGCGAACCGAAAAACCAAACCGGTCAAACCTGGTTTTGACCCAGACCGGTCTGGTTTTTCCCCAAACTAGCTGTTAGGAACCGGTTAGACATTTCAAAAAAGAGGCGGTTTGAGGACCGGTTTTTATAAACCGGTTATACAAATCGGTTAGGAACCGAACCGGGCCAAGGGGGCGGGTTTTTTTTTCTAGTATTTTTGAAATTTGAAAGTTTGAATTTTGAATTTGAATGGGAAGGAGCGTGGAGGACCGACTTTTAATTATTTAGGCTCAAAATTTACCATTTTGCCATTTCTTGTTTAGTATAAATAGAAAGTGTTATGTATTTGTTTATTCACAACTTTCACACAAGCGAAAACCTCTCTAAAAAATAAAAAATGAATACTACAACTTCAAACACCACCACCCACACCACCGCAGCTGGTTCATTAAATGCACCTATGATTGTCAAAATTTTACCAAGCGACCTTGTTAAAGATCCTTGGGAAAACTTCAACTACGTCCTAATGTCAGACGGCAAAAAAAAGGCTCAATGTAAGCATTGCTTGAATATAATGTCGGTGAGTTCCAACTCGACGTTGAAGGCTCATATCAAACAAAAGTATTGCAAGGCACTAAAAAATGTTCCGGAAGCGGGTCAATCTTCTATGGCTCGGGACGGGAGTATTTTTGTATACGATCATGAAGCAGTCCGTGAAGCATTTTCCGGTTTGGTGATTAAAAGAGGTTTGCTGTTCAACCATTGGGACGACGAGGATACGACGGAGGTGATGTAGACTCATGTCCAACCAATGTTCAATCATGTAAGTCGTATGACTATAAAAAGCGATGCTATGAACATGTGGAAAACGGCCAAACAAAAATTAAAAAACTTTTATTTATTTATTTATTTTTTTTGTAATTTTGATACTTGTGTTAACATAACAACGGATGTTTGGTCCACTCCTCATGGTTCGCCATATTTGTACCTTTCTGTTACCGCACATTGGGTTGAACCCGAAAGTTGGCTAATCATGAAGTGAGTCATATCCTTTGAAGAGTTTCCGGTTCCTCACACGGGAAGTGTGTTATTCAAAATTTTAAGAAAAGTGTTTAACAAATTTCACTTGCAGATTTTTTTTTCAATTACGTTGGATAATGCTAGTAACAACACAAATGCAATGGGTAGACTGAAAATTGAATTCGAGCCACCTTTTAATGGTGATTTTTATCATTCTTGATGTGTTGCACACATCATTAACTTGACTGTGCAAGAGGGATTCTGTAGGTGAAGTGTTCACAATCACCGGTTCATTTGGAGGACATGGAAATTGTTGTGAGAGATCTTTGTGAGGATTTGGGAATTGTTACGAGAAATCTTTGCGAGACATCGAATTTTGAATGTTGAGTTTTGATTTTGTGAATGTCAAATTGTGAATGGGTAGTGAGAAGTGGGAACTGAGAATTCTGTGATTGGGTAGTATTTATAGGCCAAAAAACGAAAAAAAATACACAAAACGGTCCAAACTGATTAACCGCCACCGAACCACACGTAACTGAAACCGGACCGGTTAGGGTCGGTTTGGAATTTTTCCCCTCGGACCCGGTTTGGAACCGAACCGGTTAACCACCACGACCGGTTTTTTTTGGCGTTGACTCAAACCGAACCCCCAAACCGGTTCGGGTCATACCGGACCGGGTAACCGAAATGTGCACCTCTACTATCATTCCATAGAAAAACTCTTGTAACCATTATACTCCGCTATAATCGTTCAGTTAGCATATTTTTTTCTTATGAATTCTACTTTAATCGTTCTGAATATGATACTGTGCATGATTGTTGAGATTATGGGTTAATACCGGTAGGTATTAGCCAAGTTTATGATAATTTAACGTTTTGATTTGTTTATATCAATTGTTTACTCTTTCATTGCTTGTTGAGTATGTTTATCACACATTTATGTGCTTAATATGTTAATCTTTCGTTCAACCGATTCTTTTTCTGAGTTAATCCTTACCTCGCGCTTATTAGGGTTAGTTTAATGTGGATGATAGACTAGTTTCTATTGAATTAATCCAGACCTCACTATTAGTGTAAAGTGGATGATAGACTAGGTCTATTAAATTAATCCTTACCTCATTATTATTAGTAACCTCGTAAAGTGGATGATGAACATTATTTCGTGAAAGATGCATATTACTTACCTATATCGCTAGATCAAGAGTACTATGACCATTAGGCTACTGGTATAAAGTTAGGGCATAAGTTTGTAATAAAGCACTTGTTGTTCGCCTTGGTAGTGATATCGTAAGCCAGATAGATTATAATCAACAGTGAGACTTTATGCAGGTTCGATTAATTGTAACAGGATTAATCAGTTAAAAACCTCTAGTTTAGGGAGAAGTACCACCTAGCTTTCAATAGAAAACCACCAACAAATGTAGTACAATCATTGCACACGTAGACATATATGGCATTTATTTGATTAAATTGGTTAATACATTTTCCTTACTATCGAGCTTGACCTCTTATTTATTGTTTGTTTATTTGCTTGTGTGTGTTATTAGTTTTATTTATCGCTTTATTAAACCAAAACTTATGCCAGTCTCTGAGGCTGAAAACCCTCCTTTGCATTAGTTTTAGTTTAATTAGGTTAATTTAGATAATTAAAATGCTAATTTATTAAGTGTTAACATCCACTCTTAGTGATCGACACCATACTTACTAACGAACCTACAATTGATCAGGTACACTGCCTGTTTGTGATAGTTAATATGTAAAGTCGGCAAAATATAAATAATAAAACTTGATACATATATTACCTATACTAAACAACACATCAATTGAAATAACTATACGTCGTATGTTAGTGTTGACTTTCGGTGGTTATAGGGTTCCAAATTGAGTGGTGGTTATAGGGTGGTATATATTGTGGCTGGCAGTGGCCTTCGTGATGGCCTATACTTGTGGTGGCTAATGACTAGGTTTAGATAAAGAGAAAAATATTTTTTTTTGTCATTGTGTGTAAAAAAATTGTCATAACTTTTTTTAATTGTGTATGTATTTACTTGAGATATAGGGCCTTCACCGATTTCAGTTCTAACCCAATAAATAATTCAATTAAACGTCTCAATTTTAAGTTAAGTTATATCATCTGTATTATTTAAAGTTTCATCACTTAAATATAAAAAAAATAAATTATATGTTTTCAATGATAAAACTATGAAAATAAAGTGACTAATATGTAAAAGCAAAAGAATCGAGTATTTAAAACAAAATATTACATTTAATGATGAGGATGTGTAGATTTTTATACCGTATAAATGTAACGAAATCACACCATATTGTACCTACTCTCGACATACTTTGATTTCATGCCTCCATAATATTACTGATTACAACCTTTATATTGCTCCAACATCGTGCGAGTACTTTACAATTTTTATATTAATTAGTTCGATATTGCTTAAAGTTACTCAAACATAAAATTTTTGTTATCTATAAAGATATTATAATGAAAAATATAAAATTAAACATGTATTTTTGCCGTAATTTGTATTGCAGGGTACTTGTCGCCATAACGCGCGGGTATCCTGCTAGTATTATTAACAATAGTGCCGCTGTCGGGGACATCCGGTAAAAGAATAACAATTAAGTTTACAAGTCTTTGAACAAGGTCCATTGCATCTTTAAAAATGGATATATGCTTGGTCAATTGTAAATCAACGCTTTTAATATTGTGCTTGATATCGACCAGTTCACTATCGAGCGTTAAAACTTACAACTAGCTGGACTAATGAAATAAACAAGATATTAGAAGGAAACTTTGATAAAAACATGCTTTATAATATAGTCACTTTTTAATAAGTGCTCAAGAAAGTGCATATTTAAGTTTCAATGCTTAAAATAATGCCGAAATACCTTTAAAATTTATTTTTTATACTCTTTTTAAAAATGTTTCACGTTCTAAAATATATTATTGGATCCAAAATAATTTTCTCTTAAAATTGGGATCAATTTTGACATGGTTTGGTTAAATTTCAAGAAAACATAAAATATGATGATAATATGCGATAATTTTTAATAAGATAACAAGATCAAGTGATGGATGTGATATGTTTATATTTGGTATTCTTTTTCCCATCCACTTTGTGTCGCGTTTGAGTAACTATCACGTTAGTCGCGTCTCCCCTTGTCATTTGTTATTTAGTATATGCGAAGTAGAGCAACGTTAACGACTTATAGTTCAAATTTGAGATAATATCACCTGAGAGTTTTGTGCCATTAACTTTACCCTTTTATAAATAACCAAAGATTTTCTTTTCTTTTTCCTTTTCCTTCTAGAGTATATCATATTAAACCCTATTGTTACTATTGTTGGGTCCAAAATTTGACCCAATTACCCTTACAAGGATTTGAAAATAAAATAGCCGAACTCACTAAATAAATATAGTGGGTATAACCGTAAACATCAAATAAGTCACTGAGTGCATAGGTACTTAGTGAGTTACCTTCAGGATGTTCAGCGAGTCTAATAAGAAAGACTCGTCATTTAGTCAGGTAGTACTCAGTGAATGATCCCTGAGCTAAAGAAGAAGGTAATGGAGTTAGTGAGTGATGGCAATAACTCACTAACTCCCTGAGGCTATCTCTGAACAAACATACTCCCCGAGGCTATCCCATACTCCCTGAGGATGTCTCAACTCCCTGAAGCTGTCTCAACTCCCTGAGGCTGTTTCGAAAATCTGACAGCAAGTACAAAAAGGGAGTCAAAGCAAAGTACAAGAATTGCCATAGAAGTGGAATATCAGTTATGACAATTCCAAAAGGATGGTTGGTGCTTTTCTAAAAGAGGAAGATGAAGGGGACCACTAAGAGTGGATGAAAACTCACCAGTCACATGTTGTACTTTGTATTTTGTAGCTATATATATATATATATATATATATATATATATATATATATATATATATATATATATATATATATATATATATATATATATATATATATATATATATATATGTTTGTAATAGAGATAGTCATGGATCCTAAACACACAAAGTAATACAAAATGTATTAGTTGATAGGATCATCCTCTCATTGAATCCAAGTGTGGATCAATGAGAGTTTTATTGTCACTCATACGGTATAGTTTTCCGTGACTATCCCATTTAAATCTTTGACTCATCTCAAAGATTTATAAAGAAGCTGAAGATGTTATCATGTAGTCTAGTTGTATGAGTAATCTTGTAACTATTGTTCATCGATATTTAATGAAATTGTTTCTTCATTTTATTATCAAGATTTGCTCAATTTTCATGGACCAACAAGTGGTATCAGAGCCGGTGGATTATTCTTATGATCTAGATTCGTTCTTGACTGCTAATAACATCCAACTGTGTCAATATTAGTGTGAAATCTTTAAAAGTTGCTACTGATGTTGCAACTTTTGAGGAGGAGAAGCACACTGATATTGACTAAAACCCACCTAAAAACCCCACTGATTGAAATAATCAGTCAAATAAAAAACAAGAAGGATAAAATCTTTATCCAAATCCACATTCTCGATATAAAAACACCAACAAAAAATCACCTTCCATAAACTAAACATACTCAAAATCAAAATCCCATCTATTCATCATCAATCCAACACTCTCAAAGAAAAAAAAAAAAAAAAAAAAAAAAAAAAAAAAAAGAAAAAACTCCGATCAAAAACTCAAAAAAACCATTCAACTCAAAATAATCAAATCTTCATCCTACTCTCATTGTTACTCCCATTCTATGAAAATAGAGACACAAACCTGTCTGTCTAAAATCCAGAAACCAAACACAAAAAAACCACCCAAATAACTCCTCGATTCAAAAAACCCAGCAACAATAAACCGTACATACATAAATCTTGATGTGTTTCGAAAGCTTTATATTTATTAAACTAGTTTTACCGATTTCCTTATTACTCAAAACACATGGGTAAAAGTATAACCCTCGTTTATATTAAATAGTTTTGGTAAGACTAGGTCGTTCCACAGGAACTGAGGTTTGCTCTTATGTATCAATTAGCTAATCAAGATAATTTAGAAGACTTATGCAGTTGTTGTGAAATTTAAATATGAGAGAGATATGATTAATTGGATAGTTCTTATAACTCAGTGATGGCATATGATATTGATCTCAATTGCTCTTAACAAACGATAAGTTGTTTTCGTCAAAATAATGTTTCGTCATTTTATGTTTGTGATTCAAGACTTATGTCGGCTAGTATTTAAATGAGTGGCTAACCAGTCTAAGTACTAGTTGCGATATTTCAAACTCTTATTGTTTATTTCAATACAAAAGCGATTTCTCCTTCAATTGATCAACATACATAGACATATGTTGAAAATCATAAAATACTACCCAAATCTTTCGACCCTTTTCAAGTAGTAATTATAATCAAAGAGATAAACAATGATTATAAGTTTAGAACACAACAAGGTTGCAACATAAACAAGAAAGTAACAAGAGATCATAGCCATAACCAAACACTTTATTATATTAACATATCCAAGCAACCATAAGGAGTTTAGCCTAACATGACTTTAGTAATCATGCTTACAGTGGTAATAGTGCACGAAATGATTAACATACTTTCTGAATTAATGTAATGAAGAAACTACCGTCACTAGCGATCACCACAATTAATATCGAGACAGTATTACAACGCTTTTAGAACTTTGACTTAATTTCTATCACCCCAATGATTGGAACACGAGATGGATATTATCAGAGTTTTTTTGGTTGTTGGGGAGAGTGTTGGTGTCTCAAATGAGGCAAAATAAGGCTCTATTTATAGGCAGAGGTTGACTGGCCAGGCATTGAAGTACGCCGCTGATGAACAAAAGATCGGCGCGCTTCTCATAGAATATCGGCACACTTGGTAATAAACAACGGCGACCTTCAAGAGTTTTCTTCGGGCCAAAGGGTCATTAATAGAGGCTGAAGGTTGGCGTGCTTGAGATATAAAACTGGCGTGCTTTACTTGACTTAACTTAGATTATATGGATTTATACTAGCCCCCATAATCAGCTCTTGAGATAAAAGCTCGGCGCTCTTATGATCTGGAATAGGCTTTATCATAGGTTTATCTTGAATTTGCACATTTTGCCTTGGCTAGTGAAGATCTTTGTCAAGAGGACCTGCAACATATTTTTATGCAATTAAATATCGAAAGTCCTTATAAATTATATAGAAACTAATAAATAACACTATATAAAATATGTATAATTCGAGCGTCATCAAATCTCATTCCAAATCGAACTCTAAAATAAAGCAAAAAAAAAAAAAAAAAAAACCCAGAAGTGAATATTGGTAATGGTTGTGAAGTGCATAAGGTCAGAGGGTTGGGTAAGTTAATGATTAAAAAGGATTGATATGGATGTTTGGGGGTGATAAGTATCTGTTGATTGGGCGTGTTCAGTGTTAAGATAGACTGAATTGATAGGAATGGCTGAGGAGTGAATAGTAGGGCTGACAGTTTAACCATGACGTGAGAAGGATGAGTGATTAGTGTTTGTCAAGCTAAGCCTGAACGAGTGGTGAAAATAATCAGGTAGAACCTGAATCGTGGGTATGAAAAACTCCGGGAGCTAAGCATTGAATAGCTCCTGTGTTAGTTGTGGTAAAACTCAAAAGAGCTGAGAATGATAAATATGTCTGATATAAAAATTATCAAAGGATATTTGAGGTTTTGCAAATTTAGTAAGTGTTAAGGAAAATTTGGTTAGTTTTCGACCTGAGACTGAACGTGACACTGACTCGAGGGAATGATATGAATGAGTCCTTTGCGACTCAAGGTGTGGTAAGTTTCAGGCGGCATGGATTGTGTCTCAGGAAGTGACAACAAAAATGGGTTTTGTTAATCAGGAAGTTAAGGGGAATAACGGTAGATATGAAAAGGTGGGTACTGGTTTAAAAGGAGTCGGTCTAAATTGTTTAGTGTTTTGAGAAGCTGAGAAAGGGTATGAAATCTGTGAACATATAATCACAGGAACTGGTTGTTGAACCCCCTGTCACTTAACCCCATTCAGGTCACTGAACCCCTTAACCTTGTCACTCCTCACTGAAATATTGTTTCAGTATGTTTTTGAGGTTTGAAATACTTATGGGAAAATTCAACAAATTGAGTTGTGGTGAAGATCAGTGATTATAACAAACCCAAAGCCTGAACCAGGTCAATCTCAGTCACTGAAACCAAACTGTAACCAAAAACCATGAGACTCTAAACACCAAGAGTGTCTGAACCCAAAGTGACTGAAAGGTTGTGTCGTTGTTGCAACATTAAGGAGTGATGAAATTCGGTGGAGTGAGTCAGAGATACGGGTTAGTGATATCTTCGTGGTAATAACAACTCAAGGCATAACAGGGTCTGATAATAATCAAGCGTGAAAAACGCAATCAGGACCCTGAGAGCAAAATGACCCTGAATGTTGTTCAAGTCTCTGAACATGGAGACTGAACCAGTGGAGTCATTGAAAGAAGAGAAGGTTGTGCATCAGAGAGAAATGGTAGTAAGCATCAGGCAGTGGTAAAAGAATCAGGCACTGAATGAATAAGGCATACAAAACCAACCATGGCCAAAAACCAAGAAACCTGATGACTTAATCTGTAACCAAAACCTAAAGACCTTAACCGTATACCCTGAACTTGAACATGAAACTGAACCCACTCCCTAAACTCCCACCAACTGAACCTGAGTTAGCAGGTATCAAACACCAGTCACTAAGCTACTTCCGTCACTGAAAACAACTTATCCCATCAAACCCTATACCTTGAAACACCAAAGTGACTGAAGAATGATCAAGTCACTGAAAGCTTTAGATGGATCTCTAAAACTGAGTTCCTGAAGCAAGTATCCCTGAACCTTCAGGTAGTTGAATGGGAAAGATATAAGGCTTGTTTAGTTTGATGAAGCTGATCAGTGAATGAAAAGGGTTTGTTCATTTTGTAAAATGGTAAAACTAAACTGATGGTACGTTGGGTTTGTTTAGTTTAAATGAGGCTGATTAAATAAGGAATCAATAAGGTTGTTTGGTGGGTTGAGATATTGAAGAAAAGTATATATATACTGAAACAAAACAAAACACCTGAACCCTACTCACTGAACCTCAGTCAGTGAACCCTCCTCGTTGAACCCATGTTCCTGAACCACAGCCCATCACTTACTACCAATCACCTTAGGCTATTCGAATGTTCAAATAGGGGGAGACTGTTGGGTCCAAAATTTGACCCAATCACCCTGACAAGGATTTGAAAATAAAATAGCCTAACTCACTAAGTAAAATAGTGGGTATAAACATAAACATCAAACAAGTCACTGAGTGCATAGTCACTTTGTGAGTTACCTTCAAGATGTTCAGTGAATCTAATAAGAAAGACTCGTCATTTAGTCAGGCGGTACTCAGTAAATGATTCCTGAGCCAAAGAAGAATGTAATGGAGTTAGTGAGTGATGACAATAACTCACTAACTCCCTGAGGCTATCTCTGAACAAACATACTTCCTGAGGCTATCCCATACTCGCTGAGGATGTCTCAACTCCCTGAGGCTATTTCGAAAATCTGACAGCAAGTACAAAAAGGGAGTCAAAGCAAAGTACAAGAATTGCCATAGAAGTGGAATATCAGTTATGACAATTCCAAAAGGATGGTTGGTGTTTTTCCAAAAGAGGAAGATGAAGGGGACCACTAAGAGTGAATGACAACTCACCAAGCACATGTTGTACTTTGTATTTTGTAGCTATATATATGTATGTTTGTAATAGAGATAGTCATGGATCCTAAACACACAAAGTAATACAAAATGTATTAGTTGATAGGATCATCCTCTCATTGAATCCAGGTGTGGATCAATGAGAGTTTTATTGTCACTCATACGGTATAGTTTTCCGCGACTATCCCGTTTAAATCTTTGACTCATCTCAAAGATTTATAAAGAAGCTGAAGATGTTATCATGTAGTCTAGTTGTTATGAGTAATCTTGTAACTATTGTTCATCGATATTTAATGAAATTGTTTCTTCAATTTATTTTCAAGATTTGCTCAATTTTCATGAACCAACAACTACACTCCAAACTCATGCATATCCAATTAACATAAACTTGTTAAAAAAAAAAAAAAAAAATTAACATAAACAAATAAATAAAAAAAATATTCGGTAAATTCAACCAAGATACTTATAAAATCAAACAAATTAATGATATGATAAACTTTAAAATTTGCTTAGTTTCAATTCGAATAGTTGCGAGTGAACCCTTACTTATACCATACCATGCAACAAAAGCAAGAAAAATTCATAATACATATGCGTTAATTAAACCCGACATACCAACACATAGTTTGAATCAAATCTTAGATTTGAGTTTCTTTATCATTTAATTGTGTCTTAAACAACATAAATTGTCATCAGCATTTCTAGACGAGTAAAGTGATCAACGATAGAGCAAATGAGGTTGTTGTAACCACTAAGAAGCATAATATGGTCACTTCCACTTGTGTACGCTATTGCATCTTTCGGAAAAACACTGCAATTGGAAAGCCCTTTCTAGTTCACTACTGCTACTTTGTGTACTCCTTTTGGATACTTGAGCACTAACCATATGATAAAATGATAATAATTCATTTAGTTAAATTATATAACAAAAACCGTTGTCTTATAATTTGTAATATCTTATGGCACATTATTGTTTAATTTTGGCATAAAATATAAGTAAATAAAATCGGAAACTGTAAAATATGTAAAGCATGTTAAGTAGTGGTATAGGCAATACTGAGGACGTCACCAGCATTGAACCTCTTATCTCTAGGCTAGGTTTGAACGCCAGTCATCCAACCATTAGCATCGCCGAACGATAGAAATTCTTGCACAAGCCACCTCGCTTTGGAACATCACAACGACTAGACATAATACAGCCGCTGCCGTCACTGCATTGCCTCTTCCCATAGCCATTGTACGACTAGACAGAAGACACAAAAGGATTTTTAAAAATAGATCATGTAGATACAAGCATACCGAATAAGCATAGCACAATATTTTTCAATTTCAGACAAGCAACACATAAAAATATAAAGAAAAACCATATTATCTTGGAGGATGTATGAACTCCTAGATGAGCAATACTTCATGAGCTTCCTAACATGAAGATTTCTTAAAGAAGGTATGTTAGGCTTATTTAGATATTATAACACCTTTATCAATATTCAGATATAGCAAGTTTTATCATTTTTGTACAAATGAGTTAGATGTCAATTTTCACAAAAGATTTTCCTTCTTTTGTAGTTTTCAAAACATACATGGATCATTTCAAGTTTTTAAATTATGATATACTCTAAGAAACTTGGTAACGAAGCTCTGATACCAATTGTAGAAAACTAAAAAGGGGGGTTGAATAGTTTTACTAATTTAAACTTTATTTTAAAACTTTTAGATAGACTTATGTCAATCTAGTTTCGACGTGTTGGATATTGATAGTGAGAAAAGCATATAAACTAAACTAAGAGATAGAGTTATAGAGACACAGCCATAGAACTTGTATTTATAGTGGTTCGCCAACAAGGAAACCTTCCTTGTCCTACTCCACTCCCCGAGTACCCAACTTAAGAGTTTCGTAGACACTACACAACACAAACTCATTTCACCGGCGGAGAAGCCTTCACAATGTTGCTTACACTTTTTCCGGTACAAAGCTAAATACCAAGCTCTTCCACGAGGTAGAGCCAAACTTTCGTCGCCTACACTTTATTCGATACAAGGCTAGATACCGGGTTCCATTACAAAGGAGGAACCACTACCCGATCAACACATCTAGCACAACACACCTTAAGGAATCAACGTCCTTATACACTTAACGACTCAACACATTCTACTACACCCTTGAGAAGAAGAAAGAATAATAAGAGACACTCATGCGATCTTGTAAAGAAGAAGAATCCTAGCAACTCATGTCTTGAGCTTGCAAGTCTTCGAGAGGTCGTGATCTCTCCTTTAAGAGGAACCTAGAAAATCATAAAGAGAGACTACATAGAAAGATCCTTAGATTGGAGGTTAGAGAGTTTAGAACATAGAGAGAAGATATGTCTAAAATGTATGCGAAGCAAGAGAGAAATAACTCATTATTTATAGGCAAAATGAGCACTTTTCAGCCGGATGTGGTGGATCCCTTCCCAAAGGGATCTAGCCAGTGTAAAGCCAGGAATCCGGGTATCTGGTAGTACCAGTACGGATTTTGGGTTATGGGTTAAGGTCTATGGGTCATGTGATGTCATGCATAATATTAAATACATCTTGGGTCATGGGTTATGGACTTTGGGTTATGGTTTATGGGTTTTACCCATTTTGGTGTCATACATGATGTCATGCAAAGGGTCATGGGTTATGGATCAAGCTTCATGGGTTATGGGTTATGGTCTTGGGTTTTGGGTCATGGATAGTCCAAGTCTTTACTAGTTTATTTTTACAAGTTGCAAATGTATTTAATAAAATGTAAGTAACTAGTGTGTGCTTATTCACACACATTTTTCTGGCCAAATTAAGACAAAAACAGATACAAACCAACCATAATTGCCAAAGATATTGTGTTTTTATGTTTGTGATCGTGCAAGAATGGATATTTTAGAAATTGGCATAAATCAGGTCAAAAAGGACAAAAACGAGCACGAGTTTGGAAAATGTGTCAAAAGCCAGAGCCGGGGAAGCAAATTACCATTTTTGAGCTTAGATTGTCAAAACACACCTTGGGAATCACAAAATGCCAAAAATAGTCCTTGGAGCAAAAGTTTGCAAAATTGGTAGAAATGGTCCCTCAAGTTTAGAAATTGACAGAAATGGCCCCTGAGCATTTGTTTTGGAAGAAAAATCAACTAAGGTCCCTGGGAATTCAAAAAGTATCACAATTGGTCCTTTAGTAGAAAGTTTGAAGAATTTGCAAGTTTGGTCCCTAAACTCAATTAAACTAGGTCTAGAGGTGGGGGATGATTCTTTTTGTATTTTTATATTTTAAATGAAAGCAAGCAAAATCTCGGTTTTGGAAGGAGTGGACGGAATTAGTTGCTAATCAACTAACCCAAATAACTAAAGATGCAATCAAAATAAAATAAACTAAACTTAAACTAAATTATGGCGAAAACAATAATGAGAGAAAATGTGTTTACTTAGATTTCACTACTCCATAGCTATCTTTTACCAGTGGATCAGTTTGTTAGAATTACATGGATGACGGGTCATATTCCTTAATACCATTCGTAGGGCCGTGTACGATCTTCCCTAACTCTAAAAGCTTCTACCTCTTCCTATGTCGAGCCGACTACTAGCTCCTAACATGGCCTCATTAGTAGTTACCTACGCATTAAATACAACCAATATATCGTAGTACACCTCCGATCATGTTTTGTTAAGACGTTCAAGCAAGTTACCAATTGGAAGTCTGCCAGTTTTCTTAAGCCTAACATCGAATTCATTCATCCACAACATTTATCCACCTCTTTGTCAAGTCTTGACGCCGTCACTAGCATCCTGTGACGCCGTCATGTACAATTTCCAGCATGATTTTGAGACTTTGTCGTTTTCTTCACTTTTTTGCTCCAAAAACGTCCAAAATGTTTCCTTTTGTAAATTTCCTCTCAAAAGTACCTAAAATGACAAAAGGAATGACTTAGGGCAATATTTGATCAAATAATCTCGACTTTGGCCTTAAATGACCCCCAAAAGCGATACACTTTTCGCTTCATCAAATACCCTTTCACTTGAGATTTGCTTGTCCTCAAGCAAATGCGCTTTTATTCTAATCAAAAAACAAGTTAGGGGTCATTTAACACTAATATAAAAGTAATTGCAACAATTAATCATTCCACTTCAATCAAAAACAAGCACGGAGATTATACACTAGCATCTCACAAATAGTGTTTAGATACTCACATCTCTCGGGTGTAATGGTGTCACACCCCCAAAATCGGGTCCAGCGGAAGCATACGTGTAGCTGGGTTGTAACTCAATTGGTATTACAACACAAGTTCAAAAATGGTTTTCATTTGAATCATTTAGAATAAAGAGTTTAATCAAAAATGTTAAATTTACATTGTTAAAAGTAGTACGGAAGTAGGCCATTAAAATAGTTAAAAACGGTCCCCAAATGAATAATCAGAGTCTTCTATGACCATGCCATGCCCTGCCAAAACCTCCTGTAGCGTGCCATTGGTTAATACCTGAAAATACATGCTAAAGTGTCAACACAATGGTTGGTGAGTTCATAGAGTCTTGTGAAAAAGAATGTAATGCATTGAAATGAAGATTCCCCAGCAAAGGCATCGTAAATCCACTCAGTTCCAAGTCCCGCCATAAGAGACTTGTAACCTGTGTGTTTACAACCCACTGCCAAATGTAATAAGTTTGATACAAAAGCATTGTAATTCAGTAATAAGGCTGATGCAAAGGCATCGTATTTCAGTAGTAAGACTTGATGCAAAAGTATCGTATTTCAGTAATAAGACTTGATGCAAAAGCATCGTATTTCAGTAGTAAGACTTGATGCAAAAGCATCGTATTTCAGTAATAAGACTTGATGCAAAAGTATCGTATTTCAGTAATAAGACTTGATGCAAAAGCATCGTATTTCAGTAGTAAGACTTGATGCAAAAGTATCGTATTTCAGTAATAAGACTTGATGCAAAAGTATCAGGAATTTATCAGTAATTTTGTATGTACAATAGCCCAAGTATAAAGTAAAGTACTAAGATTTCAATAATGAAACCCACATTGTCTCTTAAGCTCATGGCCCCGAAGCTAGACGTACTAAAACTTGCCCCAAGTGAGTGTTTACCAGACACTCGTAATATATTAGACATGAAATGCATTCGTAATTCCGTTGGAGCAACCCAAACACGAATGGAGGAGTCACCCTCAATAGATCTATTCACTCACTCTCGCTTAGTACTTGAAATTAACGGTCCATGAAATAAAGGGGACTTGTCGTGACGTGGTAATAAGACTACTTAAGCAATGTAAGAACTTTATACTTTGGCATTGTACAAAAATAGTTGCTGCAATGTATTCTCCCCCATAGGAAGTGAAATCGTATAAAAGTATAACACGAGTATTTAAGCATGTATCTCCCCCAAAGAGTTTGTAAAGTAATTAAACCAGTAAAAGTGGGGCTATGACTCACCTGAAGCTGATGTTACCATGAACATGTAATGAGCTGAAAAACAAGGCGCGCACACTAGCCGCAACCTAAAATGAATGATGTACGATCTACTTTAGATCATGAAATGATGTTATGAATGTCCATGCACATGTTTCTATACCACTCTACTCTTTGGAAAAACACTTGTATTATCAAAAATATATATTCCAAGAATTTGGAAAATATTGCTATTAGAAAATATAAATAGCTAGTTATAATATATATATACTTATATATATATATATATATATATATATATAACGTAAGTTTCCATGTTAGCGTTGAAATACTCGGGTTGTAATCCTTGATATGATGAAAACATACTCATAATAACTAATACTACGTTAGTTATAAAGCTCGGTACTTGATATTATGTTTAGCTCAAAAATGTACTTCGTAGTTTTTGCGCCAAATTTTATAAAAGCTGTCAATTAATAAAGGGTTTTAGCCGATATTCAAACGAGTATATCTTTGTCGTTACTTGTCCGTTTTACTTGTTCTTTATATCCACGGTTACGTCTTAGTATGTAGTAATATATTTTGGAAAGCTCGGCTCCTCCGGGTTACGTCTAAAGTCTCTTTTTGTCCAATGAAAAACGTCCAACAGCATACATTTTCAGAAAAATACTTTTCGTCTACAATCTTGCAAAAATCATAACTCCTTCGTTATAGACTCTTTTTAATCCGTTCTTTCGCCTACGGATTCGTTTTTGAAAGTATTTTCTAAAAATTTTGCCAAAGTTTCCTTGGTGTTTACTGATTTTCCAGATTTTTACAAAACGGGACAGCATGTCTAAAATAGGTTCCAAATCAAGTTTCCAAGGTTAAAAACTAATTTCTACCATCACCAAACCTCTTGTAATCACCACATGACTAATCTAATCTTACCATACACCTTCTTAGGGTGCCATGGACTCCTAACCAAGTTATTAGAGCTAGGGGATTCATAACAAAAATGTTAGGGTTTGTATGTTTCTTTTTAGCCAAAATAAAGTGTAGTATAGCTACTTGTACATGGTTTTTAGCATGATACTTATGTAATACATGTAAAAATAGGATGATCCATGAAAAAATAAAGATGAAAACTTACTTGACAAAATGAGATGATTATAGGATGATTATGCTTGATGTTCTTGTGTTTTTGTTGCTTGATTCTTGATTAGGCTTGTAAAATGAACAAGTTTTGTGTTTTAATTTATGGAAAATGATCACTTGATCATGGAGATCAATTTGGGTCGTGGGTTTGAGTGAAGAAGAAGAGAAAATGGGTTTTTGATCCAAAAAATTAAGTATGTTTATGTTTAGGTGTTTTTGTAGATATTTTCTAGTTACTTGGATGGCATACTTGTAATTAAATGGTCAAAGTGAAGTAAAGGAGGGGGTTCATGGCTGATTTTTGGGTGTGAAAAGGAGTAGCCAAAACGGTTTTGATCACTTAGAAAATATAGTGTAGCGTTAAGTGTTATTACGCGTTATTCGTTAAAATCGGGTACCGGGTTTAATAGCAATAAACGTTCACGAAGTTAACCGGGATGAAATAAAAGTTATAATAATGATAAAAACATATTAAAAATATGTTGGGTACATTTACTGAGTGATCGGGTGATTAATGTTTAGTTTTCACGAAAACCGTCGTTATTTTCATACGCGTACGTTATAAATAAAATAAATTACGAAAATACTGGGTAACTGAATGTTATAACTTTTATGATGTTAAAATGGATATAAAAATATGTCGGGACCATTGTGGGAATATTTAGATATATTCGTCGTGTATAAACCGGGTGTTAACGTTTATTATAATTACTTATACGTAAAAACGTTAAATGTACTGAATATAGAAATTTGAAAATCCTGAGAGTGGTATAACATGAAAATGCGGTTATGATGATATGCAGACTATCCCCAGTCCGTATGCAGTGTCCTTAGCACTAATGAAATGAATTCGCACCTAAACCAATCCGGTTACGCGAATTTGAATACCCGTAAACTAAATTTACGATGAAATGAGTAATGCAAGTGAATGATGAAAACTTTTCCGGAAATGAATAGTGTTTGGTGAATAGTAAATTTTCAAAAAGTTTCTCAGAACATCAAACTGACCTCGAAAACGATGAATAGTAAAACGATGAATAGTGTTTTGATGAATAGTGATTTATGAATAGTAAAAAGTCGAAGTTTGGGAAAATGACCTGAAATGGTAAATGACGTGAAATGGTGAGTTGTGACAAATGGTGAGGCGAAAAATGAACCATTTTTAGGGGGTCATTTTAGCCCGGATTCGAACTTATTTGATCAAATATTACCCTAAATCGTTCCTTTTGTCATTTTAGGTACTTTTGGAGTGAATTCTGGAAAAGGAAGCATTTTGGACGTTTTTGGAGCATAAAAGTGAAGAAAATGGCAAAGTCTTAATTTTCCTTGCTGGGAACAGTACCTGACGGCGTCACATGCTCCTTAATGACGGCGTCAAGAGTAATACAAGAGGTGGAAGTGTATAAAGTCCGTGACGATCCAGAAGAGTTTTACACTATGGGCATGACGACGTCACCATAGGCCGTCATGGTCCAAATACAAGTGATGGCCTAGAGTAGAAGTACACATGACGGCGTCAAATTTGGATCTAGGCAATTCGATCTCATTATGGGCGGCGAGTTGACGGCGTCAGAAATTCCTTCTTGACGCCGTCACCCAGTAAAATCTATATATAGTTTTGCAATTTTCATTCATAAAATAGGAACAAGTAGGGTGTAACTTTGGAGAAACCCTAGCACGAATATTACTGCTTTTTCAAGCATTTTTACCCTTTGAAACCTTTCATGTCAATTTGAGATAAGTACTCTTTCAATTCAATCAATATGTCTATGTGTTGCTTGAATATATGTTACACTTGTCTTGAATTCAACATGCTAGGCTAGATCTCTTTTGTGTTTGCTTAGATGTAGTGAAACCTAGATATTAATTATGGGTTGATTGTTTGTTTATAGTTGTTACGGATGATTGTACTTGATGTTAGGCTTAAGAAAATTGGCAGACTTCCATTGGTGACATGCTTGAACGTCTTAAGAAACATGATCAGAGGTTTACTATGATTTTTGGTTGTATTTAATGTGTAGGAGAATTCTAATGATCCCATGTTAGGAGCTTCTAACGGCTCGACATAGGAGTGAAGTAGGATCCTATAGAGTTATGGAATATTGTACACGGCCCTACGACTGGTATTAAGGAATACGACCTGTCATCCATGCAATTGTAACAAACTATCAGCCTGTAAAAGATATCTAGGGAGTAATAAAACCTAAGTAAACACAACTCTCCCTATCATTGTTCACACCACTAGTTTAATTAGCTTTATTTTCATTTCTGTTATTTTATTTTGATTGCATTTTAGTTATTGGATTAGTTGACTAGCAACTAATTCCGCCCACTCTTCCAAAAAACCCGAGATTTTAAATTCTTTTATAAAAATATAAAAATACAAAAAGAATCATCCCTCACCTCTAGACCTAGTTTTTAGGCTTTCTAATCATAGCGACACTATTCCTGAGTTGAACGATCAATCCCCCGGTACTTGTCACTATACTATACTACAACGATCAGGTACACTGCCTGGTGGGGGTTGTAAGCTTCTCGAGATCCCTCGAGATCCCTCGAGATGTAAAGCCTGGTGCGATTCCCACGTATCAAGTTTTTGGTGCCGCAGCCCGGGGAATAGTTATTATCTAGGTTAGGATTTCTTTTTATCAGGTCTACTTACTAGATTCCTTTCTAGTAAGATTTTATTTTTATTTTTAGGTTCTCTTTAGTCTATCTTATTTCTTCATGTCTTTGTTCGTAACGTTTACCATCCGACATCATGGATGGTGGTAACATCTTTGAACCTATCAACCCACCACAACAAAACCACCCACAAAACCCGCCATTAGCAAACCAACCTCTTAGGCCCCAAACCTTAGGAGAGTATTCCTGTCCTAGCCACCAAGGCTATCAAAACACTATTGAGCTCACCCAAGGAGCCAATGTGTCCCCCTTGCGATCCGACACCATCCGGTTGGTGCAAAGCGGATGTGCATTCCATGGATTTCGTTCCAAAGATCCTAATCAACATCTCAAGGATTTCCTTAAAATCCTAGATTCTATAGACCTTGATGTTACAACTAGAGAGTCGACTCGATTACGCCTATTCCAATTCTCTCTATGTGATCAAGCTAGTCAATGGCTTGAACGATTACCCGCGGGATCCATCACCTCATAGAAGATCTTGCTCTCTATGACAACGAAAGTTGGAATGATCCCCGTGATTTGAACAAAACGGTCAAGGCAATATCTTTGCCTTCGAACAATTCTAGCACTCCCGACCGTAGGATCATGGAACTTGAGGACTAAGTCAAGTTTCTCATGAAATCTTATGAAGCTCCTAAGCCTTCAAGCCAAGTGAACAAAATCACTTCTTCATGCGAATTATGTAGTAGTCCCCATGACACTCGTGATTGCGTGGAACTCCCCGGAACAGCTTTTGCGGACTATGCATCCACGCGTACCGACGAAGCGGGAGACAAGTGGTACACTTTCAAACCCGAGTCAAACCCTTACGGTGATTCCTACAACCTTTCTTGGAAAAATCACCCGAACCTTAAGTGGAAACAAAACCAAAACAATTCTTCCAATCCGCCTAATCGTTACCAACCAAACGGTCCACCCTCCAACCGTACTTTCAACAACAATCCTTCTAATAACTATGGTAGTACCAATAATCTTGAAGGGTTGATGTCCAAGTTTATGGCATCTCAAGAAGCTTGCATAGCTAAGTTTTAAACCGAATTCAATCAACAACAAACAGAGATGACCAATAAGATTAAAAACTTGTTGAAAGCCCTCAACAACCATGCGCTAACTACACCTAGAAAGGACACTAGGGACGCCAATAGCGGAATCCAAATTAAGGACCCCTCATCATCCAAACACGTCCACTTTGTCAATGTTGTCACTATTAAGCCAAAAGATAAAGATATAGAAGACAGTGACAAGGATAAAGTTGGAGTAGAAACCGAGACTGGGGATGAAATTAAGGAAGTTGAGGTTAATAAGGGAGAAAAGTTAGAGGAAGTAGAAAACGTAGAAGAGTACTTTGATAAGTTGCCCACCAAGGAAGAACGGGAATATCACAAGGATTTATTCAATGATCCTGAGACACCATATATCCATGGTTCACCCCTTATTAAAGTAGGTGATCCCTCTAACATCAACATACCATGCAACAATGGGCATATGCATGTATGGAAAGCTTATATCGATCCTAGGTCTCCTATAAACATCATGACTAGGACTTATTATAATTGGGTAATGAAGAAGCAACTTGGTTATAGGATGATGCCCCGTAAGAATTTGATAAGTAATTTTGTTGGAAGAGTGAAAGGATTGCATGTATTTGTAGGAAACTTCACTTATGTGACCGACTTTGTGATAGTGGAGGATACTCGTCCGGTGATAGATGATTGCCTAAGTCAAGTAGTGTTCGGAAAACCGTTTATTGAGGCCTCTAAGATGAGTTATGATCCGAATCTTGGGATAGTTAGATTCAAGGAAGAGAATGATGAGATTGCTTACCAAATGCCCTATAAGATTGAAAAATACCGCCTCCTATCAAACCTAGAAAATGAACACAAACAAGCGGTTTGCCATAGGAATGATGAGGATAGACGTAGAGGAGTAGAATATATTATGAATAGAATACTTGGTTTCTACAAAGAATGCTTGCAACTAGGTCCGGAATACAAAACTAATATTGGAGATGACCTAGACAATGAGACCAACGATGAGGTCATGTAATTGCCCATGACCTTGAGTCTAGCTACAAGACTCGTAAATAAAGAAAAGCGCTTCTTGGGAGGCAACCCATGTTTTGTGTGATTTTTATTTGTTTGATTGTTATTTGCTTCCGTATGCATGCTTTATTTTATTGTTGGTAGATCATGTTTCAAACTAAAATTGTGAAAATGCATTATTTTGTCGTTTAACTACGTCTTAACTTCATACAAAGGTATTTCACAAAAGATAAGTGTAAGGGGAAACCCCAAATATGTTTTTTCTAAGAACGAAATTGATCATGATTCTCCACAATATTAAATGGACATGTATATTAGTATTTGTTAGAGTCAAATGCTTGTATCGAGTCATAATGATGTTTTGCAGGATTTTCCAGAAAGTAGGACATAAGTTTTTCCAGAAATTTTCTGGAAACTTAATGTAAAGATTTCTGCAGGTCACTTCTGACGGCATCATGAGTTAACTCCTGACGGCGTCATGTGTAAAATTCTGGAAATTTTGCTAGTTTTGTTTTTCTGACGGAGTCTTAAAGTTTTTGTTAATTCTTTAGTTTTATAAACTCCAGGAAATTTGCAAACATTCATTCCACAAGCATTATATCTTAATTTGCTTTCTAGGACTTGTTAGTATATATAGATTGCCGCCGATTTTACGCGAGGTTGCCTTGTTTGTTTTCTCAGGTTTAACAGGTTATGTATGACAAGAAGATGATTTATATTTCTGAAAGGGAAGCTTTGATTGTTCATTTTCTTGGAGGAAGATCTAACCTTGTTACCACACTATCCACACCGAACGAATCAGGGGAGTATTTGAATTCATTCTTTTGCCTATTTCACTTTTACATTCTTTAATTGAACATTGGGGACAATGTTCATCCTAAGTGTAAGGGGAGGGTAAATGATGATACCTTATAGGATACACTTGAACTTGAGTTTGTTTGTTTGATGGTAGGTGTGTAATAAAAGTATGAGAAATACTTGTTAGTGTAATTTTAGCGCCAAATGTAAAATTTTTTACAACATTTAGGAGTGAAACTTTAGCCTTAGCAAGCATCTCATGGATAGGAGTCGTATGACTAGCACAAAACCGTACCATTCAGAAAAATTTTCCACCCAAATATGTGAGGTTCGCCTTTAGATTTGATAGGAAAATCATTCATTATTAGTGCTTATGAGTGTACCGGTAGCATTTAGATTCTAGAACTTTCGTTAGTGATTCATCCCGAGACCGCTAGTGAGACTACATTCGTGTAGTAGGATTTACTACATGATAAGAGGCATTAGGATCACCCTTGTGTTAAACCCGTATCATAATTACTTGACCATTTAAGTCATATTACTTGGCTAGTAAAGTCAACTAATTTTTCCCACACCATTAGCGTTGTACTCATTTTTAGTACACGAAACCCCTAGTACACCCCTCCGAGCCTATCTTTTTGTTTTTAACTTTAAGCATCTTACTCAAAGGAAGAATTTGTTACAACCCACTTAAATGTACACCCAAATCGCCTTAGCCTTCCGTGTATGCACTCATCTTTAGTGCATTATTGTTATTTGTTTAAACCCTTAGTTAATTATCTAATTGATTACATGGTTGCTAAGTCGAGTCATATCCTTGTACATATTGTTTCGGGACGATTGGGACTCATGGGTAAAGTACTAATGTTATGGAGTAATGGGGAAGAATATCATATTTATTACCCCCATATATGCATTAATCTTAAAAGTACTCCAAGTGTTTTGATTATCTTGATTCGAGTTATTAGAGTAGTTTATTGTAAAGTATGTAAAAATTCAAGTGTAAAGGGAATGTTCATTCCCTATGATATATTATTTTGGATGGTAGGGTAAGAGTGTATGCAAAAAAAAAAAAAAAAAAAAAAAAAAAAATCGAAAAAATAAGAAAAAGAAAAAAAATATAGAAAAAGAAAAAGATAAAAAACATACGGACTACCATCCCGTTTCATTCTATGTTTATTTTATGTTTTTGTTATTTTTGATTTATTAGCTTAAGTTTAGTCTAGTCTTGGCTTAGCAACGCCATATTGTACTTGTAATTAACCAAGATGATTAACTTGCCACCAGTAAAGATTGTCTTTATCCAACAAAACCGTGTATTCCATATCCCTACACCTTACATTATAACCCTTTAAAAGACCTCTTCGATAGTTTATCCTAGGTGCTTACGCCATGTGGTCGAGGTCTGATCCTTTCCCAAGCCTATGGTAATCTATTTTGCTATGACAGGTAGTGAGAGATGTTTTACATTTCCATATTGTGATATATACTTTATTACACCCGAGAGATGTGAGTATCTAAACACTATTTGTGAGGTGCTAGTATATGACCTCCGTGCTTGTCTTTGGTCTTTAGTAGAACGATTATTTGTTGTAATTACTTTTATATTAGTGTTAAATGACCCCTAACTTGTATTTTGATTAGAATAAAAGCGCATTTGCTTGAGGACAAGCAAATCTCAAGTGTAAGGGTATTTGATGAGGCGAAAAATGAACCGTTTTTAGGGGGTCATTTTAGCCCGGATTCGAATTTATTTGATCAAATATTGCCATAAATCGTTCCTTTTGTCATTTTAGGTACTTTTGGTGTGAATTCTGGAAAAGGAAGCATTTTGGACATTTTTGGAGCATAAAAGTGAAGAAAACGGCAAAGTCTTAATTTTCCTTGCTGGGAACAGTACCTGACAGCGTCACATGCTCCTTAATGACGGCGTCAAGAGTAATATAAGAGGTGGAAGTGGATAAAGTCCGTGACGTTCCAGAAGAGTTTTATCCTATGGGCATGACGGCGTCACCATAGGCTGTCATGGTCCAAATACAAGTGACGGCCCAAAGTAGAAGTACACATGATAGCGTCAAATTTGGATCTAGGCAATCCGATCTCATTATGGGCGGCGAGTTGAAAGCGTCAGAAATTCCTTCTTGACGCCGTCACCCTCTAAAATCTATATATAGAATTGCAATTTTCATTCATAAAAGAGGAACAAGGATGGTGTAACTTTGGAGAAACCCTAGCAAGAATATTACTGCTTTTTCAAGGGTTTTTACCCTTTGAAACCTTTCATGTCAATTTGAGATAAGTACTTTTTCAATTCAATCAATATGTCTATGTGTTGCTTGAATATATCTTACACTTGTCTTGAATTCTACATGCTAGGCTAGATCTCTTTTGTGTTTGCTTAGATGTAGTGGAACCTATATGTTAATTATGGGTTGATTGCTTGTTTATAGTTGTTACGGATGATTGTATTCGATGTTAGGCTTAAGAAAACTGGCAGACTTCCATTGGTGACATGCTTGAACGTCTTAAGAAACATGATCAGAGGTGTACTATGATTTTTGGTTATATTTAATGCGTAGGAGAATTCTAATGATCCCATGTTAAGAGCTTCTAACGGCTCGACATAGGAGTGAAGTAGGGTCCTATAGAGTTAGGGAATATTGTACACGGCCCTATGACTGGTATTAAGGAATACGACCCGTCATCCGTACAATTGTAACAAACTATCAACCTGTAAAAGAAATCTTGGGAGTCATGAAACCTAAGTAAACACAACTCTCCCTATCATTGTTCACACCACTAGTTTAATTAGCTTTATTTTCATTTCTGTTATTTTATTTTGATTGCATCTTAGTTATTGGGTTAGTTGACTAGCAACTAATTCCGCCCACTCTTCCAAAAAACCCGAGATTTTAATTGCTTTTATAAAAATATAAAAATACAAAAAGAATCATCCCTCACCTCTAGACCTAGTTTTTAGGCTTTCTAATCCTAGCGACACTATTCCTAAGTTGAACGATCAATCCCCCGGTACTTGTCACTATACTATACTACAACGATTAGGTACACTGCCTGGTGGGGGTTGTAAGCTTCTCGAGATCCCTCGAGAGGTAAAGCCTGGTGCGATTCCTACCTATCATGTACTAAAGTCTATACACTTGATTTGGAGACTTTGTCGTTTTCTTCACTTTTCGCTCCAAAAAGTCCAAAATGCTTCCTTTTCCATATTTCTTCTCCAAAGTACCTAAAATGACAAAAGGAACGATTTGAGACATTATTTGATCAAATAATCACGACTTAGGGCTTAAATGACCCCCTAAAATCGTAACACTTTTCGCCTCATCAAATACCTTTACACTTGAGATTTTCTTGTCCTCAAGCAAATGCGCTTTTATTCTAATGAAAATACAAGCTAGGGGTCATTTAACACCAATATAAAAGTAATTACAACAAATGATCGTTCCATTTTAACCAAAACAAGCATGGAGATTATACACTAGCACCTCACAAATAGTGTTTGGATACTCACATCTCTCGGGTGTAATAAAAGTATATATCACAAATGAAAATGAAAATTATCTCTCATTACCTGTCATAGCACATAGATTACCATAGGCTTGGGAAAGGATCAAACCTCCATTACTTGGCGTAAGCACCTAGGATAAACTATTAAAGAGGTCTTTTAGAGGGTTATAACGTGAGGTGTAGGGATATGACAAACACGGTTTTGTTGGATAAATGCAATATTTACTGGTGGCGAGTTAATCATCTTGGTCAATTACATGTACAATGTGGCGTTGCTAAGCCAAGACTCGACTCGACTTAAGCTAATCATAAACTAACAAAACATAAAAGGAAACGGGATGGTAGTCTGTATGTTTTTTTTTCTCTTTTTCTTTTTCTATTTTTTTTCTTTTTCTTGATTTTTCGATATTTCGATATTTCCATTTTTTTTTGTTTTTGTTTTTGCATACACTCTTACCCTAGCGTCCAAAATAATACATCATAGGGGATTTGCATTCCTCTTACACTTGAACTTTTACATACTTTACAATCAACTATTCTAATGACTCGAATTAAGATAATCAAAATACTTGGAGTACCTTTTAAGATTAACGCACATATGGGGGTAATATATGATGTTCTTCCCCATTACTCAATAACAATAGTACTTTATCCATGAGTCCCAAAACAATATGTACAAGATATGACTCGACTTAGCAACCATGTAATCAATTAGACAATTAACTAAGGGTTTAAACAAATAACAATAATGCACTAAAGATGAGTGCATACAAGGAAGGCTAAGGCGATTTGGGTGTACATTTGGGGTGGATTGTAAACAAATTCTTCCTTTAAGTAAATTGCTTAAAGTTAGAAACGAAAAAGATAGGCTCTGAGGGGTGTACTAGGGGTATCGTGTACTAAAAATGAGTACATCGCAAAGGTGTGGGAAAAATTAATTGACTTTACTAGTCAAGTAATTATGACTTTATTGGTCAAGTAATTATGATACGGATTTAAACACAAGGGTGATCCTAATGCCTCTTATCATGTAGTAAATCCTACTACACGAATGCAGTCTTGCTAGCGGTCTCGGGATGTATCACTAACGCAAGTTCTAAAATCTAAGTGCTACCGGTACACTCATAAGCACTAATAATGAATGCTTTTCCTAACAAATCTAAAGGCGAGCCTCACATATTTGGGTGGAAAAATTTTCGACTGGTACGGTTTTTGTGCTAGTCATACAACTCCTATCCATGAGACGCTCATTAAGGCTAAAGCTTCACTCCTAAATGTTGTAAAAAATTTTAATTTGTTGCTAAAATTGCCCTAACAAGTATTTCTCTTAATTTTATTACACACCTACTATTGAACAAACAAACTCAAGCGTAATTGCATTCTCTAAGGTATCATCATTTACCCTCCCCTTACACTTAGGCTGAACATTGTCCCCAATGTTCAATAAAAAGGATGTAAAAGTAATGAAGGTAAAAGAATGAAAACAAATACTTCCTTGATTCATTCGGTGTGGAATTATGGATAACATGGTTAAATCCTCCTCCAAGAAAATGAACGTTGAAAGCTTCCCTACAGAAATATAAATCATCTTCTTGTCCAATATAACCTATTAAACCTGAGAAAACAATCATGGCAAACCTCGCATAAAATCTGCGGTAATCTATATATATAAGGATATAATGCTTGTGGAATGAATGTTTGTAGATTTCCTGGAGTTTATAAAACTAAAGAATTAACAAAAACTTTAAGACTCCGTTAGAAAAACAAAACTTGCAAAATTTTTCAGAATTTTTACCCCTGACGCTGCCAGGTTATGATCCTGACGTCGTCAGAGTGTTCTGACATAAATCTCATGTTAAGCTTCCAAAAAATTTCTGGAAAACTTACGCCTTAATTCCTGGAAATCCTGCAAAACATCATTATAACTCAACACAAGCATTTGACTCAAACAAATACTAATATACATGTTCATTTAATATTGTTGTGGTTTGTAGGACCTTAGATATATCAACTTTAATAACAATATAAGAACTAGATGAAGTAAAGATGGTGACTTGATGCAATATATGTGTGGCGTTAATGAGAGAAAAAGAGATAAGAGATGAAGAGAACTTTTATTAAAAACACACACAATACACACACAAGCACACCTTACAAATGAGAGGTAAGGTGCCTTATATAGTTAGAGAGAAAGGCCTCATGGGCTTTCTAATGGACTTGGGCTTGGACTTGGTTACATGGATTATATAACAAGGCTTATGAAACATAGCACATAACATATTAGCTTTCCAAGTCCAAAGCCCAATGACTAAACTATTACTAATCTTAACAAACGACACAAAGTTACAATATGAGAATGACCATCACTTCTATATATAAATATTTTAATGCTAACAATCTCCCCCTAAGGGGTGGTCATTCGAATGATGCTCTACGTGAGTGGGTCTTCCATGTTCTTTGTCTTTAACTTTGTGTGTCGTT
This sequence comes from Artemisia argyi, assembly GCA_030686995.1. Lineage (NCBI taxonomy): Eukaryota > Viridiplantae > Streptophyta > Magnoliopsida > Asterales > Asteraceae > Artemisia > Artemisia argyi. The sequence goes on along the minus strand of CM060676.1, from coordinate 69,606,628 downwards.
GTAGAATAGTCTTTAGTCTTTGTTCCTTCATGCTTTGTGATCTTTGATAACTAATTTTTCATCGTTCTTTGTTCCTTTGCGATGTGGGATTATCTGCCTTTCGTCACTTCTGCGTCTGTGGTGGTTGTTTGCCATTCCAACATGCTCATACATCTTTGGACTTTGATATTCATATGCACGTAGTTCCCTTTCTTTCACTTTGATCTTTAGTCTTTATACTTTGTAGATTCTTCTTCTTGGCGTAGAATCTTTCTTTGAACTTTGTGATGTAAAGATCTTTGAGGGAGCTTTCTTTAACTTCCAAATGTATGTATGAGCATGTGGAATTTGTCGCCATGGAGATGAAGTGTCCCTGCATATAACCAGTTAGCAATAAAACATCCGGTACTTACAAATAAGAATTAGAGATCGTCAACAGCATAGTGTGAAGACTCCTTCTAACCCTTACCAAGGCCGTTCCCATGTCAGATACTCTCGAGAGAGCTTACGAGACCTACTAAGTAGCTCAATGACTGGGTGAGTCGCTGGGGATCACTCCACGACTGTAGACCGTTTGAAACCACCGCGAACACTAAGCGTAACCCATAAAGAATTAACGAAGTGACCTGCTGTCAGGGCTGCTTGATGTTGTCCCTGGCAGGAATTTCCATTCAATCATTGAGAATCACAAAAGTGAATCCTCTCATAAATGTTCTGGCAGATTGCTAAGATCTGCGTAGGACTCTAAAGTTTACATCTGGCGTCCTTAATGATGAACAACCAGTGTAGAAATATCATGTGTTCCTATGAGATCTTTTGATGAATCTCGGGGCTCTAGACTCGATAAGTGCACATTTGGTTTCCTATGCGGAGATTAGGGAGAGGTCTCCTGCTTCAATATCAACCATCTCTATTAGATAAGTCGATAGATTACATCGGTTCCCCGTGAGAATGAAACAAGCTCTTTTAAGAGAACTTGAGTAGTTAGGAAGGTTTAGTGCAGTGCGTCACTGGGTCCATGACGTCTTTGTCTTCAATACCGGCGTCACCTTAGTAACAACCAGTAGCATATGAGTTGAACCCGGTGTCTGCCCTAAGGTTGAACATATGGAGGGCTATTTCTTTTCACCCTTTTTCATAACTTTTCTTTTTAATTCTTCAACCCCTTCTTTCTCCTTTCTCATTTTCTCCTTTTTCCAAACATACCTAACGACTTCTAATTCTAATCTATTGGAATTGTCCTTGGGTAGATCCCTCCAGCTCTGGCGGATCATAGGACGGTTTTTCCTAACCTTAGTCACCTTATAACTCCATGACTATCCTATAATTGCCATAAAACCATTCATTTGAAAATCTCTCAAAGTGTTTATGATAGTAAAACACATTGTTGTTACCACTTTGAGAGTTTTGCATTTCTTTTGAAGGACTCCCCTTTCACATGTGCTCATGAATTTTTTAGAAATTTGCACATGCGGGAGGAGTTTACACTTTTGAATTGATCCACTTTCAGTGAACATGACCGATTCAAGACACGCTTACATCACTAGTTAGACTAGCTTGAAATTATTACCCGTCCTGGTCAAGTCCAAAGAAAGTCTCTCGATATGGTACATTCTACTCAGACAAGTCCTATTCGAGACACGCTTACATCACTAGTTAGACTAGCTTGAAATTATTACCCGTCCAGGACAAGTCTTTTTGATTACTGACATTTTAAGTTTCGTCAATTCATTGGTACTATCTGAGTCGAGCTCTTTTGAGATTTAGCCACAATTTTTAAACATCTTTGATCACATTTTAATCATGTCTTCTCCCCCTCAAAAATAGCATATCGTGATATTTTTGATATCAACTGATTAATAAAAAGCTTTTTGGAGAGAAAGACAGATTTGATTTTGCATGAAATCGGAACATTTTAGTGTTTGTACTCCCCCTTAATGATAGCATATTTAAAATTACTTAAGGGTTTTGAGGGAGTTATCTTGAGCACTAATTGTGAGAGATTTTGAGAAATCTTTTGAACAATCTTGAAAAAGTGCTCAAGAATTTTGTTTGAAAACGAGTTTATGCTTGAAATCTATTTCGTTTGTTTAGACTCGAACTTTTTGAAAAAGAGTTCGTCATTGAACGTACGAGTCCTTGATTTGAAAATAATCAGAAGTCATCATTGAAGTCCGGGTTTCGTACTGATGTATACGAAAGCCATTGTGAAGAAACTTTTGAGAAACGACATGTTTTAGAAAAACATTAAAAAGAACTCCCGCTCAAGCATCTGTACATGTCCGTATCATTGTTGAATGACATTTCTAGAAACGTACAGAATATTGATTTATACGAGAGACATGTCGTGAGAAGAATATTTTTGGATTTTTTGATTTTATATTGTTTTTGTATTTTTTGAAAATTTTATATTTTTGTATTTTGTTTTTGTTGGTTTTTCAAATTTTGTATTTTGTTTTTTCAAAAATATGTACAGCGAAGTGATTTTGGAATCATTTTTCAAGAAGATTCGAGAAGACGTTCTAGCTCCTCAGGAGTTAGGCTTCGCATGCCAATTCGTCGAACTAAATAGTCAAACCTTTCGTTTGGAAGGGCTTTAGTAAATAGATCAGCGAGTTGATAATCAGTCTTAACGAAAAATAATTCAACAGTACCCTCTTCCACGTGTTCTTTGATGAAATGGTAGCGGACTTTGATATGCTTCGTTTTAGAGTGATGTACGGGATTGCACGAGATGGCTATGGCACTTTTTGAGTCACAATACATAGGTATTCTGTCAAAAGTAAAGCCATAATCTGTGAGCTGTGTCCGCATCCAAAGAACTTGGGCACAACACGCAGATAGAGACACATACTTGGCTTCGGCGGTTGATAGCGCAGTACAATCCTGTTTCTTTGACGACCAGCTTACTAGCTTTTCTCCCAAAAATTGTGCTCCACCTGATGTACTCTTTGCTGTAACTTGATCACCAGCATGGTCTGCATCTGAAAATGCTGTTAGATTAAACCCCGAATCCTTCGGATACCAAAGTCCCATGTTAATGGTGCTTCGTAGGTACCGAAAGATCCGTTTAACCTCTTTGAGGTGAAGTTCGGTAGGCTTTGCCTGAAACCGTGCTAACAAACAAACAGCAAATTGGATATCGGGTCGGCTAGCAGTTAGGTACATGAGAGAACCGATCATGCTCCGATATTTTTTCGGATCGATGGGTTTCCCAAATAAATCAGCACCTATTTTTGGTGAAGTGACCATTGGTGTACCAACAGAATCACAGTTTTCCATTCCATGTTTTTTCAAAATCTCGATTGTATATTTAGCTTGATTGATAAAAATACCACGAGGGGATTGATGTATTTGTAAACCAAGAAAGAATTTTAGTTCCCCCATCATGGACATTTCAAATTTACTTTTCATGAGATTTTCAAAATGTTTTGAATGGTTAGGATTGGTTGATCCAAAAATTATGTCGTCCACGTAAATTTGAACGATCAAAATGTCATCTTTGAATTTTTTGATAAACAAGGTGTCATCAACCGTTCCTTTGGTGAAATTGTTTTTAAGCAAAAAAGATGATAGTTCGTCATACCACGCTCTTGGAGCTTGTTTTAGACCATAAATGGCTTTCTTAAGCTTGTAGACGTAGTCTGGATGATCTCTGTCGATGAATCCCTCTGGCTGACTCACATACACTTCTTCTTTCAGAGTTCCATTCAAGAAAGCTGTCTTAATATCCATCTGATAGACTGTGATGTTTTTGTGAGCTGCATAGGCTAAGAAAATCCGGACTGCTTCAAGTCTAGCTACAGGCGCGAATGATTCTTCGAAATCTATCCCTTCTTCTTGTGGAAAACCTTTAGCCACGAGACGAGCTTTGTTGCGAATAACAGTCATTTCCTCATCCAGTTTGTTCTTCCATAACCACTTGAGGTCAAGAACACGTTTATCAAGTGGTCGTTCAACAAGTTCCCAACTGTCATGTAACAGGTATTGAAGAAATTCCTCCTGCATCGCTTCAATCCATGGGTTTTCTGCCATTGCTTCCCGAATGTTCTTTGGTACTTTGGTGCTTATTGAGCAAATGTAAATGCACAATTCGAGATCAGTGGCAAGTTGTCTCCTTGTCTGAACTGGCATTGAAGGATCACCAATAACATGTACTAACGGATGGTCTTTTGTCCATTTAAACATGTACTAACGGATGGTCTTTTGTCCATTTAAACGTAGAAGGGTACCTTGGATGTAACGAATGTGTGTTAGATGGTTCTTGTAACCTTGAAGAAGATTCAGTAGAGTCTGTTGCAAACGGGTTTTCAAATATTTCTTCTTCTTCTAACGCATCATTGTTTGAATTATTTGTTGGTTCTTCTTGAAAATTTGTGTCTTGATTTTGCTCATCAACTCTTGGTAGTTCAATTTCAAGTACTGGAGTTGCTTGAGTAGATGTAGATGATGTTGAGGTAGTTGGTGCTTCAGCTTCGATTGTAGTAGATGCATCCTGTGGTGGTGGTGGTGGTTGATTTTGAGCGGGTGCAGCGGAATGTTGTTGAGATGCATTTGTCGAAGTTCCACCATAATATTCATCAAACATTAACTCGAAGAAATTTTCCAGTTCTTGTTCTGAAGGTTTGTCCGTGTTTGTTGAATGAGCTCCATTAGGCACGTGTCCTGAACTGATGTGTCCAGAAGTCTGCTGGTTTGGTGCGGGTCCTAATCCGTTTTGATTAGAAGCCATTGGATTAAGCGCGGGTTCTAGAGCGTATCTCTCAGAAGCCATTTGTGAAATCTCGTCAAACTTCACATTCATCGTCTCCATTATCTTTTTAGTTCGTCTATTATACACCCTGAATGCCCTCGAGTTTTCTGAATATCCAATGAAGATTCCAATATCACCCTTAGCTTTTAACTTTCCTAGATCTTCTCTGTCATTCGTCGGATAGCACAAAGCGCCAAACACGTGAAGGTAAGAGATATCAGGTTTACGGTTGTTCACTAGCTCATATGGGGTTTTATTGAATCTCGGATGGACTAGGGATCGGTTTTGAGAAAAGCAAGCAGTGGCTACAGCATCAGCCCATAAGAATAGTGGTGCACTAGAAAAAATCAGCATTGTGCGAGCAGCTTCCACAAGAGTTCTATTTCTTCTTTCAACTACCCCATTCTGCTGTGGAGTTCTAACAACTGATGTTTGGTGAGTGATTCCCACATCTTCAAAGTAGTTTCTTAACTCCTGATTAGTGAATTCTGTGCCATTATCGGTTCTTACAATCCTTACTGGAGCTTGAAGTAGAACTTGAATACGCTTCAGAAAGGTGATGATGATGCCTGGTGCTTCGTCTTTTGATCTCAAGAACTTTACCCAAGTATATCTTGAATAATCATCAACAATAACGAGAATATACTTCTTCCCATTAATGCTTTCAACTCTCATTGGGCCACATAAGTCCATGTGCAACATATGTAACCTTGCTTCCGAACTAGGTACGGTTTTGGGTTTATATGATGCTCTTTTGCTTTTTCCTTGTTCGCATGATGGACATAGGTGTTCCTTGGTGTATTTGAACTTAGGAAGTCCGGTGACGATGTTGTCTTTGGCTAACTTGTTGATCGTGTCGAAATTGAGATGGGATAATCTTCTATGCCACAGCCAGGACTTAGTTTCGGTTGCCCTTGTCATAAGACAAATTGGTGATGTAGAAGCCATTTGGTTGATGTCGATAGCATACAAATTTGTACCACGATTACCAGTTAAGAGATCATCACCAACCAAATTTCTTATAAAAACCGTGTTTCTCCTGAATGCAACTTCTAAATCTGCATCACAAAACTGCCCGACTGAAAACAAGTTGTGTCCCAATCCTTCGACGTAGTAAACCCGAGTGATTAAAAAATTCTCAAACTGAAGATCTCCATAACCCTGAATAGCTGCTACATGATCATTTCCAAAGCGTACAGTTCCCATGAATTTCCAGATGAAATTGATCAGCAGCTTTAAATTCCCGGTCATGTGCTTGGAGCAACCCGAGTCGACGATCCAAAGACATATTTCGATAACCTGCCAAGAACAGAAGAGTTTGTATTTGGAAAACCGTGTTGAATTGGGTTCCATGGGGTTAGGAGTAAAAGCAGAAACCGTGTTGCTACTTGTTTAGCTTGAGTTTTTTCTAATTTGCCGTCCTTAAGAGTGAACTCTCTACCCGTTGGAATCCACATACAAAACTTAAGATAGTTCCTAGGCATTCGACTAATAGTGGTAGTCCTAAATCGTGCAACTAGTCGTTCTATAGATCTGGATCTAGCACTAGGTCTTTTTGGAACATGCTTCTGTTCAGGCGTAACATTCACATTCTTAGAAACACATTCATCATGAACATCTGTTAGGTCACCATTATGTAAACACAAGTATGATTATGTAAGAAATGAGATGAGAATGAGAGTGGGATGATTATGAGAAATTTGAGAAAATGAAATGCAAGAGTTTCCTTAATGTTTTCAAATAACCAACCAAGTTTACAAGAGGCCTAAGACTAGTATTTATAGGAAAGGAGCTAGGGCAACATCCTACTCCTTCCCTTCTTACAATTCGTATGGGCTTTGAGGCCCATGGATCACTTTCTTAAGCCTAGTAAACTTAATACAAATTATAAATAATAACTAAGCAACCTAGCATTATTACAAATGACCGAGACTTGATAAAATAGTAAAACTATGGTTCCAACAATCTCCCCCTAAGGGTCGGTCATCATGGTTGCTTGACGTCTTCGTCTTAATCTTTGACTTTCATAGCTTTAGACGTCTTCAAAAATGATTATAATGATGGATATACTCTGCTCTTTGTCTTTGTTCTTTGATGATGTTGTAGTGAATATGTTATGAAGTAATCTGCCGTTCGTCACTCCTACGTCTGTGGTGGTTGTCCGCCATTCCAACATGCTCATACATCTTTGAATTCTGACTTATACATGTACGTAGTCCCTTTTGTACACTTAAGATCTTTGGTCTTTAAACTTTGTAGATTCTTCTTTTTGGCGTAGAATCTTTCTTTTGAACTTTGTGTTGCTTTGATCTTTGAGGGAGCTTTTGATGATAGCAAGATGCATGTATGAGCATGTGGAATCCGTCATCATGGAAGTGAGGTACCTGCGAGTAGACAGTTAGCAATAAATCACCGGTACTTACGGATAAGGAATTAGAGCTCGTCAACAGCATAGTGTGAAGACTCCTTCTAATCCTTATCCAGGCCGTTCCCATATCAGATACTCCCAAAGGAGCTTACGTGACCTACTAGGTAGCTCAATGACTGGGTGAGTCGCTGGGGATCACTCCACGACTGTAGACCGTAATGGAACCACCGCAAACACTAAGCGTAACCCTTGTGGGGTTACCGAAGTGACCTGCTGTCAGGGCTGTTTGATGTTGACCCTGGCAGGATTTCCGTTCAATCATTGAGGAATACTTATGTAATCCTCTCATAAACGTTCTCGGCAGATTGCTAAGATCTGCGAAGGACTCGATAGTTTACAACTGATGCCCATTGATGTAGAACACCAGTTGCAGAAATACTAAGTGTTCCTAAGAGATCTTTGATGTATCTCGAGGTTCTAGACTCTATAAGTGCACACCTAGGTTTCCTATGCGGAGACTGGGGAGGTGTCTCCTGCTTCAATATCAACCGTCTCTAAGAGATAGGTCGATAGGTTACGCGGGTTCCCCGTGAGAATGAAACAAGTTCTTTTAAGAGAACTTGAGTGGTTAAGAAGGTTTAGTGCATTGCGTCACTGGGTCCATGACGACTTAATCTTCAATACCGGCGTCGCCTTAGCAACAACTAGTAGCATACGTATTGAACCCGGTGTCTGCCCTAAGGTTGAATCATATGGAGGGCTATTTCTTTTCACCCTTTACTTTACTTTTCTTTTTAATTCTTCAACTCCTTCTTTCCCTTTCATTCTCTTCTCCTTTTTTCGTATCATACCTAAGGACTTCTAATACTAACTATGGGAGATGTCCTTGGGTAGATCCCTCCGGCTCTGGCGGATCATAGGACGGATATTCCTATCTTAATCACCTTATAACTCTGACAGTAGCCAAGAAACCTTTGATTGAAAAATCTCTCAAAGTGTTTGTGATCATCAAATATTTTGGTTAACACTTTGAGAGTTTTGTGTACACTTTTGAAGGGCTCCCCCTGCACATGTGCTCATAAGTGTTTAATAAATTTGCACATGCGGGAGGAGCAAGCACTTTTGAATTGATCCACTTTCCGTGAACAAGACCGATTCGAGACACGCTTACGTCACTAGTTAGACTAGCTTGAAATTATTACTCGGCCTGGTCAAGTCCACAGAAAGTTTCTCGAGACGGTACATTTCTACTAAGACTAATCCTTTTCGAGACACGCTTACGTGGTTAGTTAAAGAGATGCATTGTCAGCTTTTAGGTGACAACTAGCTCTAGTAACTAACTTGATGTTATTACCCGTCGAGGATAAGTCTTTTCGATGTTACTAACTTGTATTATCTCGTCAATTCCTGGGTCAATACTGAGTCTAGCTCGCTCATGATACAACTTTTAAGCTTTGACTTCGTATATTTTAATCACTTTTACATTTTCTCCCCCTCAAAAATAGCATATAAAATGGTGTTTTTGACAAACTTTTAGATTAAAATATGCCTTTTGAGTCTTACGGGGAGATTCACCAAGAACTTTTGATTTAGAGCAAAGTATTTTGTTTTGACAAGTGCTCCCCCTCAACAAGTGATTAGGTCTTATTGAGGTGAAATACTTGTCCTTTTGAGCAGAATTATGAAAAATCATAAATGTTTGATTAATTCTACTCAAAAGTAAGAAGCCTTCGCTCCTTAAATTAGGATTGAGGCACTGAAGCGTACCTCAGGGTCCTTTAAATACAAGTACGGGTTGTACACTGTAATGTGTGCACAAACCATAATAGAAAAATGATTCAATCAATGAAACAATTGATAATGAAAAAATATGACCAAATGTACCAAGTTATTCTTCGTCCGGAAGTGGAGCATCGAAGTTAGTGAACTTAGGTTCTGGTCTTTCGAAGTTTCTGACAGGAAACGATGGTCTGGCACCGATGTAGCTTTCCAGTCGTCTGATCTGTTCCCGTCGAAATAACCTTTCCTCAATCTTTAAGACAAAGTTACGAACTTGTCTTCTAATGCTGGATTTCCATCTAGGTTGTTCCCCCTTAGCTATCTTACGTCGATCATCATTCAACCTTTTGACAAGCCCATCACGAACAAACTTGAGTGTAACATCACAGAATTTATGTACCTCATCGAACCTCATGAAGCTTTGTAGCTTTTTGCTGTTGATGTAGGTGAAACCAAACGGTTCTTGGATGAGAGTAAACTGTGGTGTTTCATAGAGACCATCAAAGTAGAATTGTGGCTTTGTCAAATTGATCTTTTGTTGGTAACTTTCCACTCCAAGCTGAAGATCTTCCACTCTTTCTTGAACAATCAGTCGTCGGATGTAAAGGAGTAGCGATGCCATGAAGTTGTACTGAACGTCTCTATCGAATCCGCGCATTCTACTCTGAACCTTTTCAAGATACATATCTTCTATGTCATTGAGATAAAGGTTGGGAAAGTCTGCTTCGGAGAACTTGTACTTCTTTTCATCTTGTCGTTTAACAACAATTTCACGCATGAATAAGTAGTTAAACCGTTTTGACTGTTGAATCTCCAAGATAGCGATGATCTTTGATTTCTGCTTCACATTTTCCAATGATGTCTCTCCTAATCTGCTTGTATAACCGAGACGACGACGATCAGGCCAATGTTGAATTCCGTGTAGAGCATCTCTGTCATAAGCTACGATGGAGTTGCTGAAAATACGGGTGGTTTCTTCAATGGCTGGAATTTCGTATCTAGCGACTGGTACTGAGATTGTGAGTGAGGAAGCATATTTCTTCTTGTATATCTCTTGAGTGAGCTGGATGTTACGAAGATCTTTGTTGAAGAAGAAGCTGTAAGGTATCTTGGGTTTGTCTGGAAATCCTTTCAATGGTAATGGTTTGGTCCAGTCGGTGAAGTAAGGTTTTTCATGATTCTTGGAACTGAGATCGATATTCACTTCAGGATTTAACCAGTCAAAGTCGGCAGACATTGCACTAGCTATATTCTGCATGTGATATTCGTATTCGACTTTGTTTCCAGATCTTTTCTTGAGGAATTCTTGTGCATCCCTATTGATTCTCCTAAGCTCCGCCTTTGTGAGTTTGTTGATGTGAAGATCCTTCATAATGACCTGGGTGAACTGAAGAGTGTTACCAGGAAGAGGTTCTTCTTCTTCCAGAGGAGGTTGAGCTTGGACCATTTCTGTCAGCCAATCATTCTGAGGATTGTCATCATTGTCGAGCCATGAATGACGTGTTTTCTTCTTGGATTTCTTAGACTTGGACGTAACATCTTTGTCTTTGGCTTTGGACGGTGATGATGGACCAGCATGAGAATCATGAGTAGGTGGAGCACGGTAATCGGTGTCATGTTGATCTTGGAAGTCATCAGTTTGTTCCATGAACATTTCTTCATCTTCGGTTTGACCTTTACCAGTAGCTGAGGGTTGTTGTTGAGTTCCAGGAGGAGTGGAGTCCTTTTGTGGTTGTAGAGAGGATGAGGGACCTGTTCCAGACTTAGGTTTCTTGCCTTTGGAGTTTGGGTCAGGATCGTCATCTTTTCTTGTCCGTTTTCGGGATCCAGCAGCATCTTTACATGACTCTTTTGACATGTAAGCTACCATAGCATCATACAGGGCTTTTTCTTCAGCTGTCTGTGTGGTTTTGGTGGCAAGGTTGTCGAAGAGTTTGACAAGCATGTCATTGAAGGACAATTCTTGGACGGTTGGAGCCATAGTAGAAGATTTTGCGGTGTGAAGCGTGAATGGTGTAGTAGACAACATTTTCCTCGTAACACTTCTAATTCTGTGATCCAAGTTGTCATTGATTGGTTTGAGAAGGTTTGCTACCTCAGGAGTGATCATCTCAACCAGATTTTCAGTGAGAAAATCATGTGTTGCAGTTCTGATAAAACCTTCGTAATCAGATTTCAAGAACTTGTCGATCAGCTGCGTTGACTCCTGGAATTCCTCAACTTGTTTGGTAAGACTGGTAACCATGTTGGTGAGTTTGTTCACTTGCTCCTGAAGATCAACTGGTTGTTTTGGTTCATTGATCGAATGCTGTTTAGATGCGGTTTCAGAAGGTGTGGGAGATGAGTGCTCGGGTGATGATTCGGACGATGACTCGTTGTGAGAGTCCGAAGAAGAAGCAGGAGGAGTCGGATCCTTTGGTGGAGAGTCTTGAGGAGGTGGAGGATGTGCTGAGGAAGTCTGCTGAGAAGATGACTTAAGAAATATGTTGGTGTCGAACGCATTCTTCTCTTCGTTTTCCTTTCTGCGACGTTCCTCTGCTTCCTCTGCTTCTCGTGCAAGAAACTCTTGAGTAATAAGATATTCATGTTCCTGATCCGTAGCTAAGTTTTCTTGACCGCCAACATTCTCCTCTAAAGTAGCAGTCTCAGTCATGTGGACATCTTCAGTCTTGTCTGTATCCTTAACGTTGTCATCAGGTTGTGGAGCTGATTCTGACGTTGTAGGAGGAACCATACTGCTTGTAGCCCCTACATGTTCTGACTGATCGATAGGTGGTGGTGTTGGAGGGTGTGATAGAAGTCGGCTTTCAAGACTTGCTTTCCTCTGTTCTTTCCTAAGCTGCTTTTCTTCAGCTCTAGTGTCGACAACTATACTCTTCAGTTTGCGTTTATCGACTAATGGTTCAACGATTGGTTCATCTTCATCATCATTCGGCTCATTGATAGTGACTCCTTTTCTTTTCCTTGGCTCTTCTTCATAAGTTACAAGACTTTGTTGAACGGCAATCTCTGTTGCAGGAAATGCTTCATCAGGTGCTCGGTATCTCAGTTCATAGTCTGGTTCTTCTTCTTCAGATTCTGTATCAAACTCAGACTCGGTGTCAGAAGGTGGAGGAGAAGGTTCATCCCGAATAAAGTACTCAGGAGTTGCCTTCTTCTTTGGCTTGGTGACAGGTTTAGGTTTGGGTGTAGGTTTAGGCTTGGTGGAAGTCTTGGGTTTTGACTTAGGAGCATCCTTAGATCTAGTATGTGGTGAGGCAGTGGTGCTTGTAGTACTCCCAGACTTTACACCTCCTTTGCTACGAGTCTTAATTGTGGTTTCTTCCTGTTCCCCTTTGTAAGCCAGATCATACAACTTGAAGTTCGCCCTTTTCTTGATATTGTCATTCAGAAGGTATTCGGGAATCCTCATTCCTTTGATCTTGGTTGAGGAAGTGGTCGATTTGATGAATGAGATGGTGAAGTCGTCCTCGAAGAGGTGCTTCGGCTCATTAGGATCAGCCATCCTTTTGATGAATTCTGGAGAACTTTTGCAGAGATGTTCAATGATAAGCTTGGTGAATCTTGTGAATGGTATCATAGTCTTCACACGGTCGGTCTGAATACTGTGGACGATATCATTCATGATAGGAACTGCAAAGTCAATCGGTGTCAGAGTCACCATTCCCCAGAATGTTTGCAGGTGTTCGAGCCTTGGATGTTCATGACCACTTTTCCTTCCAGATATAGATCTCACCACCAACAGACAGAATGTTCTCCAAGGCTGAGGGATATACTTGGCATTAAATTGGGAAAGCTTGACTAGAGGTACATCATCATCAACCTCATATCCTAATTCAATGAAGAAGTCAAGAAGTTCCAGGTCAGGTAGTATTGGAGCAAATTCGTTGTCAGTTTGTGGCATGAGAAGGGCTGTACGAAGAATGTCATGATCTACAGAGTAATCTTGGCTATCTAAGGTAACAGTGAAAGACACATCATCCAAGTTGGCCCGAGCAGTAAGCCAGAACTGATGAAGGTAGAACAGTGGAACTGAAGTAGAGCATGTGAGCAGTGGTTTGCAAGGATGTGCTAGTAGGATATCTTTCACAATCATGCATGATTTCTCTGTGATGTTCAACTTGTTGAAATCGACTCTGGGATTGTTGTTGCCAATTGTGACATTGTAGTTCTCGGGAGTGATGTCATCCAAGGTGAGTAATGGAAGAGTTTGTTCAGCAACGTTCTCATTGTGTTCAGCCATGTTTATCTGAAAAGTATCACCATAAACCAAACATCCAAAATTTGTAATGTGTTAACACAGTTTAGAGTTTGGATACAGATATCTACTTGAGACAGTTAAGCACAAATGCGTCATTTTATTATGAGTCAAATAATGCATATTGCAAATAAGCACAACATGACAATCACAATTCACAATAATCATCACATTACACAACAATAATGAATCACAACATAGATATAACATGACAATGCCAAACATGTATACGGAAAAAAACATATAGCATGGACCTTTTATCGCAAACTTGAGTAAAGGAACAGATTTCGAAAAATGTTATAGAGAAACTTTATCGAGAAAGTGACTTCTCGAAAAAAATTCCTCATAATTGACTTTTATCGAGATTTCATTCTATTTCGAAAAATTGCTGTTATCGAGAAAAACATCTTTTTCAATTTATCGAGAACTTTTCTTCGGAAAAATTGAGTTATCGAGAAACATTATTTTTCGATAAAATTTTCGAGAATCATAAGATTTCGAAAAATGTTAGCTCAAATAATGAATTTCGAAAAACTAATTTCGAAAACTAGTTTCTCGATAATTTTTTTCGAAAGTTTTCGATATTACACAGATTTCTCGAAAACATTCTTATACAAGAATCTAATCGAATTTTTATGAAGTACACGTACATTTCCTTCACACAAAACTTTTCCAATGATTAGGCCTGTCACCAAGATAGACAAACACTACTTAGACAAAAATCACAAAGATTTCGATAACTTTCAAGAACATGTTTTTCGATAACTACACGAATATGAGACAAGTGAGTATTACGGGGTTCTAGCATATCACAACAACAAGTATGATGCATAACAAGACACATAGCACAGTAGACAACACTTGAGACACGTTTATCTCGATAATTTTCACGAACGAGGCATACAAGGTATATCGAGAACAAAGCATCCATGGTGTAATTCAACAAAACTAAATCAAACATGCATATAAGAGAGCAAAGAAACATATCCCACCAATAAAATCAAACACATAAGCACTGAACCATATAACCCAATACGACCCAATATTCCGATTTCGAGAAACAACGTAAACATGATGGAATGTGAAAATAAATGATGAGAAAGTGTTAGAAACAAGCTAAGTAACTAAACCCCATCAAGAATTAAACACCACAACACGTTAATAGCATTTTTCGAAAAACCTAACCCTAGTTTTCGACATCAAGAAATCACAAGATCGAACTGTTGAAAAACCAATTAACCAAGAACCTATGTTTGTAATGCCCTAGAGATTACATAGGAACTTACAATTTAATGATCAAGGTCGTGGTTAACTCGAATGAATTTGAACCGTGGGTTTGGATGAAAGGGTTTAAGAGAGGTTTTTGAATTGGTGAGTATTTTGTTTGTACGGTTTGTAGTTTATTTGTTTTATTTTATTGAAAGTTTGAGTATTTAACACTTTTAGGTCCTTAGACTTTTAGATAAACAAACTTAGGTCCTAAGGTTTCTTGCAAACATAAGTACCGTTGAGATATGCATAAGTTATCCTAACTTATGAAGATTTAAAACAAATGAGACAAAGAAATGTAGAAGAAATCGTCCACACATTCTGAAAAAAAAAACCGTAAAATATGGGAAATATGCAAGTATACCAATTAAAATTTGGTAAAAGATTTAAGCGTGACTCCCCCTCAACACTTGTAAAGTATGAACAAGGTGTTGAATGGAAGCGATATACTTGCATTTTTATTTTTTTATTTTTTATTTTTTATTTTTTTTTATTTTTTTATTTTTTTTAATGAAATGTGAAAAATCTTTTTGTGTTTATATTAGTTTATAGGAAAGAAAGAAAAACAAACTATTATACAAAGATAGTTGTGATGTTTGACGATCAGTGGTGTTTTAAAAACTTTTCCAGATCCTCTGGTGTCAAACATCTCATACCAATTTGGTGGACTAGACTAGCAAACCTGGATGGTGCCAGAGATTTGGTAAGTAAGTCAGCCAATTGGTACTCAGTTCCAACAAAATAAAGTTCAACTGTACCCCTTTCCACATGCTCTTTGATGAAATGATATCGGAGATCGATGTGTTTGGATTTGCAATGATGCACAGTGTTGCAGGAGATAGCAATTGCACTCTTTGAATCACAGTAGATGGGAATCTTGTTGAATAGGTAGCCATAATCTTTAAGTTGTGATCTCATCCAAATGACTTGAGCGCAACAAGCAGACATGGCTACGTATTCAGATTCCGTAGACGACAGTGAAGTGCAGTCCTGCTTCTTAGATTGCCATGACACAAGTTTGTCTCCGAGAAACTGTAATCCACCAGATGTACTTTTGCGTGTGTCTAAACATCCTGCATGATCAGCATCTGAAAAAGCAATTAGTTCAAAACCAGAATCCTTCGGATACCAGATTCCCAAGTTAATGGTTCCCTTTATGTATCGAAGGATTCTTTTGACCTCACTGAGGTGTTTTTCAGTTGGTCTGGACTGATAGCGAGAGCACATGTAGACAGCAAATACTATATCAGGTCTACTAGATGTGAGATACATGAGGGACCCAATCATACTTCGGTATTTGGTAGGGTCAACAGGAGTCCCATGTAAATCAGCATCTAGTTTTGTGGTATAGCCCATTGGTGTATTAAAAGTATCACAAGACATCATTCCATGTTTCTTAAGAATTTCGAGAGCATATTTGGACTGATTTATAAAAATACCACGGGGTGATTGATGAACTTGTAATCCTAGAAAGAACGTAAGTTCACCCATCATGGACATTTCAAAATTATCTTTCATTAATTTTGCAAAATCATTAGAGTAACTTCGTTTTGTTGAGGCAAAAATGATGTCATCGACATATATTTGAACAACAAGTAAGTCCTCCCCGTAGGTTTTTGTAAATTGTGTTGGATCCACCGATCCTTTAGAAAATTTATTGGCTAGCAAGAAAGTGGATAGTTTGTCATACCACGCCCGTGGGGCTTGCTTGAGTCCGTAGAGTGCCTTTTTGAGACGGTAAACGTGATTAGGACGCTCAGGATCAACGAAGCCTTCAGGTTGACTGACATAAACTTCTTCACGGAGTTCTCCATTAAGAAATGCTGTTTTCACATCCATTTGGTAAACCACCATATTCCTATGAGCAGCATAAGCCAAAAAGATCCGAACAGCTTCATGTCGTGCCACTGGAGCAAAGGATTCAGCAAAGTCTAGACCTTCAAGTTGAGAGTATCCTTTCGCTACCAGACGTGATTTGTTGCGGATGACTGTCCCTTCTGCATCAAGCTTATTCTTCCAGATCCATTTTAACCCGATGACAAAGACTCCGTCAGGTCTTTCAACTAATTCCCAGACTTCTAATCTTATGAATTGCTGAAATTCCTCTTGCATAGATTCAATCCAGTTGTCATAAGTCATTGCATCTTTAATGTTTTTCGGTTCTTCGTGACAAACTGTGAGTGCATAGATACAAGTTTCTCCATCTGTGTGAAGTCATTGTCTTGTCATAACAGGTGCATCTGGATGGCCAATAATATGAACTAGTGGATGGTCACGAGTCCATTTGTGTGTTGACGGGTGTAGTTGATAAGTATCTCGCATGTTGGCAGGATCCAAGTTGCGTGTTGACGACTCAGCTATATCAGGAACTGTAGTAGCTGGTGCAAACGGATTAATGAACGCATCAGGATCATGCTCTGCGGGTTGTGGAACTGATTGTGGTGTTGGATCTTCAGCTGGATGAAGGGAAGTAGAACCAGTTTGTTCTGCTGTAGATGGTGATACAATTGGAGGACCGTCTCTCTCAACACTTGTAGAAGTTTGTTGAGGTGAGTCTGGTACTGGAATGTGAGCAGGTTGAGCAGCGGAATTAGGTGAGACCTCAGTAGGATGGTATTCAATTGTGTCATCAAATAGTGGAGCAAACAAGGTTTCTAATTCTTTGCGGTTAAGTGGCAATGGTTCAGCTGAAGATGCCGGAGAGTTGAGACGGTTGAATTCGGGTCCTAAGCTGTGTTGCTCAGAAGCCATTTGGGTGAGTTCATCGAAATTAGCGTGAATGGTTTCTTGAATTTCTCTTGTACGACGATTCCATATCCGAAAACCTTTGGAATTTTCACAATATCCAACGAACACTCCGATGTCAGCCTTAGCTTTGAGTTTACCTAAATCATCACGATCATTTTTCGGATAGCAAAGTGCTCCAAATACATGAAAGTAGTCGATGTTCGGTTTTCGTTTGTGAACAATTTGATATGGTGTTTTGCGATGGCGTTTTGTGATCATGCAACGGTTTTGAGTATAACATGCGGTTGAAACAGCTTCTGCCCACAAGTAATCTGGTAATTGAGCATTAATCAACATAGTTCTAGCAGCTTCCACTAACGTCCTGTTGCGTCTTTCAACCACACCATTCTGTTCTGGGCTTCTAGGAATAGATGTTTGATGTTCAATTCCCACTTTCTCATAATAAGACCTAAGTGTCTGATTTTTGAATTCGGTTCCATTGTCAGTTCTGACGATTCGTACCGTGTTGTGTAGCTGAACTTGAATTTTAGTGAGAAAGGTGATGATCATTGAAGGAGCCTGATCTTTACTTCGTAAGAAATAAACCCAAGTTCATCTGGAGAAGTCATCTACAATTACGAGTATGTAGCGTTTACCGTTGATACTTTGAACACGCATCGGTCCACATAAATCCATATGAAGCAGTTGTAAAACATGATTCGTACTTTGCTCAGGTTTAGACGGAAAATGAGCACGAGTACTTTTTCCTTGTTCACAGGCTGGACATAAGTGATCTTTGGTGAAACGGAATCTAGGAAATCCATCGACAAGTTTATAACGAGCAAGGTCAGTCATTGTTCTGAAATTCAAGTGCGAAAGACGTTTGTGCCATAACCAAGATTTAGTTGACTCTGCTTTGTAGAGAAGACATATTGGAGATGTTGCAATCATATCTGACATTGAGATTGTATAAAGATTGGAGCCACGTGAGCCAGACATAAGATCGTTTCCTTGTAAGTCACGAACAAAGCAAGTTTTCTCACGAAATGCAACTTCTAGATCCCCATCACAGAATTGACCAACAGAGAAAAGGTTGTGTCCAAGGCCTTCCACATAATAAACACGACTGATTTCAATGTTCCCGCTGATAAAGTCACCATATCCCATGATAAGTGCGTAATGATCATTCCCGAATCTGACAGTGCCAATGAACTTTGAGACAAAGTTTTTCAACAGTTTAAGATTGCCTGTCATATGTCGGGTGCATCCGCTATCAACAATCCAGAGAACGATCTGTACCACCTGCATCACCAGAAGAAGACACGGGTGGAACAGAAGTAAGGGTGGAACCCAAAGACAATGCGGGTTCCTGTTGGTTAGTAACACATATATTCAACAATTTAGGAATCTATTTAAAGTCTGGTTTGTGTTGTAACCAACGTTGCCAATTCCAACTAGTTTTTGCTTTCTTAATGTAAAATGCACTAGTCGTTGGCTCATTCCTAGATTTGTTCTCGGTACCTATGGGGGTAACTTCAGCTTCATTAGAAACCGTAGAAGACGGCTTTCCTAAGTTAGACTTAGAGGCATTAGGGGGCCTAGAAGGAATGCGTGTCCTACGTTTCTTATGACGATTTAGAAGAGAATTAGCTAAACATTTTGTATGATCACCAGATGATACGCTTTTACGACAAAACACACAAGATGCATTAATATTCAAAACATTCAAAGGTTCATCATTCGTTACATTTAGATTTTGATTACAATTTGCCAGATTAGAATCTAAATCTGATGCAACATGAGTTTTATTCAAAGTCCTAAGTTGGTCTTCTACTTCCTGAGCTTCTAGGTGTCCTCTCTTACGTTGCAAGAACCTATTCTTCTTTTTACTTTTTCGCTTGGGTCTGCTAACGCTAGTAGTGGAGACTAGTCCTGTAGAAGTGGAATTATCAACATTAGAATTTTGAACAACCTTTCCTTTATCAGTTTTGTTTAATTGATACATCCCTGATGCTATCACCGTGGTGTCAACCATTTTTCCTTTTTGAAGTAGCTTAACTTTCTCTTTCAAATCAATGATGATGTGATTTTTGTCCTGAATTTCAGACTCAAGTAGACCATTGCAATATTTGATGTCGTCGCGGTTTTGTTGCCATTCGGCGTTTTCAATTTTTAAATCCGCAATTTCTTTCTCGTATTGGAAACATCGACCTTTTAAAGACTCGTTGTTTTTGCAAATCTGACAAGAGTTTGAAACATTTTGACTTTGAAACTTCAATTCCCTTTCAAGACTTTTAGCTTGACACCATTCAAGCCTTTGATTGAGTTGACAAATTTCTTTTGAAAATTGTTTTGTCACATCATCATTTTTAATTCTCAACTTTTCATTTTCCAGTTTAAGTGTCTCAATTTCCTCATTCAACAAATTATTATCAACACAATGATCATGCTTAAGCATAGAAGTACCAGAATTATAAAGATCATTCATGATAACAGACAAAATATCAGCATTGAGAACTTGTTCCAAGAGTCGATCAGCATCATTTTTTAAAACTCTATTTCTTTGCTTTTGAACCAAAATGTCATTTTCAGTTGCATTGAAAACGTTTATCATATTTTTGACCTCCTTTTGAAGTTCCTGATCCCAACGTGTAGCACATAGACGGAGGTGTTGAACAATTGGCTTCATTTGTTTTTGAAAAATATCTCTCTTTTCTCGCTCGTAAGCGGATTGAAAAGTTTCAATTTTAATTTCAGAATTACGTTCAATTGTTTCCTCCAAAATTCCGATGTCTTCCATAAAAGTTTTAAAATAATTTAAGACACGACACGTTTTCGGTAAAGGTGTAAGTTCACCGGATGATGGTAAAGGACCATTTATTTGTGCTACAGTTTGGACAGGGGCTGCATTGTGAGATGAAACATATGACTCTTCGATAAACCATGATTTCTCAGGTAAATCCTTTTGAGTAACAAAAGATTTAGAAAGAGGTGGAGCTTTTGAATAGTCATATGGTGTCCAGTGTTGAACATAACTCATTTTTGATCGACTCTCGTCTTCCAGTTCTTCTTCTTCCTCAGTATCAAAAACAACAGCACGCACAATTGTATTATTAAACATGTGATCAATACTGTAAACCTTAGGATTTTCTTTGAAAGCTTTATGAAGAAACATTGATTTAAAATCGCAAAGTGCAAATCCTTTATCGGGTCTCGGTTTTAAAGCAAACTTTTGAATTGTTGTGACAGAGTTCCCGTGTTTGTAAACAATGTGACGAAATTCTTTGAGTTGTTTTTCAAGATCAACAATATCACCAAGTAAATCATCTATATACTTCCTTTTTCGTGTTTTATGTTCACAAAACTCCTTTTTGCAATTTGACAATTCTGTTTCAGTTTTTGAAAGGTCTCTTTGAAGACGTTCAACTTGCATTTTCAATTCACACTTCTCACTTTCAAGTTTCGAAATCAACTTACCGTTTGACTCAATTAAATCTTGCATTTTACGTTGAAGATCTTGTTCTTTGTTGTAAGAATCTTGAAAAGCTTTTTCAAAACTTTTTGCGTGTTTAATCTTTTCTTCTTGATTTGAAAGCTGAATTTTATAACACTCAATATCTCTTGCAAATGACGCATTTTGTTCTTTTAAAACTTTGTTTTTCTCGTTGCATTTTATTATTTGCAATTGTTGAGCATCCAGTTGTTTAGATAACAATATGAGGTCAGGGTCTGGATCAAATGATGGTTCATGTTGTTCTAAAGTATCATGTTTATCATTCTCAATTGGATCATCAAATGAAACAACTGTGTCATCATCAAATATGACAATTGTGCTTATTTGTTCATCTTTTTGAGAGGATGAAGATGATATAGATGGAACAACTTGCGCCATATCTGATTCAGAAGCAGAAGATGAGACTATTTCATTAATAAAGCATGCATTGAGGTCATGTACCTGAGACAAGCCGTCAGTGTCATACACTGGACCTGAATCATTGAGCTTAAGTTCCTGCATGTTGGCCATAAGCATCACAGCAGCATTGGCTTCCAGATCTTCCATGTCATCATCGTTGTTCACATTTGCCATGAAGTTGTTGTCCTGTTCAGGGAAATGTCCATCTTTTTCATCTTGAAGAGCCATGAGTAATGCCTGCTTGTGAAACTTACTACCCCGAGTTCTCGGTTTGGGACATGCTATAGCTATATGACCTTGTTCATTGCAATTGTAGCACCAAACTGCATTCCCTGAGCTGGAGTTCCTTGTAGCAACTGAGTCAGACCTTTGTTGAGGAGATGCTGAGTTGTTTCTGAACCCGGTATTGTTACTAAACCTCTGACCATTCCCATAATTTCCTGAAGAGCTTCCTGAACCAGATCGACCATAGCTACGATTCTGAATTTCCACTCTTCCATCATTAACAACAGCTTGATTTCTTGTGTTTGAAGATGAACGTTGACGGTTGTTTGTTTTGTTGGAGAATTTGCTGAAAGCACGAGCAATAAGAGCAAGTCCCTGATTCAACGTATTAAAGTCATCATCGTCATCATCATTGGAGTTGGAGTAGTACACAACATCATTGTTATTTGACGGAACAAGTTGAGTAGAAGAATCTTGTAGAGATGAATCATAAGGGATCATTTGGTTCGAGGTGGAAGATTGTGGATAACTGAAGTAGTTCTGCTCTTGAACATATGCATGATTTGACATTGGTGGTGGAGCATAGGGAGATTGAGCTACGAGAGCCAAAGAATTTGGTGTTGAAGTTGGTGTGTATCCTCCTCGTAGAGCTCGATCTTTTTCCACTTCAGGTTCATGGTGTTTCAGAAAATCATACAACAAACCATATGGAGCATCATGAAGATTCTTCGTTTGACGAACAAATGTCACATATTTTTGCCAATCAGGGCCAAGACTACCAACAAATTTGGAGTTCACAGCGATCCTTGGTACTGTGATTTTGTGACGTTCCAGATCATTGACCACATTAGTGAAACGATGATAGTAGGATTCAAGTGACTCTCCAGGTTCAATTGTGATGTCAGTGTATTCCATGTAAAGCTTGGATTCCATGTCATCTTTGTTCAATTGAGTACCTTCCATAAGGAGATGAACGTGTTCCCACATAGCTTTGGCTGTTTTCTAAGCATCGACACTTCGATAGATCGGATTAGGTATACCTTGAAGTATATAAGCCATTGCATATTGATCAGCTTCACGATGTAGTTTCTGTTCTTCAGTGAGTGTAGTTTCTAGAAGGGGTCTATCACCAGGAGGACGTGGAGGATCAGCATTTGGATCACCAGCTTCAAATCTTGTTGGCCACTCAAATGGTCCTTCAAGTATCACTTGCTTTAAGAACTGCCCATGAGGTTTCTTTAATTCAAGAAATCTTAAGAATCGACTTGACTATTGAACATAGTTACCAGGTGTTAGCATTGGATGTGTCTCAAGTGATCCTGCCTCATGTCGGGATTGTTGAGTTGTAATAACTTCACACATTCTGTCAAACCAGTGAGGTTGTTTGGAGGAAAACTGAGTGTTTTGTAGTGGCACTTGATATGGTTGTTGTTGAGGAATGAGCTGTTGTTGCATCATTAGGTAATGTTGTTGTGGATTGTATTTAGAAGGTTGTTGATTCATTATGTGCGGAAGGTATTGTTGTTGCTGATACTGCTGAGGTTGTAGTTGCTGAGGTGTTTGTTGTTGAACATGAGGAAAGTAGTGATTAGGTGGCTGAGACATCTTAGAACACTTGTGTAGAAATGGATCTTATAGAAAGTGTAGAATTAACCAATTATCGAGAAACTTAGCACAGCTTCAGTTTGCAAAATATGAGATTTCGATAACAGGTTTTGCGAAACTTGGCAGATTTTCGAGAAACACAGTTTTCGAAAACTTTGTGGATCTTTATCGAGAAACAAGATTTCGAAATTGGCAGGTTTATCGAAAAAACAAGGTTTTCGAAACATTACAGCTTTTATCGAGAAACAAGATTTCGAAATGTGGCAGATTTATCGAAAAAATAAGATTTCGATACTATTAAATTAGTTTCTCGATAACTTTTGTGATTTCGAAAAACTGTAGGTTTTCTCGAAAAAACACAAAATTGCAAAACTTAGTTTTCGAAATTGTACAATTTCAAAAACTTTCCCAAAAGTCGAAGTACTTAACTTTCTTATACAAGAAAGAAAATACCGAGTCCACACAAACGAAGTCGAGGTAGTGCACTTTGAGAAGATCTCGAAGAAGGGAACTTGTAGGTTCTCGATAATGTGTAATTTTTGTTTTTCGAAGAAAGCAATCCTAAAACTCGTTTTTATTTCAAGATACTTGTACTTTTGTGTATAAAATGAGTAGATCTTAAAGAAAGTATAAAACTTTAAGAAAGTTTTCAAACTTGAGAAGATTTCGATAAAAGTACAACTATCTAAAATCGAATAATTTAGTAAAAAGTTTGGAACTTTTTGGTTTGTTTTGATTTTAAACACAAGTTTGTAAGCAAAGATGTGAGAAAAACCAAGAAACTAACAAAAAATTTAAAAGTTTTACAAACAATTCGAAAGAAAAAAAAAACGATTTGTTAAGAAAGAAATCAATGAAAAAAAAAAACAATAACTACACCTTCCTCTAGCGAATGATACCACTTGTTAGGTCACCATTATGTAAACACAAGTATGATTATGTAAGAAATGAGATGAGAATGAGAGTGGGATGATTATGAGAAATTTGAGAAAATGAAATGCAAGAGTTTCCTTAATGTTTTCAAATAACCAACCCAGTTTACAAGAGGCCTAAGACTAGTATTTATAGGAAAGGAGCTAGGGCAACATCCTACTCCTTCCCTTCTTACAATTCGTATGGGCTTTGAGGCCCATGGATCACTTTCTTAAGCCTAGTAAACTTAATACAAATTATAAATAATAACTAAGCAACCTAGCATTATTACAAATGACCGAGACTTGATAAAATAGTAAAACTATGGTTCCAACAACATCATTAATTAAACATTTCTTGCATATTAAACAAACAGAGTCATTACATGCATTAGAAACAGTACTTGTGACATTACATTCAGATGAAACATGTCTCTTATTACAAAACGATAAATTCCTAGGGTGTTCTTCTACTTCTTCAGCTTTATTCTTGCAACTACTCTTAGAAACTGGCGAGACTCTATTGTTCCTTGTATTGCTCCTAGGCTTTAGTCTGCTGCTCCTAGAGGTGCTTTCTAATCCTGTAGAAGGTAAGGCACAAGCGTTAGGATTTATATTGTTGTCCTTTTTAGCATCACTAGACTCTTTAGAATTATCCTTTTTGTACGCATTTGTCTTAGAAGTGGAGGCAGACGCATTAGTGGGACTAATCCTAAAAAGGCCAGGTGCTATCACTTTTGGTGTTTCGACAACCGCTTTTCCTTTATCAACAATCTTTTCATTTTCAATTTTCTTGGGCAAGGGTGTTGGAGTGACTGGTTTTGTCAAATCCTTTTTCTCATCGACTTTTGGAGCAAACCGTGAAATAGATATTTTTGGTTTTTGAACCATATTTGGAACATTTGGTTTCTCCGAAGTTGATGGTTTTGCAAACTTAGTTTCCTCACCCTTCCTTTTTTGACTTTCAAGCTGAGCCCTCAAAAGATCATTTTGCTCTTTCATGTTCTTGAAAGCACGCTCATACGACAGTTTGTCATACTTGCATTCTTCCTTTTTTCGATCAAGTTGTTTAAAACATGACACATTTTCTTTTTCAATCTTTATAAGAGCATTTTCATATTTGGAAACAATTTCGGAGGTCTCAGCTCTCAGTCTTTCATCGTCTTGAACAGAGTATGTTTGTAAAATGATGGACATAATGTCAGTGGTCATAACAGCTTCGAAGAGAGAATCATTTAGGTTTTCCAAAACATTCATGTTTTCACGAGTTTCGTTAGTTTCGTTTACCAGGGATTTGTGGTCCTTGACAAAGTCGGCCGTTTCTTTTAAGAAAGCACGTTCAAAATGGATTACTCTCGCACTGATGTTATTCAGTGGGATAGTAATTTCGTTTTCAAAAACTTTTTTCTGCTCAATATGAAAACTGGAATGCCAGTTGTTAATATCGATTGTAGTTTTAGAAGCAACAATATTTTGAAGTTCTTGAATTCTCTTTTTAACGTCATCCAGAATGTTTCTAGCCTCACTTGTATTAAAAGTGTTGTTAGAAGACATTTGTTCCATTTTTGAAAGAGATTTGGAAACAATTACTTTCTTAGAAAACATTTTTGAGAATGGTCGTTTTATGGAAAACACAGATGGTTCTGTTTGTGGAACAAAAGTAATTCCCGAAAGTTTGTTCAATTTGTTGTAATCAATGGGTTTCAAATCCTTTTGTTTCATTTTATTTATGCTCTCTTCGACATGTTCTATCGTTAGCACAGAATCCCGAACGACAGGAGGATCATGTTTGGTGTAAATCATATTACCATTATACAAAACATTCTGTTCTTGCTGAGCTTTCTTGAGATTACAGGGGGTGTTGTTACCGAGAGCCACTTTATGTTTCGTATGGTAAACCGGATTAGTTTGATTTGAAATCATTTTCATTGTTTGACTTGACTGACCCGACTTAACCACCAATTCTTCTAAGTAAGCAATCATGTGTTCTGACTCTACGATTTCTGCCAAAAGTTTGTCTTCTTTCTTTGCAAAGTCCTTTTTCAGCTCGTCCCTCTCTTTTTCAAGATTGGTATAAGCTGATTTTTGTTTAGAAAGTTGGTTTTGTAAAGCAGAAATTTCCGCGTTTAAAGATTTTATCTTTTTGATAGAATTAACATCAAGTGTGTCAAACTTGAGTTGCAATTGTTTTTCTCTTGAAACGGAATTTTGATAACCAGTTTCTAATTCAGACAATCTTTTGTTATGAAATTCAAAAGCTTTAACGTTTTCTTTGTAACTCTCAAGCTCAGCGGTCAATTTAACATTCGCGGCCTTAACATCGCGATTGACCTTTTTCACATTCTCAATTTCAATACGACAATTATTCAATAATGATTCAAATAAAGCACGTGTTTCCTCATCATTCTCAGCATGCTGTGAAACAAAGCCTTCATTATGATTCACATCTGGAGTTGCTGAAGGAGTATTGCTACTACTTGGCGTGTCCAGGTATGTATCATAAGTGGGTGCTAGCTTCTCAGAATGCTGTTCCTCATGAGGAGACATATCAAATATATCATTATTGTGACATGTGTTGAAGTTGGATACCTCAGATGGTGCATTGGTGTCATAAACAGGAAGTGTATCAGAATCCGTGTCATACTTAGCTTCCTGAAGATTCGCCATGAATATGCAGTTCGCATCGATATCCTCTCTATCTTCCATGTCATCCATAAGAGCCATAAAATCATTCTCCTCGGCATTCAACTGAAATCCTGCCTCTGCCTTTTGTGCCAACATCACTGCTTTCTGCAAGTACGCTAGATCTTTCTTGTTCGGCTTAGTAGGACAGTTCCTTGCCATATGACCTACACCCTGACAGTTGAAACACTTTACCGGGTTACCCTGATTCACATTTCCCAAATTCCCAACTACTGGAGCTGCAACATTTCTATTCTGATTACCCATTGCCTGATTACCAACATTCTGACCCCTCTGATTTCCAACAAACTGACCCAACTGATTCCCTGCATACTGATCATACTGATTTGCTGCATTCTGATTCCCTGCATTCAGCATATTCTGATTCCCCATGTTAATTCCAGTAGCATATCCTTGCGGATTCCCATAAATTCCAACCATTTGGCTTCCGTTGCCCATATTGAAACTCGGCTGAGCAATCTGGTTGTTGCGAGTGTTCGATGAAATCCTTTGGTTGTTGTTAGTTGGTGTAGAATAACGTCCTTGGAATGCCTTAGACAGAAAAGCAAACGCTTGGGTCAATGCTGCAGTAGCTTCATCATTTTCAGTGAATTCTGGTTCTTGGAATTGTTGGTATTGCTGTTGTGGAATAACATGTTGTTGTTGCTGTGGGTAGAACTGTTGTTGGTAGACTGGTGTTGGTTGTTGAACGTATGATGGTTGCAAGTAGTTGTGAGTGGAAGATGATGATGATTGTTGTGTGTTTACTGGTAGCGGTGTTGGTGTAGTAGCAAATAATGCAAGAGGATCATGATTCTTTGCCAATCTTTCTTTCCTTACTTCATTAGCCTCAGCTTGGTTTTGCTTCAAAAAGTCATAGAGTTGATCATAATTCACCTTATGTAAATCCTTTGTTTGATTGACAATTGTAACATAACGACCCCATTCTTCTGGAAGGTTATTGATGAATTTGATGTTTGTTGCAATTGTTCGAGGTGTCAACTTGTTTCTGATTAACTCATTCATCAAAGTGCAAAACCTTGTGTAGTATGATTCAATCTGTTCACCTTTAGTGGATGTTAAATTCTCCCATTCAGTAAGAAGTTTGTTCTCAACGTCCAGTTGTCCAATCTCTGTTCCATGACATATCCTTCTAACACGTTCCCACATAGCATAAGCAGTTTCACAGCTGTCAACTGCAGCAAAGATCTCCCGTGGTAATCCAAGTTGGATTAAATGCATTGCCATATCATCAGCGGCGATCTGCTTCTTGTCTTCCTCTGTGTAATCTGCTTCTGTTTGTTCACGCACGAATGGTTGAGTAGGAGGTGTTGCATTTGGATTACCTTCAATTTGAACTTGTCGTGGCTTGAATGGACCATTTGTAATAGAGTTGATCATTAATTTACCATCAGGCTCTGTTTTGATGTAACGAAGCATGCGGCTTGTCCATGGGAGATATCCACCTTTTCCAAGCATTGGAGGTCGGTTTTCCGCACCAGCTGCATGAATATCTTGCTGAGTAGCCATTGATGAAGTGTAGATGGATAAAGTTGATTCTCGGATCGTTCCAACGAAGTAGGAGTTGTGTTTAGTGTAAGTTGATGCAAGTTTTTATGGTGAAAAATTTGATCTGAAACCTTAAAACCTCAATAACTTCCGTTCGTAGTGGATTTGGGCCTCGAAGCTGGGCTTGAATGATCTTGAGATAATTTAACGTGTCCTTCTTCTCGGTCTCGCGGTCGTTTTGACAGCTGATTCGTCGAAAACGGAGTTACGGTTCAAAAGTTATGGCCGTTTGAAGTTTGGTTGTCAAAAAGTCAAATTCTTACGCGTAAACCTTGAATCTTACGCGTAAACTTTGAATAATCTTACGCGTAAGATGTTATGCGTAACCTTTAAGTTATGCGTAAGATCTAAAGTTATGCGTAAACAATATTGTTTATGCGTAGACTTTGATTTTACGCGTAAACTTAGAGTTTATGCGTAGAATGTTACGCGTAAGGTTTTTTCAACCAAATTGATCTCTCAAACTTATCCAAGCTTGAAAGATATCCCGTGTCGAAGTATTCCACAAACTTATCCAAGTCAGGGAAGTACTGAGTAATCTCTGATCGTTGAAGAAAACTTATGCGTAGGATCTTATGCGTAGAAAAACTTATGCGTAGAATCTTACGCGTAGAACTTATGGGTAGGAACTTAAGCGTAGGATCTTCACTTATGCGTAGGAAATCAGACTTATGCGTAAGAAAAGGGTTTTGACTAAAGTTATGCGTAGGAAAAGGGTTTTGATCAAATCTTATGCGTAAAAAGTACAGAAAGTACTGTTCACAGCTGTAGATTCGTACTATTCACCCAAGTTACGCGTAAGGTGACCAGAAAACTTCAAAAATTCGATTTTTTCAACCAAAAACTCTTTTTCCACTTGTTTCTAATGATCAAATCTTTCCCAAAACACTTAGAATCACTAAAGCTTCAATAAAAACAACAACTTTAACACCAAAACATGTAAACATCAAAAGTTTTTGAAGAAAAAGTACACAAAATGGATGAAAAGTGTAACTTTTTAACAAAAAACTTGATAAAAACACTCCTAAATCATTGTTAGGCGATTGATACCACTTGTAGGACCTTAGATATATCAACTTTAATAACAATATAAGAATTAGATGAAGTAAAGATGGTGACTTGATGCAATATATGTGTGGCGTTAATGAGAGAAAAAGAGATAAGAGATGAAGAGAACTTTTATTAAAAACACACACAATACACACACAAGCACACCTTACAAATGAGAGGTAAGGTGCCTTATATAGTTAGAGAGAAAGGCCTCATGGGCTTTCTAATGGACTTGGGCTTGGACTTGGTTACATGGATTATATAACAAGGCTTATGAAACATAGCACATAACATATTAGCTTTCCAAGTCCAAAGCCCAATGACTAAACTATTACTAATCTTAACAAACGACACAAAGTTACAATATGAGAATGACCATCACTTCTATATATAAATATTTTAATGCTAACATGGTTCATGTTCAATTTCCGTTCTTAAAAACAAATTTAGGTTTCCTTTACACTTATCTTTTGCGAAATACCTTATTATGAAGTTAAGACAAACAACAAAGTAAAGCATTTTCACAATTTATTATGAATCATGATCCACAAAAAAATAAAAATAAAGCATGCATATGGAAGCAAATAAAATCAAACAAACAAAAAATCAAACAAATAAAACAAATAAAAATTGGGTTGCCTTCCAAGAAGCGCTTTTCTTTATTTACGAGTCTTGTAGCTAGACTCAAGGTCAAGCGCTATTACGTTTTCCTTTCCCACTTTTCAATCAATTCTCTTAACCTTTGAACTACTTCTATGTCAACTTTATACTTACGTCCAAGGGCTAAACAGTTCTTATAGTAAAGGCTCCTCTTCTCCCAAACAAAATTCATTCCTTTATTCTTGTCTTCTTCGTTAATTTCCTCGATTGCACTAATGTTATCCATATCAAGTTGAGGCACATAACAAAATTCCTTCATTTTATTAGGCATTCTATAGGTGATCTAATCGATTCCATTAGAAAATTGGACCGTTCCTTCTATTTGATCGTGTTTTAACTTGGACTCCTCAATAAATGACTTACCTAATACCACATGGGATAAGCGACAATGTATAATATTGGCCAAGTCTTCAACAACCATAAAGTCCACGATATAAGTAAAGTTCCCAACAAAGACATGAAGACCTTTGACTCTCTCGACAAAATTACAAACTCCACCGGGGTAATTGGGATCTTTCCTAGGTCCGAGTCTTGTTTTTACTAGCTCAATATAGACACTTGAAGACATAATGTTGACTGGGGATTCAAAATCGATGTAGGCTTGATCAATGCATTTATACCCAATCATACATGGTATCTTCACATTCTTAGGGTCACCTCTCTTAATCTTAGGGTCAATCTTAACAAAAGGAGGCCTAGGGTTATCAATGAGATTGTTATAATACGCGATTTCCTCCTAAGTGGGATATAAATTGAAATAATCATCATCTAAACCCTCCTCTTCGTCTTCCTTAACATCTTCTACAATTGCCAAGTTATTGGGTTCAAGTTCCTTATCTAAGTCCATGGCTATTGCTAAGTCATTAAGCGCATAGTCAAGCTCAATATCAACCAATCTATTGAGTTCTCTAAGTTCCCTAATCTCATTCTCAATCTGTTCACGCAACAAAGCAACCTCGCTAGGTTAAAGGGGTGGATTCGTGTTTTCCATAGCGTCCAATGGAATAATTAATGAG
This sequence comes from Artemisia argyi, assembly GCA_030686995.1. Classification (NCBI taxonomy): domain Eukaryota; kingdom Viridiplantae; phylum Streptophyta; class Magnoliopsida; order Asterales; family Asteraceae; genus Artemisia; species Artemisia argyi. The sequence continues at coordinate 69,575,864 of CM060676.1, read as the reverse complement.
GATTATACGAACAAACACACAAACAAAAGATAGACTAAAGAAACCTATAAAAACAAAATAAAAATCTTACTAGAAAGGAATCTAGCAAGTAGACTTAATAAAGAGAAATTTTAACCTTGACAATAACTATTCCCCGGCAACGGCGCCAAAAGCTTGATACGTGGAATTGCACCCTCGCAAAAGGTTTTACATCTCAAGGGATCTTGAGAAGCTTGCAATCCCCACCAGGCAGTGTACCTGACCGTTGTAGTATAGTATAGTGACAAGTACCGGGGGATTGATCGTTCAACTCAAAGAATAGTGTTCGCTAGGGTTAAAACTCAATTAAACTAGGTCTAGAGGTGAGGGATGATTCTTTTTGTATTTTTATATTTTAAATGAAAGCAAGTAAAATCTCGGTTTTGGAAGGAGTGGGCGGAATTAGTTGCTAATCAACTAACCCAAATAACTAAAGATGCAATCAAAATAAAATAAGCTAAACTTAAACTAAATTATGGCAAAAACAATAATGAGAGAAAATGTGTTTACTTAGATTTCACTACTCCCTAGCTATCTTTTACCGGTTTATCAGTTTGTTACAATTGCATGGATGACGGGTTATATTCCTTAATACCATTCGTAGGGCCGTGTACGATCTTCCCTAACTCTATAAGCTTCTACCTCTTCCTATGTCGAGCCGACTACTAGCTCCTAACATGGCCTCATTAATAGTTACATATGCATTAAATACAACCAATATATTGTAGTACACCTCCGATCATGTTTCTTAAGACGTTCAAGCAAGTTACCAATTGGAAGTCTGCCAGTTTTCTTAAGCCTAACATCAAATTCATTCATCCACAACAATTATAAACAAACAACCAACCCATAATCAATATCTAAGTTTCATTACATCTAAGCAAACACAAAGAAAACCTAGCCTAGCATGTTAAAGAGAAGACAAGCGTAAGATATAATCAAACAACACATAGACATATTGAATGATTTGATGAAAGACTTATCTTCACTTAAGCATGTATGAAACAAGGGTTTGAAACCCTCAAAATATAAGTAAAATTCGTCTAGGGTTTACTCCCTTCAAAGTTGCACACAATGAATGAAAACTAGAAAACTATTTATAGAATTTATATCCTGACGGCGTCAAGAGTAAGGTCTGACGCCGTCAACTCGCCGCCAAATTAATACTCATATTGCCTAGATCCACTATTGACGCCGTCACTTTTTACATATTCTGGGCTGTCTCTCTTTGTGTTATACGTGACGGCCTTGGCGACCCTAAAGGGTGACGCCGTCACGAACTCTTTAGAAAACTTTCTGGCGCGTCACGTGTATTTGATTTATCCACCTCTTTGTCAACTCTTGAGGCTGTCACTAGCATCCTGTGACGCTGTCATGCACAATTTCCAGCATGATTTTGAGACTTTGTCGTTTTCTTCACTTTTTCGCTCCAAAAACGTCCAAAATGTTTCCTTTTGTAAATTTCCTATCAAAAGTACCTAAAATGACAAAAGGAACAATTTAGGGCAACATTTGATCAAATAATCTCGACTTTGGCCATAAATGACCCCCAAAAAGTGGTACACTTTTTGCTTCATCAGAAAGCCCTCTTGGCTAGCTAGCTGTGCATGTGCTTGTTTCTCCATTAATGCTTATTTTCACTGCTTATTTGGATCTTTATTGAGGCCTGTTTGCCTAGACCTCCCCTGTACCAGGCTTGTGAGCCTTATTTCAAAAGCTCACCAAGAGCTTATCTGTGGGCTTTAGCTTTTGAGCTTTGGCTTTTTGGAAAGCCTATTGACCCAACTCATTGGATCAGTGCTTATTTTGGTCCCTAGAACCTTTTACCTTAGCTTATTTTGGCCCTAGATTTACCATCACCAATTCAGGTCACTGAGTCACTCAGTGTGACCAAGCATTTTGATAAGCTCATTGTAAGCAAATTAGTGGACCCCACTATTTGAATCTTGGCTTATTTAGAAGCTCCCCAGGCCTGCTTATTGGCTCAACCCTCACTTTGCACCCCTGACCTTAATTGTAGGCCCCACATAGGCCTACAAAGTGCCACTTTTGGCCTGTTTATTCTCAGGATTTGGATTTTTGCTTATTAGAGCTTATCTGCTTGTCCTTCTTGCTTATTGAGGAATGTTAGCTTATTTTGGGATTACATAAGTACCATTTAGCTTTTTCATTCATTAGTTTAGCTTATTCTTTGTCTTGTAGCTTATTTCAACCAAAAATCCAAATTTTAAGCTTGTTATCCAACTGTTAAGGCAATAAGCTCACAAACAGCTTATTTGGTGTTTTTAAAAAGTTTTCTTTTATAAAAGTTGTTTAATATTAGTGTTATAATAGTTTTGTAAAGTTAAATCAAAAAGAGAAATAAAAAAGAAAAAGTGTCTTTAGCAAGGGTCGAACCTTTGACCTCTTGGTCAATTTGGTCAAAACCAAACCAACACAGAGCACCATCTCCCTTAAGTGATACTTAGTGTTTTAATTCCCCACCCTTTTAATTATAGTGATAGCTTCTATTTAAATATCTTAAGCTTATTTGCTTATTTTCTCTGCTTTTTCAATAAGCATTTATGTGTTTTTATATTTTTCTTAAGTTTCTATTAGATTAAAGTATTTGTATAAAAATTTTCACAATTTTCTGTTTTGATTTAGTATTTTCAACAATTAATTTTAATTTATTTAGTTTTAATTAAAAAATTAAAAATAAAATCTATTTCTGTTTATTAATAAGCACTAGTACCATTTTATAATTTTCCTAGCTTTTATTAATTATAAAGTATTTTTAGAAAATTTTTTATAATTTTTACTGTTCATTTGCTATTTTTATAATTAAATTAGTTTAATTAGCTCTTAATTAATAATTAAATAAACAATATTTAAATTAGCTTATTTTTAATTTTTATAAACTTTTTATAATTTTATTGGATTCCTGTGATGGTTAATTAGTTTTAGAAAAAATTTCATAATTTTCTAAGTCATTTTAGTATTTTTCTTAATTTAAATTAATTTAAATTAATCATTAAATAGTTTTTAATTAATATTAAATAATTAAAAAAATAATAATTTTCTTTTTTATTTCTTTTAATATTAAGTTTGTAAAAAAGTCATTTTCACCCCTTAGGATTAATTCTGCTTAATTTTCCTTTTACCCAGTACGCATTTACGTTTATTTTAAGTTCAATTTACGTTTCTAATTTTAAATACGTTTTTAATTTATCTGATTTCCTGTAATTGTTAATAATTGTAATTTATCTCATTTCCATTAGTGTGATCAAATCTAAATCACATTCTTGTTACTTTCCTCAATCACAGAATCCAATAAACGTTCAAAAATACAATTTCAATCCTCGCTGGGACATAACGACCCAGGAAAACACTGTGCTTACACTGGATCATAAATTGATCACTTCTCACCCTCAGGTTTGACCTGTTGGCCATCCTTGGTTAATATGTTAGTCTGTTTGGGAGGAGTCAGTAACTAAAGTTACTTAAGTGTTTTTATAAAACGGTTTTAGTTTTATGTAAACTTATTAACTAAACATGTTTAAGGTTTATTTGTTTTGTGAAATGAGTTAGTAAATTTTGGGCTAAAAGCTTTTCGTATTTTATTCATCTTGTTAAAATGATTTTACATTTGTTACCGATAAAACATTAGAAGATCGTAAAATATAAACAATGATTTTTATGGTTTATTTGTCTTAACATCATCTTTTAAGTTCTTTTACTAAATTTGACAAAAAAGAAAACATGTTGATTGAGTGTTTTCTAAAATATGTAACTGAATTTTTTAAGTTATAACTAAGATTTAAAAGAATGGAGTTTATATAAATTTTAAAATGTCATATTTACCCAACTAAAAATCAAAATGCCATATATACCCAATTTAAACATCATAGTGACATATATATTTTTTGTCATTTAAATCATGTGAAAATAGTTTTACATCACTAAAACTACCATTCTACCCTTGATAATGTAACTATGATATGTTTCATCTTTTGTTTACGTATTTAGTATTAATGCAATCCTAATTAAATAATTTCATCAAAGGTAAAACATTTCTTTGTGAAGCATAATGCACCACCCGATGTAAGAAATAGACATAACCGGGTGGTGTTTTGATACCACTATAAGTAACTATGCTTCAAAAAGGTACAATGTTTTTTGCTTATGTAAGATTCATTAAAAGTTATAACCATTAACATACCTAACTGGTATACCTGCTACCGATTATAGAAAATAATGTAACTTTACTGTCAGTTTAGGGTTATATTAAAGAGTTAGTGTTTTGTCAATCATACCTTTAATGCGAATTATGTCATTCTATATATAGGCGCAGAATCCTTTTAGGTTTCGTGCCCCTTACTCTTCGCACACATGGTGCTTATCCGGTCCTAGGATCTTTATCCTTCAATAGAAGATCCTTATTTAGACCATAAATAGTTTGGTTGGGCTTGGGCCTACGTGAGTCCAATCCATTGGTAGTGTGGCCCAAATCATTGTTATGATAGCCTACTCGTGGTAGGTTTGGGCTTTAGTAATGTTTATCATTTGGGCTCGCAGCCCAAATATAGACTATACATCATCAACTGTAATTTCCTTTTGTGTGAAGCTCATCATATGATGATGCCAAGTTATCAGTTTCTTCATTATTGACATTGTTTTGCTTGTGTTTCGCAAAATATGTTGTAATTATGTCCTCCTCATTTTGAGCCATTTCGACGTCTGCAGCTGGGTTCAAATTTTCTTTATGATTACTAATTGGTCCATTTTAGCTCAAAGATTGTAGCTGCACATCTCTATTCTCGTCATTGAGGAATGAGGCACGCCCATGCTTCTTGTCATTGGGATTTTGCGATAAGGGTGACAGCAAATCACGATGGCTTTTCTTTAATATTGATGGGGTGCATGTAAAACTTTTGGCAGCATTTTTAGCACAGCTTAAGGGCTGTCATCGCGTGAAGGTGAGTCCCACAATAAGCATTGAATGAAACAGTTGATAGATGTTTTCGTCATCAGCTGACGGATACCAAGGGACTATATTCTTGCAGCAAATCACCACTGACTGTATAAGATCACAACTTAGAAATTGGAAGATTGGCAGAAACGCCCCTTAAAAAATTTGGTCCTTATGATAACTTTGAAAGATTGGCAGAAACGCCCCTTAAAAAATAGAAAATTACAAAATTGGTCCTTGTGTAAATTTAAACCAAACAGGACCCTTTTATTACTAATAAACCTAAAACCAAACCAAGTCCAAACCCAAACACAACCTAAACCCATTACTCTGATCCAGTCCAACCCCAGCCCAACTCCCAGAAGCCCAAAACCAAACAAACCCGTTCTAAATAACCCCTCTAGTCAACGCAGGTCAAAACGCGCCTTCCCTCCCACTTGTAAACTTGCAACCTGTCAAATCCACCACCCCCACCTTCACCATCACATCCCACCATCCTCACCAAATTGCACCTACCATCACCTCCAAAATAAATGCCACCACCCCCTTGCAAGAAACTGCCAAATTGGCTCAAACAAGTTTTCCCGCCAAAAACCAATTGATGGCTAGGATGAAAAGCAGTGATCCAAGTGTCCATATTGCTGATGAGATTTGTGCAAAGGACCTCCACAAGCCCTAAAAGTCACTTATAAAAGGAAAGGAGAAGCAGAAGAACATGATGCAGTTTTACTTAGCTTATTTCATGTCGATTTAGTTTATTTTTAACTTTCTAGTGTTCATTTTAGCTTCCAAGTTGTAATTTTGATGTTCTCAGTGCATCAGAAACGTATTTCAACCATCAATTTCAAGTTGTCAGTTCTAATTCAGTTTTTGGCAATTTTCACTTAAAATCTCTTCTTAGCTTTAAAGTTGTTAGAAGTTGTTGTTTAATGATCCTGTAAATTCATTTAAGCTTACTGATAAACCTTTCAAAGCTTAGAATTCATTTAGAGGACTTTTAGTTGATCAACTCAAAAATACAAAAAAAGTATAAAAAAATAAGTGAAAAAAAACAGGTGAGAAGAAAGCTGGAGCACTGTGAATCTTGGATGGCAGTGATAATAGTGCTTCATGGGAAGCTTTAGGTTGAGTTTTTGATCCTTGGTTCTTTGTTTCTAAGCTGGAAAGCTTTTGTAAGCCATATTATCCATTTTTACTCCTTACTGTACACGTGCTTATTCTTGCTTGCTCTCTGCTTATGTTAGCTTATTTGTAGTGTTTGTAGCTTAGTATAGCTAGTTGATAATTATAGTTCAGTATTATAGCTTTTTATCAAATCATTCTCCATTTAACTCAAGTTCAATGCATAACCTTTGGGAAGGTTGGTTTGTGCTTCTTTTTGGTTTAAAAACAGTTCTTATAGCTTATTATATAGTCCTAGATAAGTAGCTTAGGTTGTCTTGTCATCCTGCTTTAAAAATCAAAAAATCAGTGTTTTATAGGGTTGTTTGGATTTGCTGTCATATCTATGGTCTAGGTTTTTTGAGTTGTTTTTTGTGGATACATGCTACTTTAGGTTCCATTAGGACATTCAAGTCATAAAATTAAGTTGTTATTCAGTAGGAAGTCAAAATCCAATTCAAGCCTTCATAATTATTCACTAATAAAGAATCAGTTAGCATAACCATTCACATAGGCTCATATCTAGCATCAATAGCTTAATCTCATCTCATTTTAGCTTAAAACTTCATTTTCAGTAAGTAGGATTCATTCAAATCTCATAAAAGTCAAAATATTACAAGAGTTCAAAAAGTCAAATTGCATGGTCTTGGCAGAAATCCATTTATGGAATGATTTTTCATGAGCTTGTTTCTAAACCATTCGACCTAAATCTTTTTGGAAAATCAAGTCCCGAAGTTCAGCTTTCAAACTATTATTTTTGCTTATTTTTAGGATTTTTCTAAACAGCTTATTTGGACCTGCCCTGCACCAGGGTTGTTATCTCATAAGCTCATTTTCTCAAGCTTGTATCTTTTTCATTATTGCTCTATAGCTTAACCTTGTTGTTGTTTTGGAAAGCCCTCCTGGCTAGCTAGCTGTGCAAGTGCTTGTTTATCCATTTAGTGCTTATTTCAACTGCTTATTTGGATCTTTATTGAGGCCTGTTTGCTTAGACCTCCCCTATACCAGGCTTGTGAGCCTTATTTCATAATCTCACCAAGAGCTTATCTGTGAGCTTTAGCTTTTGAGCTTTGGCTTTTTGGAAAGCCTGTTGACCCAACTCATTGGATCAGTGCTTATTTTGGTCCCTAGAACCTTTTACCTTAGCTTATTTTGGCCCTAGATTTACCATTACCAATTCAGGTCACTGAGTCGCTCAGTCTGACCAAGCATTATGATAAGCTCATTGTAAGCAAATTAGTGGACCCTACTCTTTGAATCTTAGCTTATTTAGAAGCTCCCCAGGCCAGCTTATTGGCTCAACCCTCACTTTGCACCCCTGACCTTAATTGTAGGCCCCACATAGGCCTACAAAGTGCCACTTTTGGCCTGTTTATTATCAGGATTTGGATTTTTGCTTATTAGAGCTTATCTGCTTGTCCTTCTTGCTTATTGAGGAATGTTAGCTTATTTTGGGATTACATAGGTACCATTTAGCTTTTTCATTCATTAGTTTAGCTTATTCTTTGTCTTGTAGCTTATTTCAACCAAAAATCCAAATTTTAAGCTTGTAATCCAACTGTTAAGGCAATAAGCTCACAAACAGCTTATTTGGTGTTTTTAAAAAGTTTTCTTTTATAAAAGTTGTTTAATATTAGTGTTATAATAGTTTTGTAAAGTTAAATCAAAAAGAGAAATAAAAAAGAAAAGTGTCTTTAGCAAGGGTCGAACCTTTGACCTCTTGGTCAATTTGGTCAAAACCAAACCAACACAGTGCACCATCTCCCTGAAGTGATACTTAGTGTTTTAATTCCCCACCCTTTTAATTATAGTGATAGCTTCTATTTAAATATCTTTAGCTTATTTGCTTATTTTCTCTACTTTTTCAATAAGCATTTATGTGTTTTTATATTTTTCTTAAGTTTCTATTAGATTAAAGTATTTGTATAAAAATTTTCACAATTTTCTGTTTTGATTTAGTATTTTCAACAATTAATTTTAATTTATTTAGTTTTAATTAAAAAATTAAAAATAAAATCTATTTCTGTTTATTAATAAGCACTAGTACCATTTTATAATTTTCCTAGCTTTTAATAATTATAAAGTATTTTTAGAAAATTTTTTATAATTTTTACTGTTCATTTGCTATTTTTATAATTAAATTAGTTTAATTAGCTCTTAATTAATAATTAAATAAACAATATTTAAATTAGCTTATTTTTAATTTTTATAAACTTTTTATAATTTTATTGGATTCCTGTGATGGTTAATTAGTTTTAAAAAATATTTCATAATTTTCTAAGTCATTTTAGTATTTTTCTTAATTTAAATTAATTTAAATTAATCATTAAATAGTTTTTAATTAATATTAAATAATTAAAAAAATAATAATTTTCTTTTTTATTTCTTTTCATATTAAGTTTGTATAAAAAAGTCATTTTCACCCCTTAGGATTAATTCTGCTTAATTTTCCTTTTACCCAGTACGCATTTACGTTTATTTTAAGTTCAATTTACGTTTCTAATTTTAAATACGTTTTTAATTTATCTGATTTCCTGTAATTGTTAATAATTGTAATTTATCTCATTTCCATTAGTGTGATCAAATCTAAATCACATTCTTGTTACTTTCCTCAATCACTGAATCCAATAAACGTTCAAAAATACAATTTCAATCCTCGCTGGGACATAACGACCCAGGAAAACACTGTGCTTACACTGGATCATAAATTGATCACTTCTCACCCTCAGGTTTGACCTGTTGGCCATCCTTGATTAATATGTTAGTCTGTTTGGGAGGAGTCAGTAACTAAAGTTACTTAAGTGTTTTTATAAAATGGTTTTAGTTTTATGTAAACTTATTAACTAAACATGTTTAAGGTTTATTTGTTTTGTGAAATGAGTTAGTAAATTTTGGGCTAAAAGCTTTTCGTATTTTATTCATCTTGTTAAAATGATTTTACATTTGTTACCGATAAAACATTAGAAGATCGTAAAATATAAACAATGATTTTTATGGTTTATTTGTCTTAACATCATCTTTTTAGTTCTTTTACTAAATTTGACAAAAAAGAAAACATGTTGATTGAGTGTTTTCTAAAATATGTAACTGAATTTTTTAAGTTATAACTAAGATTTAAAAGAATGGAGTTTATATAAATTTTAAAATGTCATATTTACCCAACTAAAAATCAAAATGCCATATATACCCAATTTAAACATCATAGTGACATATATATTTTTTGTCATTTAAATCATGTGAAAATAGTTTTACATCACTAAAACTACCATTCTACCCTTGATAATGTAACTATGATATGTTTCATCTTTTGTTTACGTATTTAGTATTAATGCAATCCTAATTAAATAATTTCATCAAAGGTAAAACATTTCTTTGTGAAGCATAATGCACCACCCGATGTAAGAAATAGACATAACCGGGTGGTGTTTTGATACCACTATAAGTAACTATGCTTCAAAAAGGTACAATGTTTTTTGCTTATGTAAGATTCATTAAAAGTTATAACCATTGAAATACCTAACTGGTATACCTGCTACCGATTATAGAAAATAATGTAACTTTACTGTCAGTTTAGGGTTATATTAAAGAGTTAGAGTTTTGTCAATCATACCTTTAATGCGAATTATGTCATTCTATATATAGGCGCAGAATCCTTGTAGGTTTCGTGCCCCTTACTCTTCGCACACATGGTGCTTATCCGGTCCTAGGATCTTTATCCTTCAATAGAAGATCCTTATTTAGACCATAAATAGTTTGGTTGGGCTTGGGCCTACGTGAGTCCAATCCAGTGGTAGTGTGGCCCAAATCATTGTTATGATAGCCTACTCGTGGTAGGTTTGGGCTTTAGTAATGTTTATCATTTGGGCTCGCAGCCCAAATATAGACTATACGTCATCAACTGTAATTACCTTTTGTGTGAAGCTCGTCATATGATGATGCCAAGTTATCAGTTTCTTCATTATTGACATTGTTTTGCTTGTGTTTCGCAAAATATGTTGTAATTATGTCCTCCTCATTTTGAGCCATTTCGACGTCTGCAGCTGGGTTCAAATTTTCTTTATGATTACTAATTGGTCCATTTTAGCTCAAAGATTGTAGCTGCACATCTCTATTCTCATCATTGAGGAATGAGGCACGCCCATGCTTCTTGTCATTGGGATTTTGCGATAAGGGTGACAGCAAATCACGATGGCTTTTCTTTAATATTGATGGGGTGCATGTAAAACTTTTGGCAGCATTTTTAGCACAGCTTAAGGGCTGTCATCGCGTGAAGGTGAGTCCCACAATAAGCATTGAATGAAACAGTTGATAGATGTTTTCGTCATCAGCTGACGGATACCAAGGGACTATATTCTTGCAGCAAATCACCACAGACTGTATAAGATCACAACTTAGAAATTGGATGTCCGTGCCTAGGAAAACGGGAGGTTCATATGACAGAGGTAGCGTCTCCTGCTGTTGAGATTGGTATTCTCTTTGAGTTTGGTTTTCCCAATTAATTTGTAGAGTACCATTTACTTCTCTTGAATGAAAACCATTAGTAGATGCGAGCACCAAAGGATCCAGAACGGGATCTGTTTAATTTGTGCTCCTATATTATGTTCTTGATTATTGAAGTCCAAAGGATCTGTAACTAGATCGATTTGATCTTGTGTTCCCATATTATCTTCTTGATTAGTGAAGAATCGAGGATCATTGGTGTAAATATGGGGAAGTCCATAAAAAAGATGGTTACTGAGTTCATTGGATACACTATTGAATGTACCAGAAGGAAGTTATGAAGGCACCAAGTCTGAATAAAATGATTGTTACTATAACAATGGATATGATGACCCATAAGTTGATGGAGTCACATCTGGACAATCATTTTCAGATGTTAACGTTTGTGCTGCCATATCAAAACCAACGTTTGAACTATCCGTACCTATATGCTTTTGATAATCAAAATCTACACATTGCATGAATTCTGAATCCTGGATTAAGTCTAATGAAGAGATATTAAAAAATTCACCAGAGAAAGGCTGCCCTCTATCAGCACAAGGATCCGCGTGGTCCTGTGAATAGTTTTGTTCAATAAATTTAGAAAACTCATCCGAGTCACTGCCAGGATTGTTCTCATTTTCTAAGTCCTCTACTGAAGGTTGACTGCATTATGAGATTTCATCAACATCTTCACTTCATTGTTGTGTCCTAGATGAAGACACAACAATGTTATAAGAAGAAGTAAGATCTTGACTGTACCTCATGACCCAAAGTTCATAACCCATGACCCAAGATGTCTTTCATATCATGCATGACATCACATGACCCATGGACCTTAACCCACAACCTAAAACCTATAATTGTAACCTAAAATCTGGACTGGTACTACCAGATACCCGTATCCCTACCTTTACACTGGCCGGATCCCTTTGGGAAGGGATCCGCTGGATCCGGGTGAACAGTGCTTAGTTTTCCTATAAATAGTGAGCCATTTCTCTATTGCTTCTCACACATTTTAGAAGTATCGTCTCTCTATGTTCTAAACTCTCTAACTTCATATCTAAGGATCTTTCTATGTAGTCTCTATTTGTGATTCTCTAGGTTCCTCTTAAAGGCAAGATCACGACCTCTCGAAGACTTGCAAGCTCAAGACATTAGTCCTTACAAAATGAGAACTATCTTGGCAGTGACTCGGATGAGTTTTGGGTTATGGGTTAAGGTCCATGGGTTAGGTGATGTCATGCATGATGTAAAATACATCTTGGGTCATGGGTTATGGACTTTGGGTCATGAGGTAGAGTCAAGATCTTACTTCTTCTCATAACATTGTTGTGTCTTCATCTAGGACATAACAATGTAGTGAAGAAGCTGATGAAATCTCAGAATGCAGTCAACCTTCAGTAGAGGACTTACAAAATGAGAACAATCCTGGCAGTGACTCGGATGAGTTTTCTAAATTTATGGAACAAAACTAATCACAAGACCCCGTAGAACCTTGTACTGATAGAGGGCAACCTTCCTCTGGTGCATTTTTTGATATCTATTCATTAGATTTAAGCCAAGATTTAGAATTCATGCAATGTGTAGATTTTGATTTTAGAAGCAGGTGGGTACATATAATTTAAACGTTGGCTTTGATATGGCAGCACAAACATTAACTTCTAAAAATGATTGTCTAGATGTGGCTCCACCAACTTATGGGCCATCATATCCATTGTTATATCAACAATTATATTATTCAGACTTGGTGTCTGATGAGGCGTAAAATGAACCACTTTTAGGGGGTCATTTAAGCCCGAATTCGAATTTATTTGATCAAATATTGCCCTAAATCGTTCCTTTTGTGATTTTAGGTACTTTGGGAGAGAAATCTGGAAAAGGAAGCAATTCGGACGTTTTTGGAGCATAAAAGTGAAGAAAACGCCAAAGTCTTAATTTTCCTTGCTGGGAACAGTAGGTGACGGCGTCAAGAAGGAATTTCTGATGGCGTCAAGAGTAATTTCCATGACGACCCAGTACAGAATTGACGGCGTCACAAGGTAGGGCGTCAAGAGTAAAATGCATGACGGCCTGGAAACACTTAACACATGACGGCGTCAAAAGTAGATCAAGGTAGTCCGAGAAGTATTTTGGCGGCGAGATGACGGCGTCACAAATTTGTTCTTGACGCCGTCAGACCCTATTTCCTATATATAGTTTTCTAATTTTTACACAAAAAGGAGAGAAGTTTTGGAGAAACCCTAAGTACGAACTTGGTACGAATTTTACAGGTTTTTCAAGGGTTTTCAGCCCTTGATACCTTTCATGTGTAATTGAGATAAGTATTCTTTTAATTCAATCAATATGTCTATGTGTTGGTTGTCTATATCTTGTTCTTGTCTTAATTCCATCATGTTAGGCTAGATCTATCTTGTGTTTGCTTGGATCTAATGAAACCTAGATGTTAATTATGTGTTGATTACTTGTTTATGGTTGTATTGGATGAATGATTTCGATGTTAGGCTTAAGAAAACTGGCAGATCTCCAAATGGTAACATGCTTGAACGTCTTAGGAAACATGAACTGACGTGCACTAGGTTTTATTGGTTGTATTTAATGCATGAGTAAATTCTAATGATCCCATGTTAGGAGCTTCTTAGCCGGCTCGACATAGGAGTGAAGTAGGCACTCATAGGATTGGGGAATTAAGTGCGCCACCCCATGAATGGTATTAAGGAATACAATCCGTCATCCACGCAACTATAACAAGTAATTAACATGTAAAAGATATCTAGGGAGTAGTGAAATCTAAGTAAACACATTTTCTCCACTTATTGCTCACAACCTTAGTATAATTTAGTTTATTTTCATTTCTAGTATTTTATTTTGATTGCATCTTTAGTATTGGGTTAGTTGACTAGCAACTAATTCCGCCCAAATCCTTCAAACCCGAGATTTTTACTTGCTTTATAAAAAATATAAAAATACAAAAATAATCATCCCTCATCTCTAGAACTAGTATTTAGGTTTTCTAATCCTAGCGACACTATTCCTAGCTGAACGATCAATCCCCCAGTACTTGTCACTATACTATACTACAACGATCAGGTACACTGCTTGGTGGGGGTTTTAAACTTCTCAAGATCCCTTGAGAGGTAAAGCCTGGTGCGATTCCCACGTATCAAGTTTTTGGCGCCGTTGCCGGTGAATAGTTATTGTCTAGGTTAGAATCTCTTTTTATTAGGTCTACTTGCTAGATTCCTTTCTAGTAAGATTTTATTTTTATTTTTAGGTTTTCTTTAGTCTATCTTATTTCTTTGTGTCTTTGTTCATAACTCTTCACCACCCGACATCATGGACGATGGGAACATCCTTGAACCCGTCATCCCACTACAACAAAACCCACCACTAGAACCTCTTAGGCCCCGAACCTTAGGAGAGTATTCCCGAACCAGCCACCAAGGCTACCAAAACACCATTGAGCTCACCGGAGCCAATGTGACCCCCTTGCGATCCGACACCATCCGGTTGGTGCAAAGTGGATGTGCATTCCATGGACTTCGTTCCGAAGATCCAAACCAACATCTTAAGGACTTCCTCAAAATCGTAGACTCCATAGACCTAGATGTTGAAACTAGAGAGACAACCCGATTACGCCTATTCCAATTATCTCTACGGGATCAAGCTAGCCAATGGCTTGAGCGTTTACCCGCGGGATCCATCCCCACATAGGATAATCTCACCAATCGCTTCCTTACTCAATTCTTCCCACCGGGGAAGACTGCAATGCTTAGAAATGACATTTTGATGTTTGAACAACATCAGGGTGAAACTTTTTACGAAGCATGGGCCCGTTTTAAGGATCTCCTCCATAAGGTCCCTCATCATGGTATCAACCTTTGGTTATTAGTCCAGATTTTCTACGACCATGTTGACTATCACACTAAGCGCACAATCGATAGGGCCGCATGAGGTAAACTGCGTGATAAAAATGCTGAGGAGTCCTGGGCAATTATCGAGGAGCTCGCCGCTGATAATCATGAGATATGGGAGTTTAATCATACAATAAAAGCGGCCATCAATGCAGTCTCAACATCTGGAGGAACCACAGAAATCCCCGATGAACTCCTATGCAAACTCGAGGCAAAAGTTGACTATTTTGAGGAAAGGCAAAGGAGACCTTTAAGTCCTAAACGGGCTACTGTCAATTCTGTCTCGAAACCGACTTCGGCACCAATATCTGAGTCACCCTCTAGAGAAAATATCGAGACTTTTCAGAACTATGCCCCACCTTGTTCCCCTCCCGAGGAGCTTAGCTCGGAGTTTGAAGCTAGGATGAGAGAATATATGGCACCTCACTCAGATCGGCTTGCTAGATTCGAGGAAGCAGTTTATAAGCAAAAAGAAGAGATGCAGGAGAAAATGAATGAGATGATGAGTCTATTAGAGGAGTATGCCAACCAGAGAACCCCCGAAAGATTGCTACTAAGGAAAGAAAATGCCACTCCCACTACCCAATTTGTTAATTCTATCACAATTGTCCACAGGGATAACGAGAAGGTAGAAGCCCCTACTAAACAGACCTTAGAAAAACCACCAAAATCCCAACCTTTGAGTCACTACCTGAAACATCATATAAACAAAAACACCATAACAAATTGGATTAAGGGTGACGGGCGTAACCAACCTTCCAAACAGGGTTCTGAGAAAGAGGAAAAGGTAAAAGATGAGTATGATACGTTAACTGGGGGATCAGTATTCGAGAGGCTCTTGGTACAAAAAGTGGCTACTAAGCAGATAGCATGTGGGAACTTTGAGATACCAACTAGCATCGGGGACTTGAAATATCTTAGTGCTTTCGCCGACCAAGGATCGGAAGTAAATCTTATGCCCCTAACTATTTACATCCAACTAACGTCAAAAATGCCAACCCCTACTCGTGTTAGGTTGTCCCTCACTGGACACTCGTACGTATACCCCCTAGGAATCGCAGAAGATGTATTAGTTAATGTCGCAGGGTTCATGTACCCCGTTGATTTTATGATCATCGATGATAAAGGAGATGGATGCATGCCAATAATCCTTGGGGCACCATTCCTCGCCACCGCTAGGGCTGTCATTAAGTATGAAGGTAGGAAGATTGAGCTTAAATCTGGAAAAAGAAAGATTAGCTTCCCCATGACCCTGCGAAGTGGGCATGAGAATTTGAGTTGGAGAAAGATCAAAAACAACATTGACACGACACCCATTCGTGTTCAGAATAAAATTCTTGCATGGGAGGCAAGAATCAAAAGCTATAAGAAGGCTAAATATGAAAGAAGCAAAAGCAATAAGGTTCAGGTCGAATTCGAACATACTCAACCCGCAGAAAATCATGTACCATTTGAGGACGGGAACTTGGTACTCTTGAGACACTTGGAAACAAAGATACCACCCGATAAACCAAGTCCTTGGTGGTATGGGCCTTTCACAATTGAAGGCGTGAGCCAAGATGGGATAGCTAACTTGAGAAGTGAAGTAGGTGGAATGGTGATTGCAAGTATCGATAGGTTAAGGCACTACCACCATAATAGTAATGATCACAATTACATGGGGTATATCATCTCAAGGGATGAGGTCACATAGTAACCCATGACCTTGAGTCTAGCTACAAGACTCGTAAATAAAGAAAAGCGCTTCTTGGGAGGCAACCCATGTTTTGTGTGATTTTATTTTGATTGTTTGTTTTTTGCTTCCGTATGCATGCTTTATTTTTATTGTTGGTAGATCATGTTTCTAAATTAAATAGTGGAAATACTTTACTTTGTTGTTTTGGCCTAGTCTTAACTCCACCTAAAAGTATTTTTGCAAAAGATAAGTGTAAGGGGAAACCCCAAATATGTTTTTAAGAAACAAACCGATCATGATTCTCCACAATATTAAATGAACATGTGTATTCATATTTGTTAGAGTCAAATGCTTGTATTGAGTCTTAATGAAGTTTTGCAGGATTCTCCAGGAAGTAGGACCAAGTTTTTCCAGAAATTTTCTGGAAACTTAACATAAGAATTTATGCAGGTCACTTCTGACGGCGTCACGAGTTAACTCTTGACGGCGTTACGTGTAAAAATTTGGAAATTTTACCGGTTTTGTTTCTCTAACGGAGTCTTATGGTATTTGTGAATTATTAAGTTTTATAATCTCCAGGAAATCTGCAAACTTCATTCCACAAGCATTATATCTTATTTTGTTTTCTAGGATTTAGTAACTTATATTGGTTGCCGCCGATTTTATGCGAGGTTGTCTTGTCTATTTTCTCAAGATTCACAGGTTATGTATGACAAGAAGATGATTTATATTCTGGAAGGAAAGCTTTGATTGTTCATTTTCTTGGAGGAAGATTTAACCTGGCCACCTTATTATCCATACCGAGCGAATCAGGGGAGTATTTGATTTCATTCTTTTTACTTTTTCACTTTTACATTCTTTACTTGAACATTGGGGATAATGTTCATCCTAAGTGTAAGGGGAGGGTAAAAAGATGATACCTTACATATGCACTTTCGCTTGAGTTTGTTTTGTTTGATGGTAGATGTGTAATAAAACTATGAGAAATACTTGTTAGTGCAATTTTAGCGCCAAATTTAAAATTTTTTACAACATTTAGGAGTGAAACTTTAGCCATCGCAAGCGTCTCATGGATAGGAGATTGTATGACAAGCACATAACCGTATATTCAGAAAACTTTTCCACCCAAATATGTGAGGTTCGCCTTTAGATTTGATAGGAAAAGCATTTACTATTAGTGCTTATGAGTGTACCGGTAGCATTTAGATTCTAGAACTTGCGTTAGTGATGCATCCCGAGACCGCTAGTGAGACTACATTCGTGTAGCAGGATTTACTACATGATAAGAGGCAATAGGATCACCCTTGTGTTAAACCCGTATTATAATTACTTGACCATTTAAGTCATATTACTTGGCTAGTTAAGTCAACTAATTTTTCCCACACCCTTAGCGTTGTACTCATTTTTAGTACACGAAACCCCTAGTACACCCCTCCGAGCCTATCTTTTCGTTTCTAACTTTAAGCATTTTACTTAAAGGAAGAATTTGTTACACCCCACTTAAATATACACCCAAATCGCCTTAGCCTTCCATGTATGCGCTCATCTTTAGTGCATTATTGTTATTTGTTAAACCCTAAGTTAACTATCTAATTGATTACATGGTTGCTAAGTCGAGTCATATCCTTGTACATATTGTTTTGGGACGATTGGGACTCATGGGTAAAGTACTTATTTATGGAGTAATGGGGAAGAACATCATTTATTACCCCCATATGTACGTTAATCTTAAAAGTGCTCCAAGTGTTTTGATTTTCTTAATTTGAGTCATTAGATTAGTTATTGTAAAGTATGTAAAGATTCAAGTGTAAGGGGAATGTTCATCCCCTATGATGTATTATTTTGGATGGTAGGGTAAGAGTGTATGTGTAAAAAAAAATAGAAAAAAGAAAAAGAGAAAAAAACATACGGACTACCATCCCTTTTCATTCTATGTTCATTTTATGTTTTTGTTATTTTTCATTTATTAGCTTAAGTCGAGTCTAGTCTTGGCTTAGCAACGCCACATTGTACATGTAATTAACCAAGATTGTTAACTCGCCACCAGTAAAACTTCCTTTATCCAACAAAACCGTGTATTTCATATCCCCATACCTAACGTTACAACCCTTTAAAAGACCTCTTTGATAGTTTATCCTAGGTGCTTACGCCATGTGGTGGAGGTTTGATCCTTTCCCAAGCCTATGGTAATCTATTTTGCTATGACAGGTAGTGAGAGATATCTTCCATTTGCACATTGTAATTTATACTTTATTACACCCGAGAGATGTGAGTATCTAAACACTATTTGTGAGGTGCTTGTGTATGACCTCCGTGCTTATCTTTGGTCTTTAGTGGAACGATTATTTGTTGTAATTACTTTTATATTAGTGTTAAATGACCCCTAACTTGTATTTTGAGTAGAATAAAAGCGCATTTGCTTGAGGACAAGGAAGTCTCAAGTGTAAGGGTATATGATGAGGCGAAAAAGGAACCACTTTTAGGGGGTCATTTAAGCCCGAATTCAAATTTATTTGATCAAATATTGCCCTAAATCGTTCCTTTTGTGATTTTAGGTACTTTGGGAGAGAAATCTGGAAAAGGAAGCAATTCGGACGTTTTTGGAGCATAAAAGTGAAGAAAACGCCAAAGTCTTAATTTTCCTTGCTGGGAACAGTAGGTGACGGCGTCAATAAGGAATTTCTGACGACGTCAAGAGTAATTTCCATGACGACCCGGTACAGAATTGACGGCGTCACAAGGTAGGGCGTCAAGAGTAAAATGCATGACGGCCTGGAAACACTTAACACATGACGGCGTCAAAAGTAGATCAAGGCAGTCCGAGAAGTATTTTGGCGACGAGATGACGGCGTCACAAATTTGTTCTTGACGCCGTCAGACCCTATTTCCGATATATAGTTTTCTATTTTTTACACAAAAAGGAGAGAAGTTTTGGAGAAACCCTAAGTACGAACTTGGTACGAATTTTACAGGTTTTTCAAGGGTTTTCATCCCTTGATCCCTTTCATGTGTAATTGAGATAAGTATTCTTTTAATTCAATCAATATGTCTATGTGTTGGTTGTCTATATCTTGTTCTTGTCTTAATTCCATCATGCTAGTCTAGATCTATCTTGTGTTTGCTTGGATCTAATGAAACCTAGATGTTAATTATGTGTTGATTACTTGTTTATGGTTGTATTGGATGAATGATTTTGATGTTAGGCTTAAGAAAACTGGCAGATCTCCAAATGGTAACATGCTTGAACGTCTTAGGAAACATGAACTGACGTGCACTAGGTTTTAGTGGTTGTATTTAATGCATGAGTAAATTCTAATGATCCCATGTTAGGAGCTTCTTAGCCGGCTCGACATAGGAGTGAAGTAGGCACTCATAGGATTGGGGAATTAAGTGCGCCACCCCATGAATGGTATTATGGAATACAATCCGTCATCCACGCAACTATAACAAGTAATTAACGTGTAAAAGATATCTGGGAGTAGTGAAATCTAAGTAAACACATTTTCTCCACTTATTGCTCACAACCTTAGTATAATTTAGTTTATTTTCATTTCTAGTATTTTATTTTGATTGCCTCTTTAGTATTGGGTTAGTTGACTAGCAACTAATTCCGTCCAAATCCTTCAAACCCGAGATTTTTACTTGCTTTCTAAAAAATATAAAAATACAAAAATAATCATCCCTCATCTCTAGAACTAGTATTTAGGTTTTCTAATCCTAGCGACACTATTCCTTGCTGAACGATCAATCCCCCGGTACTTGTCACTATACTATACTACAACGATCAGGTACACTGCCTGGTGGGGGTTGTAAGCTTCTCAAGATCCCTTGAGAGGTAAAGGCTAGTGCGATTCCCACGTATCAGTGCCTTCATAACTTCTTTCTGGTACATTCAATAGTGAATCCAATGAGCTCAGTAACCATCTTTTTGATGGACTTCCCCATATTTAAACCAATGATTCTCAGTTCTACACAAATCAAGAAGATAATATAGGATCACAAGATAAAATGGATCTAGTTACAGATCCTTTAAACTTCAATAATCAAGAAGATAATATAGGAGCACAAGTTCAAACAGATCCCATGTTGGATCCTTTGGTGCTCGCATCTGTTGATGGTTTTAGGTAAGGACAAGTAAGTGGTAATCTACAACTTGATTGGGAAAACCAAACTCAAAGGGAACACTAATCTCAACAGCAGGAGTCGCTACCTCTGTCATATAAACCTCCTATTTTCCCAAACATGGACATCCAATTCCTAAGCTCTGATCTTTTACAGTCTGGTGGTGATTTGCTTCAAGAATATAGTCCTCTTGGTATCCATCAGCTGATGAGGACAACATCTGTCAACTGTTTCAGTCCATGCAGATTATGGGACTCACCTTCACGCGATGACAACCTTAAAGCTCTGCCAAAAATTGTTGCCAAACCCTTTACATGCACCCTGTCAATATTAAAGAAAAGACATCGTGATTTGCTATCACCCTTATCCCAAAATCCCAATGAAAAGAAGCATGGGCATGACTTATTCCTCAATGATGAGAATAGAGATGTGCAGCTACAATCTTTGAGCCAAAATGGACCAATTAGTAATGATAAAGAAAATTTGAACCCAACTGCTGACGTTGAAATGGCTCAAAAGGAGGAGGACATAAGTACAACATATGTTGCAAAACACAATCAAAACAATGTCAAGACCGAAGAAACTGATAACTTGGCATCATCATATGACGAGCCTCACACAAATGGTAATTACAGTAGGTACTCACTATTTTTATTAACAATTAGGGTTATGTAACGCTACAAAACCAGACCGTAAAGTTACATTATTTGCTGTAATCGGTAGCAAGTATATCAGTTGGGTATGTTAATGGTTATAATTTTTAATGAATCTTACATAAACAATAAACAGCATACCTTTTTGAAGCATAGTGTCTTATAGTAGTATCAAAACACCACCCAGTTATGCCTATTTCGTATATTGGGTGTTGTATTATGCTTCAAAAAGAAATGTTTTACCTTTGATGAAATTAGTTAATTAGGATTGCATTAATGCTAAATATGTAGTTAAAGATGAAAAATATCTTAGTTACATTATCAAGGGTAGAATGGTAGTTTTAATGATGTAGAACTATTTTCAAATGATTTAAATGACAAAAAATATATGTGACTATGATGTTTAAATTGGGTATATATGGCATTTTGGTTTTTAGTTGGGTAAATATGAAATTTTAAAATTTATATTAGGTATATATGAAATTAACCCAATTAGAAAAAGTGAAAGGTGCAAGAAAGATTTTGCGAAT
Organism: Artemisia argyi; assembly: GCA_030686995.1. NCBI lineage: Eukaryota > Viridiplantae > Streptophyta > Magnoliopsida > Asterales > Asteraceae > Artemisia > Artemisia argyi. The sequence goes on along the minus strand of CM060676.1, from coordinate 69,554,361 downwards.
TATATAAACTCCATTATTTTAAAGCTTAGTTATAACTTAAAAAATTGAGTTACATATGTTTTAGAAAACACTCAATCAACACATATTCTATTTTGTCAAATTTAATAAAAGAACTTAAAAGAAAACCCTCATTTTCTACAACTAAACCCACTCTAGGTTTAGTACGAAAATTTGTAAAATATGTAAGCATAAACACTATTTTATGAAAGTTGAATTTGAAATGGTACAAATTTTAAAGGTGAAAAAACACTTGGTACCTTTATATATATATATATATATATATATATATATATATATATATATATATATATATATATATACATATTCATATTATGATATATTGTTTTTTGGGTTTAGTAACTATAGTAACAAAATTGATTCATTAATAACAACATGTCAATACAAATTTGTAATGAGAAAGAAAATATGAACCCGACTGCTGATGTTGAAATGACTCAAAAGGAGGATTACATAAGTACAAAAGTTTCCCTTTGAAACATACGTTTTTCAACATTTTCTCTTTTAGTTTAAAATTTTCATTTTTAATTTTTTCAAAATTTCGCTTTTTTATTTTTCACTTTTCATTTTGATATTTTTTATAAATAATACAGGTACAACTAGATAATCGTATTGCTCCGCTTCATCAAAATCAAACAGTTCCCTCATTTATCCTTAAAGCTTTTATTTATTAAAACGTGATAAAAAATAAAACCCCTAGAGAAGGAGTGATCGCTAGCCACCTGTTGCTCCGGCGACCTCTGACACTTCGATTGCAGCCCCACCTCTTCTCCGGCGACCTCCTCTCCACTATTAGGTTTTCATCTATAACTTATAATTCTGTGTATTGTATATATAAATAATTATTTATATTAACTCATCTGAATTAAAATTAGCTGTTTATTAAGACTATTTGTTACTTTTTATTTATTTATTGTTAGATTAATTTTTTTACTTAATTCGCCATGACATTATTGTTCATCTTCCTATTTTGGTATACTAGTAAGATACCCGTGCATTGCGACTGCGATAAATATAGTTATAGTACATGAATTGCTAGCTCAGTTTTTCCCGCAATTTCATACCCGCTTAGTGAATTCATTTCACAACACTCCGAATGTATATGTGTTAATTGTATGTGTTTACTTAGGTTTCTCGTAGCTTTCCCGTGACATCATTATTCCCGCATATAGAAATACCCTCGCAATCTCTTACCCGTCAAACACTTCCCACAAAAGTATATGATCTTGAGGAATCAAGATTGTATTGATTGATATAAAAGTTAAAGTTGTAAGAATTTGAATAAAAAAAATTAGACCCACTAAAAGAATAAAAACTAAAAACTCATAGAAATATATCAAAATGTATGTTGAATTAAAGAGCACATAATTTTCAAAAATATGGGGAAATTAGATCATTAAAAAAAAGATATGATAAAAAAAGATAAAAAAAAAATATATACAAAGATATTTCAATTTTAAAATAAAGGTGAATTTTAGCCGAGAATTGACACATGTCACTTTATGATTGGAGTTTCTTATCTTAATTTTTGGTTAGGAGTTAGGCTTGGAGTTAAGTTTGGTTATTTTAATTTTCGGTTATAAGTTAGACTTGGAATTATGGTTGGTTATCCATGCATTATCTTTTTTATATAATAAAACAAAACCCGTAGTGGGGACTTTGGTTTTTCAAAAACTCGAATATTTCTTTATTAGGTAATATTTTAATTATTATCTTTTAATTTATAAATTTATAAATTTGTTTTGTTCATATACTACACAAGTAGAAGATAAATACAAAAAATATAGATACGATGCAACTAACAATAGGAATAAACTTTTTAAATGAGTATCTTTAATAATAAAAAACTATAATTAAAAATCAAAAATCAAACAAAACAAATATTTAATTATTCGTTTTTTAATAAATAAAAATATATCTTAAAAAAAACAGCACGTACGTGAGCATTATAACTAGTATAATAGTATAATAATCAAACAGTTACATGATAATCAACTTAAGCTCCAAAATTTAGAAATACACTACTGATAAAAAACAAATAAAAATATAAATGGTACTTGTTCCTTTGACTAAACGAGTGTTTGATACAAGAGCTAAGCAGTTTCAACTTTCAAGCGTTTTGGATAGAGGCAAGCTTCTTATAATTCTCTTACTTGAAAGTTAAATATGTTTTGGGATTGTTCGTTCAAATTTCTTATCTTATTCTACTTATTAGATTCTTAAGAGGTGTCTGGTTATGCTATTTAATATTCAGACACCTTAAAAAAGACTTTTGAGTGTTTGGATAGAGCTAAACACCTTAAGCTTATAACTTATTTAAGCTATTATAAACTATC